>CM060894.1:115672500-116272500 GCA_030762935.1 Hymenopus coronatus
AAGTATAAAATATACAATGGCTTCGCCATCAGAGAATAAAAATTAATTATACATTCCACACATAATAATGTTAGAACAATACATTTATAAATCTGATGTGTTCCATTCTCATGACTTTCTCTATATCTCTGCAACAAATTATCGTTAAAAAGCTTATGCTTCTATTTACTGCATACTAATCGTGAAAACATCTGATGTGTTCCATTCACATGACTTTCTCTACATCTCTGCTAAAAAGTATTGGTAAAAAGCTTAGGATTCTATTTACTTCATGCTAATTGAGGAATCATTAGCAGAAATAGTTTATTACTTGCTTCCTTGCAAATAGAAGGGAAATAACGGAGTACCATAGGTTAAAGTGATAGTCAAAAGCTGGTTGCTATATGACTGAAGTTCTTGGTTTGTATGGACAGTAGTTGACAAATTCCTGTATGAGAAAGGTATAAGTTTTTCAAAGCTGAAAACAAAAACAAGGGATATCTTAAATACGATCAACTCCACGAAAAAATGTATATAGCATAAATTTTGTGTTCTAATGTGCTCTACATTTTCTCTGTGGTAAAAATTTGTCCGTCTCTTGCGGTTTAGCCGTTATGCAAAATGCCGTAAAAATCATCCAGAATAAAGTAATCTTCAGAGGCTATTCACAGAAAATTCAAGATATACATTTTATTTGTCACCTAAATGTCTTTAATATACGACATTTTAATCAAAATCGTTAGTGCCATTTTTGAGAAAATCAAAATTTTCGAAAAAAAATCCATCCAAACGTTGTGTGGGGGATTTTTCTCAAAATCGTGTTGCATCCCTGGAAGATTCTGAACTTACACACCAAGTTTGGTATTTTACCGACTTTTCGTTTTTGAGTTATCGTGTTCACAGACACACGGACACACGGACACACTGACACACGGGCACACGGACACACACACACGGACTTTTTTCTGAAAATACTTTTTTTTTTTGGATACAGGGGAGTCTAAAACATATATTTCCGGTGAAATCTCGGTATCGAATTTTTTGGTGGACTGCAATACCTTCTCTGTACACTATGTACATAGTACGTGTAGAGAAAATAAAAATCAGCAGAAATGGTCCTATTACTTGCTTCCTT
Organism: Hymenopus coronatus; assembly: GCA_030762935.1. NCBI lineage: Eukaryota > Metazoa > Arthropoda > Insecta > Mantodea > Hymenopodidae > Hymenopus > Hymenopus coronatus. The sequence goes on from CM060894.1 coordinate 115,673,615, forward strand.
GTAAGTAAAAATGGATTAAGGGAGTACTATTCGTTAATTTGGTTGCTATGTGAATGAAGTTCCTTTGTTTGTATCGACTGGAATTGTTAAAATCCTGTATGAGAAAAGTATGTTTTTAAAGCTGAAACCAAAAAAACAGGGATTATTCCAAAAACGGTCAACTCCACCAAAAGATGCATATAAGATAAAGTTTATTTTATGATGCTCTACATTTTTTGTGTTGCAAGTTTTTGTCCATCTCTTACGGTTTAGCAGTTATGCAAAATTCCGTAAAATTCATCCAGAATAAGCTACTCTTCAGAGGCTATTCCCAGAAAATTCAAGGTTTACATTTTATTTGCCATATAAGTATCTTTAATATATGAAATTTTAATCAAAATCATTAGAGCCATTTTTGAGAAAATCAAAATTTTCGAAAAAAAGTTCCATGTAAAGGGTAGTTTAGGTTGGAGGGATTTTCTTCAAAATCTTTGTGTGGCATCCCTGGAAGATATCACACTTAAATACCAAGTTTGGTATTTTACCGACTTTTCGTTTTTGAGTTATCGTGTTCACAGACACACGGACACACACACATGGACACACGGACACACACACACGGACCTTTTTCTGAAAATGCTTTTTTTTTATACAAGGGACCCTAAAACATATATTTCCGGTGAAATCTCGGTATCGAATTTTTTGGTTGACTGCAATACCTTCTCTGTACACTATGTACATAGTACGTGTAGAGAAAATAAAAATCAGCAGAAATGGTCCTATTACTTGCTTCCTTGTAAGTAAAAATGGATTAAGGGGGTACCATTGGTTAAGTTGGTTGCTATGTGAATGAAGTTCCTTTGTTTGTATCGACTGGAATTGTTAAAATCCTGTATGAGAAATGTATGTTTTTAAAGCTGAAACCAAAAAACAGGGATTATCCCAAAAACGGTCAATTCCACCAAAAGATGTATATAAGATAAAGTTTATTTTATGATGCTCTATATTTTTTGTGTTGCAAGTTTTTGTCCATCTCTTACGGTTTAGCAGGTATGCAAAATTCCGTAAAATTCATCCAGAATAAACTACTCTTCAGAGGCTATTCCCAGAAAATTCAAGATATACATTTTATTTGCCATGTAAATATCTTTAATATATGAAATTTTAATCAAAATCATTAGAGCCATTTTTGAGAAAATCAAAATTTTCGAAAAAAAGTTCCATGTAAAGGGTAGTTTAGATTGGAGGGATTTTCTTCAAAATCTTTGTGTCGCATCTCTGGAAGATATCACACTTAAATACCAAGTTTGGTATTTTACCGACTTTTCGTTTTTGAGTTATCGTGTTCACAGACACACGGACACACACACATGGACACACGGACACACACACACGGACCTTTTTCTGAAAATGCTTTTTTTTATACAAGGGACCCTAAAACATATATTTCCGGTGAAATCTCGGTATCGAATTTTTGGGTGGAGTGCAATACCTTCTCTATACACTATGTACATAGTACGTATAGAGAAAGTAAAAATGTATACGATTAATCCCATTTCAGGTGATAAATTTCTGAAATGGTATAAAGAGGATTTGCCTTCAAGGTTGTTCTGATCCTCCTCTTAAAGTTTAACAAAGGAGGAGTCTTGATATTCTGAGGTACGGAGTTGAAAATGCTAACTGACATACATGAGAAACTGTTGAGGGTTTTACTATATTTACATTTGTTAATATATCAGAGGATTTTGGAGTGGGATAATTATGGACAGAAGAACATATTGAGAAAAGCTTCATATTTTTTAACATGTAGGAGGGAATCCAGAACCAACATTGAAGGCAATGTCAGTATACCAAGTTACATAAAATGTGGCTTACAGTGAGTTCTTGGTGAAGCTCCAAATATGATACGTACAGTTTTCCTCCGAAGAATAAATAACTGACCGGCAGTGCTAGGATTGCCCCGCAACCACTTAGGTAACTATGAACAAGAGCAGTAACAAGAGTAGAACGGGATACACTATGTCTAAGTGACCTTAATAAGAATAAGCTTTTATTTATTTTACTTGATGAGTAGTTAATATGAGTCTGCAAGCCCAATCCAGTTTCGATCTTTTATTGTAGTGTTTAACGCCCGCTTTAACTACTTATGGCACCGCAGGCGGGGTTTCGATATGGATGCCCAGAAACTTAACTTGTGTACCTAGTCACCCATCAACCTATCTACTCACCTACTTATCCATCTACCTGCCTACTTACCTAGTGTTAACTAATTCCCTTCAAATCTTTTATTACATAAAACATTAATTCTCTACTTGCAGCTGTTGTTGACGGTAATAGGTGCTCCGTAAACACCTAGAAAAGAATAGTTATTCTCTGTGGTTTTGACTTTTCTTGTAACCGAGAGTGTCCGCGTTCCGGCCTCTGTACCGCTACAGCCAAAACGTACGATAAACATTAATACACGTGAATATTGTGCCGATTCATTTATCTTGTTTATATTTCGTGCACACCGCGAGCGACATTTCTGGATTCGAGCCGACTGCCACTTGTTTCGCTTACGTCTCAATTCCCGGGTTAAAGGAGAAAATGTATTGCCAGTTACTAAAGAATTCAAGAATGCTGAAATTACACTTGATTGAATTACTGCCAACCTTACAGTGTTGAATGTTAGTTTCAAGAAAATACCATTCAGTACCTAGTGCTCCTATCTGTGTAGAGAATGCGGCGGTAAATTTGTTAAGGTTTGCTTTTTCGAGTTTTAGACAAAGGCAACCTAAAAGACAGAAACTGTGTGTGTGGCATTTTATTGTCAGAACTATATCTGAAAAAGAAAGCATCTCTTTGTTTCGGATTCCTCGAGATAAAGATAAACAGTTAAGCACTATTTAAAATCACTGTGACCAGTGTCTTTTAGGTGTTTACGTTTCATTGTTGTTACAGATATAAAGATATGTTATAAAACACACCAAAGTATGCAAACTGACATGTACATACCCTATTAAAAATGACATTTTCAGAAAAGGATCAAATAATTTATGCACAAAATGTTCTTTCTTAGTTCTCACTATATATTCAATAATATCAATTATGTTAATTACTTATTTTTTGTATTCAATTTATATTTTACTTTCTGACAGAGAACTTTCTTTATTCTGTTTTTTAGGATGACACAGACCCCTTAGGATATTTTTTCTTATTTTATGTATTAAGAAACTTATTTCGTTAGTTATTAGAATTAAAGGTATGTATAACTAAAAACATTTCTGAGCAATAAAAGTAAATGATTTCTCTCCGCAACAGCTTTCGACAGTCATACATAAAAAGAAACAAGTGCTACACCACTAAATTATTTGTATTTTAAGGTAATTTGCAAATATTCTTTCCGATTAAAGTCAATGAACCACAATATGGAGTATTGCAATTATGTTTTCAAATAAAAGTATTATGTATTAAATTGTGTATTTAATTGCAATGTTTGTCTTATTTGTATATCAGTTCAAAAGTAAATTGGAAATGCTTTGTCTATGCATTCTGACGCTTTCCGAAACGAAAATGGAATAAAGGCATAATAGAATTTTTACTTTTTCTGCCCGTACATAATGTATAGAGAAGATATTGCACTCCACCCAAAAATTCGATACCGAGATTTCATCGGATATATATGTTTTAGGGTCCCCTGCATCAAAACAACATTTTCACAAAAAGGTCCGTGTGTGTGTGTGTGTGTGTGTGTGTCCGTGTGTCCGTATGTGTGTGAACACGATAACTCAAAAATGAAAAGTCGGTAAAATACCAAACTTGGATTTAAGTTTAGTATGCTCCAGGTATGCGACACGAAGATTTTGAGGAAAATAACCCCACCCCAAACTAGCCTTTACATGGAACTTTTTTCGAAAAGTTTGATTTTCTCAAAAAATGGCTGTAACGATTTTGATGAAAATATCATATATTAAAGATATTTACCTGACATATAACATGTATATCTTGAATTTTGTGGGAATAGCCTCTGAAGACTACTTTATTCTGGACGAATTTTACGGAATTTTCCATAACTGCTAAACCGTAAGAGATGGAAAAAAATTTACCTCACAAAACATATATAGCACTCTAAGACACACAATTTATGTTATATGCACTTTTGTCATGGAGTTTATCGTTTTTGAGATATTTCTTGCTTTTTGTTTCAGCTTTACAAAATTATACTTTTCTCACACAGGACTTTGTCAACTCCTGTCCATACAAACAAAAGAACTTCAGTCACATAGCAGCTAGCTTTTGACTATCACTTTAACCTATGGCACTTCCTTATTTTGCTTCTACTTACAAGGAAGCAGGTAATAAGACTATTTCTGATAATTTTTCTCGATTAGTATGAAGTAAGTAGAAGCATAAGCTTTTTAACAATAATTTGTTGCAGAGATGCAGAGAAAGTCATGTTAATAGAACATATCAGATTTTTTTCATTCAGATACGTTTTCAGACGGCTGAGAAACAGAGTAAAGTAATAAAATATCGATTCAGCTTTTAGGCACGGTTTGAACGACACACACGATCGATTTAATTTTTTCTAAGCGATGATAAATTCCTCGGGCTATAATCGGATACTCTTCAAAATACCCCTTAGCAGCTTTGGATATTCGTATTTTAGCGCAAAACAACTAAATTAAATTTAGATTTTATCGGTAGCACCACGAAACATATAAATTATAATGATATATTGAGTTTAAAAGTATCTAGAGTAAGCATTGAAGTTAATACTCTTTGCACTATTAGAATCAGAATTAGCCCGTAGAGTCTCTAAATTGTCTATAAAAATGATTGATTCCTATAATTGGTATTACCTAATAAAATGTTGTGACTCGTCTGGGTTCAACCAAGCCGTCATCCGTTTACAACAGCAAATTCCTGATCTTCATTTGGTTTGAAACAAGGGCTATACTAAGTTCTGAACAAACTACATCGCTTGGAACGTCAGTAAAACAAGGAAGACCACCCATCCCAGTCGGTAAATATCGCTTCCAAGATGAACTATCGAATGATCGGACATTCTGGTCATACGCTGTAAGCATCCTTTTTTATGGTTGCGTATCCCACAAGGCTCAGAGTGCCTCGTTCTTACGTAGATTCCCCATCTGGAGTTCGAATACCGCACGCCCCTAGCAGCCGTAAACCTGCATAATGTAAGGATCATAAGAGTTCTGCGCTATTTTGTATTCGTCTCATTTTATATTTTTAGTTTGGAAGAAATGTCAAATATTTTAAAATATGTTTATATCATAGATTCTTAATTACAATTCAAGAGTTAAAGTTACATTGAAGAATAAATGTATTCTTGGCACTTTGTTCCTACATGCGCTTGTTTAAAGTACTATGTGCTGACTTTTAAGTCCCATACTCATGATATCCTGAGAGCAACTGACTACAACGTTTAAAAACAAAGTATTGATAATTTAAATTAATAACAACAGATATCTCGGAAAAGACTGATGTCACAAAATAGTATTTGAATTAAATTGCATGTTTTAAACAAATGTATAACTTTTGTATAGAACGGTATGATCTATTTATTAAAGTATACCACTCGTGCAAAATTATAAAAATGACTATTCCCAACAAATTCAATAAAATTTACTGCCAACTGGAACGTGACCAAAGTGCGTTCTCTCCGTCTTTAATTTTGACTTTCCCTTCATTACCAAATGCAACAGGACAAATGATGAGCATCTCATCCAACAAATTTTATTTGTCATACAAATATCTTGTATATTGAAAACCTAAAAACTGAGCTGAACTGGTTTTAAGGAGTTTCAGTAATATAAGGCAAGGAACTCTCTGATTGACGCCAAGTTATACTTTTTACTTTCATAGGGATAGAGAAGTATTGTATTCCACTCAAACTTTCGATGTCGAGATTTCACAAGAAATACATGTTTTAGGACCCACTGAATCCAAAAAGAGCATTTTTAGAAACAGGTCCGTGTGTGTGTGTCCGTGTGTCCGCGTGTCTGTGAACACGATAACTCAAAAACGAAAAGTCGGTAAAATACCAAACTTGGTGTCTTAAGTTTAGAATCTTCCAGGGATGCGGCACGAAGTTTTTGAGAAAAATCATCTCACCCCCAACTACCCTTTACATGGAACTTTTTTCGAAAATTTTTATTTTCTTAAAAATGGCTCTAACGATTTTGATTAAAATCCCGTATATTAAAGCTATTTATATCCGAAATAAAATGTATATCTCGAATTTTCTGGGAATAGCCTCTGAAGACTTCTTTATTCTGGATGAATTTTGCTTAACTGATAAACCGTAATAGATAGACAAAAACACACTACACAAAAAATGTAGATCACGTCAAAACACAAAATTTATGTCCTTTACCTTTTTGTTGGGGAGGTAACCGTTTCCGAGATCTTCCTTATTATTGGTTTCAATTTTGAGGTACTTAATCTTTTCTCAGACAGGAAGTGTCCGTTTTTCTGGCCAAGCAAAGAAGCAATTTGCAATGACAATCGCATAACGATGGCTTTTACGACTTTTGACTATCAGTTTAACCCAGTGCATTACCTTAGTATCCTTTTACTTATAAGAACTAAGTAATAAGAGCATTCTGCTAATGATTATTCCGATTAGCATTGTATAGAAAGAAGAAGAATCTTTCATAGGAAGTTTGTAGAGCAGCTAGAGAAAGTCTTGTGAGTGCAGCACATCAGATTTGTCTTCAAGTGCTTTGTATTTTACTAAGAAAATACATTTAAATAACATGTTAATTTAAGAGACAATCTTTAATAAAGAGTCGCTGCACCGTTTTGCTTTCTGTACTACATGCGAGACAGAAATAGTGTTGTATTCTACCCAAAAATTAGATAGCAAGTTTTCACCAAAAATACATATTTTGAGTTTCTTAAAATCAAGAAAAAGCATTTTTATGAAAAGGTCATCTGTGTGTGTTTGTAAACAGAAGAGGTCAGAAACGAAAAGTTGGATAAATGTCAAACTGAATATTTAAGATAACATTTTGCAAGGATATAACACGAAGATTTTAAAGAAAATTCCTGTCGCAAAATCCGAAAATGTTTATTTTCTCAAAAATGGCTCCAATAATTTTGATTAAAATATGATACATTTATATTTATATGCTAAATTAAATGTATAACTTGAATTATCTTGGAATAATCTCTAATGTCCTGTTCTTTTTTTTTTTTGGATGATTTTTGCATAACTGGTAAGAGTTTATCAGTAGAGTTTACTACTCGAAAACTGTAAATATAGTAAAAACACTCATCTTATGTCAAATACATTTTTGCGTAGTTAACCGTTTCCGATATATTCTTTGTTATAATTTTCTCAAATGGAACATTGTTATTCATTTTTCTTTCTCCCGGTCAAGCCGAAAGACCACGATGTCAACTGATCACATAGCGAACAGCTGTCGAAGAATTAGACTATCGCCTTAGCCTAGTGTATTCTCTAGTTCCGGCGGATCTACAAAGAAGTACCTATATAATAAAATTATTTCTACCAAAGTTGATGTCAATGTACGTAATGTAGATTAGAAAAGATGCTTTTGTAAGAATAGTATGTTGCAGAGTAGATCGATGTGAATGTAATATATCAGGCTTTTAGTTTCTCTAGCACGTATGTACAATGTACATAGTAGATAGAGAAACTATTGCACTCCATCCAAAATTCGATACCGAGATTTCACCGAAAATGTATGTTTTGAGACCCCTGACTACAAAAGAAGAATATTTTTAGAAAAAGGTCAGTGGTTGTGTCTGTGTGTATGTCTGTGGGTAGCCTAGCTCAAAAACGAAAATTTAATATTTAAGTTTAGCATTTCCCAAGGGTACGAAACGCAGATTTTCAAGAAAATCTGGCCACCCCAATCTACCCTTTACAAGGAAAGGTTTTTAGAAATTTTTATTATCTCAACAATTTTGACTAAAGCATTAAACATATTCACATGAAAAACAAAATGTATATCTTGAATTTTGTGGAAGTAGCCTCCGAAGTCCTCTTCATTCTGAAGAACTTTTGCATAACTCGAAAACCGTAAGAGATAGACAAAACCTTATTATTACACAGGAATTACAGACCTCGTCAAAACACAATTTATAGCCTTTTTGTAGAGCTAATCGTTTGCGAGATATTCCTTGATATCCGTTTCAGTTTTAAAACACTTATATTTCTTTCAGACAGGAAGTCGTCCGTGTTTCTTTTGTTTTACTCCTGGCCACGTAAAGAAGTGAATTTCAATAACAATCGTATGGCAACAGCTTTTAAAATACTTGATTATCGCTTTAGCATATTGCGTTCCGTTAGTTTCTGCTATTTATAAGGAACTAAAAAAATGTTACAGTGGCGTAAAATTAGTTTGTAAAGAATATATAAATATATAATATATGTGTAAGTTCTTTGGTATCTATTTATTTATTACACTATGTCCTGTACGTTATCTATTTTAATATTTAATTTTATGAATATTAATACCACATATAAGAGAATTATATACTTTTAATTAGGGTTTATTTTTACTTTCTCTACAAGAACAGTGTACATAGTGCATAGAGAAGGCATTGCATTCCATCCAAAAATTCGTTACCGAGATTTCAGCGAAAATACGTGTTTTTAGCCCCCTGAATTCAAAAAAAATCATTTTCAAAAAAAGGTCCGTGTGTGTGCGTGTGTGTATGTCTGTGTGTCTGTGTATATGTGGACAGCATAACTCAAAAATTAAAAGACCGTTGAATACCAAACTTGGTATTTAAGTTTGGTATCTTTCAAGGATGCGTCACGAGGAGTTGCAAGATACTCCCCCCCCCCCAACTACCCTTTATATGGAGCTTTTTTCGAAAACTTTGATTTTCTTAAAATGGCTCTAAAGATGTTGATTAAAACGATCGTATATTAAAGATATTTACCTTACAAATGAAATGCATTTCTTCTGAAGACTACTTTCTTTTGGATCAATTTTATGGAATTTTGCATAACTGCTAAACCGTAAGAAATGGACAAAAACTTACTACACAAAAAATGTAGAGCACTTTAAAACACAGAATTTATGTAATATACATTTTTTCGTGGAGTTGATCGTTTTTTAGATATCCTTGTTTTTGGTTTCAGCTTTGAAAAACTTATACTTTTCTCTTATAGTGATCTGTCAACTCCTGTCTATACAAACAAAGAAACTTCAGTCACATAGCAACGAGCTTTTGACTATCACATTAACCTATGGTACTCTCTTATTTCGCTTCTATTTACATTGAAACAAGTAATAAGACTATTTCTACTAATTTTTTTTCTTGATTTGCATGAAGTAAATATAAGCATAAGCTTTTTAACAATAGTTTGTTACAGAGATGTAGAGAAAGTCATGTGAATAGAATACACCAATTTATTTTTTTTAGTTTGTACGAATATAGGAGCTAATGCAGTAATATTACCATTCTGCCAATGTTTTCGATCAAGTGGAGAGAAGAATAATCCTTCCTAAGAAATTACTTTGTAGAACAGGTAGAGAAAGTCATGTGAATACAACATATCAGATTTTTTTCTTATACCTCTGTAGGGCTTTTTAATTGGTACTTCACAAGTGGCAGCACTGGGGGAGGTCATTAGAAGCAGTAGCAGAGCGTGGCTTCGATCCACGGACCAGCGCACGCTTCCACTTGTTAACACACGATCACGCAGGAGCATACATCCTCGTTAATGGACAAACCTAAATAATTTCTTTGTTGAAGGATTTCCATTTACTGCAAAGGAAATGTCGATTTTGCCATCGCTGGCGACACTAATACTTGCTTCTTATAAGTTTGCCCTATATCGCTTAACGCCCACGTGAACTATTCTTGTTACCTATAAAATGCCTTTTACAATTCCCAAGCCCTTCCGCCTAATTGGCTAACTACACATTTGAATGCGATACACAAACTTTATGAGTAAGGCCAGGCGATAAAGATGATATGAATATTCCGTCATAAGTGCTTTCGTCATCCAAAAGCTAGGTTTACAACGAAGGATCCTCAGTATTTCATCACATCAGTCACGTGAGAGTAGGAGAGGAGAGGAGAGGAGAGGAGAGAGGAGACTGGTCACGTGACAGTTAAAAGTTAAGGGGCAAGGGGTTATAGATTCACTGTTATTGCTACAGTGACTTTCAAATGTTATGAGGTTTGTCCTTGAGTGCCACCAGGCCGGCAACCAATCGGATTGCTGCTATGTTGACACATTGCATTCCCGCTTAACTGGAGAAAACGTGCTAAGTGATTCCGTCTCTCATAAACACTACTTACCCTAAGACAAAATATTCAAATGCTGCAACAGGTAATTCACGAGGAAGATAGTAATGTTCGTAGCAGAACAGTAAAAACCGCAGATTTTTAACTTAAATAACTTTCATAATACACATGGATAAACTTTATGTCGCCAGGCTGATTTGCATGCTCAGGGTGCAAGTGAAAGGGAAAATATGAAAAGAGTAGGGGTGGCGACCTGGCAACGATGCAGCGTAGAACTCTTCCCGTTTGAAAAAAATCTGATGTTCCATTCACATGACTTTCTCTGTATCTCTACAACAAATATTGTTAATGTTTATGCTTCTTTTTATCTACTTCATTCTAATGGAGAAAAAAATAGCAGAAATAGTATTATTACTTGCTACCTTGAAAGTAGAAGGGGAATTAGGGAGTACCATAGGTTAAAGTGATAGTTAAAAGCTGGTTTCTATGTGAATGAAGTTCCTTTGTTTGTATAGACAGGAGTTGGCACATTCCTGTATGAGAAAAGTATAAGTTTTTCAAACCTGAAACTAAAAACAAGGAATATCTTAAAAACGACCAGTTCTACGAAAAACACATATATAACATAAATTGTGTGTTTTAATGTGCTCTACAGTTTCTGTGCGGTAAGTTTTTGTCCATCTCTTACGGTTTAGCAGTTATGCAAAATTTCGTAAAATTAATCCAGAGTAAAGTAACCTTCAGAGGCTATTCCCAGAAAATTCAAGATATAAATTATATTTGTCATGTTAGTATCTTTAATATACGATATTTTAATCAAAATGATTAGAGACATTTTTGAGAAAATCATTTTTTTTTAAAAAAAAGTTCCATGTAAAGAATAGTTGGGGGTGAGGGATTTTCTTGAAAATCGAATTTGGTATTCAACACATACACATGGAGCTTTTTCCAAAAATGCTCTTTTTTGATTCAGGGGGACCCAAAACATGAATTTATCTACATAATACGTATAGAGAAAGTAAAGACATTATAATCTTATCCACTAAAACATCTTTTGTTTCATACATGATTCCGAACACATCAGTTTATTTTCCTTTTGTAGAACTTTCCAAATGGGAGCTACAATATTTTGTCATTTACTCACTGACCCCTGTTGATTCTTTGTTGCTTCATTCAAGAACGTGACGGGAACGTAGGTTAATATCTGTCCGAAAGAAAGGGAAATACATGAAGATAAATAGCAGAACGTAGTAGTAACAGGAGATATTAATATAAACACAAAATATCTTATACGTTTCATTCTATTGTTTCATCCTAATTGAGATAAACATTAGCAAAAATTCGCCTTATTACTTAGATCCTTATAAATAGAAGGGAAATATGGCAATCAACTGCACTAATACGATAATTAAAGTTTTGAAAATTGGTTGCTAGATAATTTAAACTCAATTCTCTTTGTCTGATCAGGAGTAAAACGAAATAAAAAGGAATGAAAGTTTCCGTTTGAGAAAAGTTTTAACCAATGACAAGGAAGTATAAAAATCTGATGTGTTACACTCACATGACTTTCTCTAGCTCTCTGCAACAAATTATTGTTAAAGGCTTATGCTTCTATTTACTTCATGCTCATCGAGAAACAATTAGTAGAAATAGTCTTATTACTTGCTTCCTTGTAAATAGAAGCGAAAAAAGGGAGTACCATAGGCTAAAGTGGTAGTCAAAAGCTGGTAGTCAAAAGCTGGTTGCTATGTGACTGAAGATCCCTTGTTTGTATGGACACGAGGTGACAAATTCCTGTACGAGAAAGGTATACATTTTTCAAGGCTGAAACAAGAAACAAGGAATATCTAAAAAAACGATCAACTCCATGAAAAAATGTATATAACATAAATTGTGTGTTTTAATGTGCTCTACAATTTTTGCGTGGCAAGTTTTTGTCTTTCTCTTACGGTTTACCAGCTATACACAATTCCGTAAAATTCATCCAGAATAAAGTAGTCTTCAGAGGCTATTCCCAGAAAATTCAAGATATAAATTTTATTTGTCAGTTACATATCTTTAGTATGCGATATTTTAATCAAAATCGTTAGAGCCATGTTTAAGAAAATAAAAAATTTCAAAACTTTTTTCATGTAAAGGGTGGTTTGTGGTAGGGGGCTTTTTTTGAAAATCTTCGTGTCGCATCCTTGGACGATACCAAACTTAAATACTAAGTTTGGTATTTAACGGTATTTTCGTTTTTGAGCTATGCTGCCCACAGACACACACATACACACTTAAATACTAAGTTTGGTATTTAACGGTATTTTCGTTTTTGAGCTATGCTGCCCACAGACACACACATACACACAGACAGACACACACGGACATTTTTCTAGAAATGTTTTTTTTTTTTTTTTGGTTTCAGGGGGCATTAAAACATATTTCCGTTGAAATATTGGTATAGAATTTTTGGGTGCATTACAATACCTTCTCTATATACTATGTACATAGTACGTATAGAGAAAGTAAAAATATATGAAATAAATAGTGTATTTTGATGAGATATACCTATTTTGTGGAAGTTTTTGTCTATCCCTTATGTTTTAGCAGTTGATTAACAGTCATCCAGAATGATAAAGTCTTCATAAGCTATTCCCATTAGCTTCAAGATATATATTTTGTTTATAATGTATCTTTAATACTTATACATAATTTTAATCAACCATGTTATGACTATTATTGAGAAAATAAAAATTTTAGACACATTTTCTATGTAAAGGGTAGTTTAGGGGTGGAATCCTTTGTTTTAAGATCTTCGTGTCGCATGCTTGGAAGAACATGTATTTCAAGTTTGGTATTTAAAGGACATTTCTTTTATAGAGTTATATCGTCTCCTCATATACTACACACACGGATGTTTTTATAAACACGCCCCTTTTGTATTCAGGCGTCCTCAAAACATGTATTTTCGATGAAATCTTGGAATCAAATTTTTGGGTGGTATATAGTACCGCCTCTACCTGCTGTCGCCCTCCGTGGTGTAATGGTTACCATGCTGACTTCATATACCCAAGGTCGCGGGTTCAAACCCGGCGGAGGACGATGGATTTTTTCGGGCGTAAAAATCCTTAGCATGGCTTCCTTCGGAAGGGAAGTAAAGCCGTTGCTCCCGTGTCGTAGATTTACGGCACGTAAAAGAACCTCAAGCCTGATAGAAAGGCCTCTGAGCAAAATTAAGCGATCTTTCACGCCCAATTTAGAATGGGACGCTGAGAACCACAGCAGTTAAGAGCGTCCATAAATAACACGACATTTATTTCATTTTGCCTCTACCTGCTATGTACCTACATATATAGTACCTACCTACATAGGCAGAGAAAGTAAAAATAGGATAGTAAACTTTATCCAGCCGTAACACGAAGTAGACGTAAACAAAACCACGTGACTTTTGACCGCCCTCTAAATACTTCCTTGGAAAATACCACAGCAGGACTTTCTGGAAGTTCACCCAGGCTATAGTACAAAATATTGATCAATAACCATAGTTACATTATAATAACATCCAGTTTATTTGATAGGTAGAGTCTGAAACATTCAATGCCATAGTCGGTATTTGATGGTTGCTCTACCACTGAGCTAACAAGGCAACATGGTTAAATCCCGGCTAAGGCATTGAATTTTTGTCTTCCTATCCAACTCCTGTCCTACACAGGGGTTGTGCGATAAAAACAATAAAATTAACTCTAATTGATCATAATAGTTGGCTATTATGAATTCTGGGACTTAAGTACTTACAGCATTGTAAGTCGCCATTGGGGTTGTCATCTCAAAGGAATTTGAGAGCACTTTGTGATTACCGGGAAATATGCGAGTCAGTTGAGAAATTTAATGCCCTGCCATAATGTTGCCTAGGTAGTTCTGGCAGAGCAACTGGCTAGAAATTGGGAGATCCAAGATCCGTGGCTCAAATCCCGGATATGGCATTGACTTTTTTTGTCTGACTCTACCTGTTCTACACACGGTTTATGTGACCAAAAACAAAACAGGTAACCAACACCCAGTTTATTGATTTTAAACAAAAAAGGTGATCTGTTCCATTCACGTGTCTTTCTATAGCTATTCCACAAACAAACTCTCCTTACAAAAGATTATTCTTTTATCTACATCATGCTAATCGAGATAAATATTAGCAAAATTAGTCATATAACTTGCAGTAGACTTGTAAGTAGAAGGGAAATAAGGGAATACACTGTGCTAAAGCGATAGTGACATCTTTTAAAACTCATTGGTATTTGAAACATTTGAAATTTGTTTGATTTTGCATTCCCGGGAGTAAAACATGAGAGATGAAACGATAGAGTACTTGAGAAAAATGTTAAGCAGTTTAAATTGAAACCAATAACAATGAATATCTTGGGAAATGGTCAACTACCAAACCAAAAAAAAAAAAAAAAAAAAAGATTTATACACATGACATATATTGATGACATATATTGTGTGTTTTAACGAGAACTATATTTTTTGTGTAGTAAATTTTTGTCTATCTCTAATGGTGTACCAATATACAAAAGTCATCCAGAATGAAGAGTTCTTCAGAGGCCATTCCCAGAAAATTCAATGTATACATTTAGTCACCAAAATATCTTATACATACCTATGGTATTTTATAAAAAATCGTTAGAGCCATTTTTGAGAAAATCAAACATTTTGAAAATGTTCCATGTAAACAGTAATTGTGGTGGGGGATTTCTATGAATTTTCGTGCCGTAGCCTTGTAAGGCATTGAACTCAAATACAAGGTTTGGAGTTTAACGAACTTTTCGTTTTTGAGCTCACAGACAGTGAAGTTTTTGTAAAAATGCTGTTTTTTTATCCAGGGGTCTCAAAACACGTAGTTTCGGTGAAATCTCGGTATTTAATTTTAGGGTGGAATGCAATATCTTCTCTGTTTACTATATACATTGCACATACGTGTTAGAGAAAGTTATTATTTCTATGGCGTTGCAACTGGATAGCTAAGAGGGAGAGTTTAGAAAACAAGATTTCCAAGTTAATATGACTGGACCAATTTGGCCATAAGTGTGGAAAGGCGCTACGAAGAGGCGAAAAGATAACGATACGAATGTATTTAAGAAGTTTTTGAAAACCATCTAGAGGCTGCTATAAATAAGGAGGTGAAACTAACATCTGACTTTAGTTACCGGACCGAGAGGGATGGTCAGGCGGCTACAGTTGTGGTCCGAATTCGTGAGGTCATGAGTTCGCTTCCAGTGGCGGCCTCTCTGACCCATGAGTTTTTTCGATGGTTTCCCCGGATGCCGGGCTAATGCTAGGTAGGTTTCTTTTCATTTGTCCTTCATCCCGTTGGTTTCTTTCAGGGTTGGAAGTGTCGGCAACAGCTCGTTGCGGCGTGGCTGGTAAAAAGTATGCTCAATGTGACTATTTTCGTCCCTCGACTTCGGTTTATTTTCGGGATGCGGATCGCTCGTGGTAGGGGCATTAGACCCTATGTGGAGCGGAGGTCATGAATAATCATCGTTGCAAGAGGTTAATAGGTGATAGATTGTAATCTATTAAGGACAATAACCCCCGACCTTATCCTTATCTACTGGTGTGACAGCTACGGCATAGTCCTCCGCTGGTGATGTTGGAAGCCTCGACAAGAAAAGACGGCTCTCTGCGACGATTTTGCAATGCTTCGTAATGCTCACTAGTTCGTTGCTATTAATTACTCCCCCCTAACCCTCTCATTATTAAACGAAGTGCTGTTAGCAGTTAACCCGATCCTAAACTTCCATGTATAAAACGATCTCCACTAGAAACTGCTGCTGGAAATTGGTTTTGCGGTTGTGAGCGAAAAAGAAAGTGTTATTGTAAAAAGAGATAACATTTTATGTCGGAGAGCTTTTCTTCGAAAAATAAAAGTGTTTAGAAAAGCACGGAAGATGTACTAATTTGACGAAACCTGTGCGACACACGAAATTGAACTGACATTTCCATATAAAATTTAAGAAGCAAGCATTTCAATCACGTTTAAGTGGATTGGGGTGATGCTGATGTGAGAAATACAAGAGCAAAGAAACGCATAATTTCTGATGTGTAAAACTGTGTAAATAAAAAACATTTGTAATATTAAAAATCTGATATGATGTGTAAAACTGTGTAAATAAAAAACATTTGTAATATTAAAAATCTGATATGTTAAACTCACATGACTTTCTCTAGCTCTTTCACAAACTTCTCACATAAGAATATTCTTCTTTCTGCACGTTGCTAATGATATAATCACTAGCAGAACGTTCTTATTACTTAGTTCCTTGTAAGTAGAAAGAAAATAATGTTAAACCGATTTTCAAATGTTTTAAAAGCTGTCGTTATTCGATTGTCATTGCAAATCACTTCTTTGCTTGTCTAGGAGTAGATCAAAAGAACAACGGACACTTTCTGTTCCAGAAAAGTATAAGTACTCACAAGTGAAACCAAAAACAATAAATATCTCTGAAACGGTTACCTCCACAACACAAATGTAAAGGACATGTGTTTTGATCAGATTTACATTTTACGTATAGTAAGTTTTTGTCTATCTCTTACCGTTTAGCAGTTAAGCAAAATTTAGAAAAATTCATCCAGAATAAAGGGCTCTTCAGAGGCTATTCCCAGAAAATTCAAGATATACAGTTTATTTGGTATGTAAATATTTTTAATCTACGGGATTTTAATCAAAATCGTTAGAGACATTTTTTAGAAAATCAAAAATTTCGAAAATTTTTCCATGTAAGGGGTAGTTGGGGGTGGGGGATTTTCTTGAAAATCTTCGTGTCACATCCTTGGAAGATACCAAACCTAAATAATTTCGTTTTTGAGCTATACTGTCCACAGACACACACACGGACCTTTTTCTGAAAATGCTTTTTTTGGATTCAGGGTATCCTAAAATATGTATTTACGGTGAAATCTTGGTATGCAATTTTTGGGTGGAATACAATATTTCCTCTATACACTATGTACATAGTACATATAGAGAAAGTAAAAAACTGTACATTCCAAGTCAAAAACTAAAGATACCACTACTAACACTACACTACTACATTCCTGTTCTATAAGGTTCTGATCATGTAGATGTTTTGTCTTTGCCATCGCCCATTGGGTGAGAGTGATACATCTGCTTCAGTCTCCCGCAAGAAAAATTTTATAATACGTTTTGTTTCATTTATTCCCCGCCTTTAACTACAAGGTCATTTCGGCATCATTTTACTTTGGAATATGTTACCTATTGTTAATGATGTTTACTGGTGTATTCGGGTTTCTATATATATATATATATATATATATATATATATATATATTTAATTTTATTCAATAGATTGTGCACTAATATTAACACTTCAAGACTCTGGGAAGGATAAGAAATAATTTTCCCTAGAGAAATGTTCTCACTCTCCCCAGTCGGGATTTGAACCCGGGACTTCACGTATTGCTGCTGGGTGAGCAATACTGTTGTAATTTGTATAAAGCAGCAAAGTGGAATACATTATAAGCCGGTTAAGGATACAGATATGTAATGGCTAATAATGGTTGAGTGAGGTGAAGATGGTTCTGGGACATCAGGAAAGAAATTCTAGTTTGAACGAACTCAGAGAAAATCAAATCAACTTGAGTTTTATTTATTGAAGCCCTTACATTTTTTGGTTCTCAGCATCCCATTCTATATTGGGCGGATAAACCGTTTAGTTTTGCTCAGAGACCTCTTTATCATGCTTGAGGTTCTATTAAATGCCGAAAATCTATGAGACGGAACAAACAGCTTTACTTCCCTTCCAAAGAAAGCTAAGCTAAAATTTTTACAAATGAAAAAGTTCATGGTCCTCCACGCGTTTGAATCCGTGACCTTGGAATTCATAGAATAGCAAGATACCCCTTAGACCACAAAGGGCAACACGAACTCGGAGCATGTTATACAAGAAAAGATAGTAGGTTATTAAGGGATTTTCCCATTTGTGCAATGTGAAGCGTTAAATATAATTAAGTAGTTTAACACCGCAAATGAATCGTTAGGAGCATGTTGGACACTACTGGCAGGCAGGGAAGACCCAGAAGGGCTAGGTAAAGGTTTACTTAGGGCGATACAGCTGAGATCTGAGAAGGCTGAGGGTTGGGGAGCTAAAAAGTGATTGTAATGTTTTTATATACATTGTTTTTTCTATATATTTCTATATGGAAAAATTCGGTAATTGTTTCTTGTGTATATATTTGTCTTAAGTATAATTGTTTACTATAATAGGGTGCATTAATACTTGGGAGTACGGTTTACTATGTGTTGAAAATTTAAGATGCTGTATTTGAATATTTTTTTATCCTCGTGTTCACTCCTTTCATTTTTTGTTTTTGATATTGCTTGCTATTTTGTGTATTGCAAAAGCACGTACGGTCTGTGGACCCGTGCTATTGGTGAAGATCACTGTATGAATACTGGAATTTAAATAAATAAATTTATCCGTCCATAAATAATTTAATTAGGATTATGATTTGTGTTATAGATATAAGAAATGTATCTTAAGTTGTGATATATTCATAAAACACTAACTGCACATACTCGTGACCTAACGAAAATTAGCATAACAGTTCCCGGCGAGAATAAAAATAGGGAATTTTTTGTTAAAATCGCTCTCACTATCTCTCTAATTTAGATGCTGCAACTTCGTCTCTCGTGTGGATGTGCCAAGAATAGAAAGCGTGTGAACCTAGAAGGAAATGTAGCAGCATTTCTTAGAAGGGCGAGAAACCAAGGCAGATGCTATTGTTATCGGATTCAATCAGAAAAGTAAATTAGTCAGAGAAGTAGGTCATGACTCCTGGGGCCATGATTTTATATAAACGAAATGTAAATAAAGCTATACAGATATTTATTTCAATCTGTGTTATTATTAATTACCTCTTATAATCATGCCTTAAAGCTAGGAGCAATCTGCCAGACGAATACTCTAAGAAGTTTCGGGAGTTCTATGTATCTTAACGCAGAGAAGATATATCATTGAAGATGTTGTTAATATACCATAGCCAGTAAATTGAAATGAAATTGAAATTTGTGTTTCTGTTCATTATACAATGACAATTTTTATACCCCTTTCTTTTAGCGAAGTTGAGGTTACCTCTTATGGATCCGAGCTCTTTTTGTTAGTAACTTCCTTTTCTCTTCCTCTTTTCTATGTTTCTAATCTACTTATTTTTATTTCTGTATTTTAAGTTTAGTTTTCCTTAGACATTTTAATATTATTTTAATTAAAAACTGACATATTTTCTTGTTTCTCATTCCACCTTTTATATTTGGAGTTTTTCTTAACCAAGTTGTTCCATTTTTTATTCCACTCTTCAGTCTCTTGGTCTTTACACCTACTTCTTGTAGTCTACCTGTTAGCTACATTAAAATGAGATGCTAGTGCAGATATAACGCAGCATAAGCGCAGGTTTGAGGGAAGACCATTCATAAAGCAGTCATAAGCGTAACGCAAAAACTTGGCACGGGTTTCTAGATCTGTAAATTACATGGGTATATCACCAAATTTATTAACAAAATTTACTAACTCTTTAGTAAATGAAGACATTGGTTACACAAATTATGTACATACAAATGACGCTCGTGGCAGTGACGTCACACTAATTGTTTGACCAAAATATTGAAAGTAACGCAAGCATGGAGACTGCACATTTAGTGCAATGTGCATTATCCCTTTGCGTCTCACAATTTATGGGAGCCAAGAAATCTAGACACAGATGGTGGGTACATCCATTAAATCAAAGGACGATTTGCAAGGAGGCTATCGTAACCTCTTGAGGAAATGAGAGATGGCGTAGCACAGCCAAATAGAAGAGCATCTATATTAGACGCTGTAAAATCTTGCATTGCGATCGTCTGTTGTTAAATTGCAGGCAATGCATAGAGGTAGGAATGCAGAATTCTTTCTCTGGGCATGCAACGCAAGAATAAAGTTTGGAGTTTGAAACGCTTGCGTTGCTTTGCACTGCATAGCGCATTGCACGTGTCTGTGTGAATGCTTACATTGGATAACACGGATACAAAGTGTTGCGCTTATGCTGCGGCTGCGTTTACATCTCATTGTGAATGGGGCATTATCGCTTTAAAGAATATGGGCCTAGTTCTGAACCATGCTAATTCTTCCTCTCATCTTTATTGCGTGTAGTTATATATATTTTTCTACTTCATTCTCTTTTAATCCTTTTATACAGCCACAGTGATTTATATACTTCCATATGTCCCCAAATATTTTGCCTTTGTACTATATATCATCTATTCTATCCTTAAGTATCCTTCAGAATCCTCGACCATTCTAATCCTTATTCAACCACATGTGTCCCATACCTATTTACTTCTGCAATTCTTTTCATATATTCATCCACCACTGTCTTTGCTTTTATTGCTTTTCTACTGTATAAATACAACTTAAATTCATCATTATTTTTGCTTATCAAAACAATATATCAACATAGCACAGCCAATATCAATCTTGAATACAGAGAAAACTCTTGTTAGCTATTTTCAGTAACAAACTGAATGAATCGTAAGGGGCAGCAAAATGCTTTTGTGAAGATAGGCAGCAGCGATACAGTTAATGCAATTGCACAGAGTCAAGCGAGTCAAATATTAGATTCTGAAACAAACCTACTTCGGCGATGACTGCAGCTATTGCTGGGACACTATTTTCGACCAATCACTGGTAGTACTATAATTACCTGGGTGGATTTTACGATTGACAGAATATACACGTATAGTAATCCTTTCTTGGTATTAATCACGAGTAGTCCTTGGTTTGAAAAAAAAGCATTACATCTGAAAACCTCAATTACAATGTTCACGTAGTTAGGTTTATTTGGATATGTTGAGTGTTAGTACATCATCAGTGGATGAGGAGGATATGTTACGCATCATTCGCTTTCTGTACTTTAATCTCTTTGTTTGACACAATGCCTTAGGTAGGAACAATAAATCCATTCAGCAGTGTTTCTTTGAGCAGACCTTAAAGGAAAGCAAAAAACTCGCTATGTTCCGGTAAATGATTGGCAGCGTATCTGCTTTTTGATTCCCTTGTCCAGACAACCATCCAAAAGTAATCTTCTTGTGTTTTGACAATTGCACACAACAGAGCCCAGCAATAGAAGAGTGAATATATCCTGAATACTGACAACTTCCGGATACTTCCACAAGGTCCAAAGACAGTACCTGAGGAAAAGGGAAAGTTACTGGACAAAGGGTTAAATCATAATGGACAACCAATCATCAGCTCCAACTTGAATTTAATCACAATGGGATATTGTTGTTTCTTTACAAGTGGTATACTAAGTTTAAATTAAGTTAGAGTAGTTATTACCAAAGACACAAAACAATAAAAATAGCATAATCCCAAAACGTATTGTAGTGTCTGATGGAATCCACAGAATAGCAACACTAGAATTAACAGAATTTCTAAACATTTCCCTTGTATATGTATATATAAATAATAATATTAATAATCATGCCTCCCAGTACAGAAGAGCTAATTTTGTATGTATCAGAACTATTACAGGGAGGTCAGTCTACATTTTAATGAGGCTTGAGGCGATTTTATTTTTATTTAAACGAATAGTTGAAGGTTTGGAAAATACTTCCTCAAAAAGAAACGAAGAAAACTTCCAAAACAAGTTCAAACTCAGTTTTACCTTGATTAATATTCCATTAAGGAATCTCCAAAAAACATACAGCTTCAATTTTTTCTTTTTCTTAGTTGAAGTTAAAATACAACAGCTTAAGACTAGTTGGCTGGTAAAAGACTAGTAACAATCTCAAATAGGTTGAAAGAACTACCTAATAAGCCAAAGTATTTCTTATAATTCCTAAAACTTTGTTCAAATCTGCAAATACATCTATATCTAAGAATCTAATTAAATTTTGTAACCTCATAAGTATAGGAGAACAAAGGCTTACAGAAATTAATATTTAATTAAAGGTGATACTCAATTCATTAGAAAAAG
This sequence comes from Hymenopus coronatus, assembly GCA_030762935.1. Taxonomy (NCBI): domain Eukaryota; kingdom Metazoa; phylum Arthropoda; class Insecta; order Mantodea; family Hymenopodidae; genus Hymenopus; species Hymenopus coronatus. Next base: position 115,695,839 of record CM060894.1, read on the forward strand.
GTACTTCATCTGCCAACACTATTAAACTTAACTAAGCAAGAAAAAATATATAATAGAAATGAAAAATTACAAAAAACAAACAAACCAATAAAGAAGAAAAATTAATTCTGAATATTAACACAAAACACCCTCAATACCAAAAAAAGTATCAGGTATCCAATAAAGTTATCAGGTAGCAATAAATCACACACAGTAATTTAGCACAACTACCAGCAGAAAAAGTACCCAGAAGATCCCGTGTTAATCCTCATCAAGCTTTCAGGCAGCACTAAACACTCTTAAGTAATTTAGCTCACCACCAGCAGAAAAATTCTCAAGGAAAACCAGACATAAATCCCAAGTAAAAATAATTTAACTTGGCAGATATAATACCCCACTCTCTCAAATATTTAAATTACCCAAAAATAAACATGGACTTGATTTAAATGCATTCAAAGCGAAGGACTCCAATGAAATTAACCATGTAATCTACAGGTACAACAATGTTAATGAGTTATTAGTTTCCTTATAAAATCATTATTTACCGTTCTAATTATAGATTCTTCTTGTCACAAGTTTTGCTAGTAACAGTACCGTAAGCTCAATATTGGAGTTCATATTATTAATTCCTAAGAACAATATGTAAGTAGGTATCTCTCTCTGTCTCTGTCTCTCTCTCTCTCTCTCTCTCTCTCTACACACACACACACCACACACACACACATATATATATATATATATATATATATATACACACACACACACACACTCACACACACACGAGGGTTGGGGCAAAAGTCATGACAACTATTTATTGTCTTGAAGATACCAGTCTGGTTGGAAAATGTGAGATATACAGACGAAAGGACAAGGTGTTAACTACATGTGTGGACAATGAATATTACTGAATATCGTAACACACTAATTCATTACGGTAATATACAGGGCAATATGGCCTTCATGGTGCAAAAAATGACAACACATTACACATGCAGTTGACATGACAAACCTGGGCCTAAACACCCTCAAAGTAGTCCCCTGCTATTGTTACCACACGCTGCCAACGATGTGGGAGACGCTGAGTACCAAATGCCACAGCATTTGCCGCACCATGTGTGAATCGGGGCATCTGTTCGCGCACAGTATTAGCAATGTCCTCCCGTGTTGCTAACCACCTACCACGTAGTGGTTCCTTAATCTTTTGAATGAGATCAAAGTCACAGGGCGAAATGTCGGGAGAGTAAGGTGGGTGCTCCAATTCTTCCCATCCCCAACGTCGCAGTAGCTTCCCTACACACTCTGCTTTATGTGGTTTTTCATTGTCGTGCAGGAATATTGCACTATCCACAAGATCCGGACGTTTCTCCCGAACGCAACGTCGTACCTGTCGCACCAGGAAGTCCCTGTAGTACTGTGCGGCCACTGTTCTGCCATGTGGAACAAAGTGGCAAACAATGACACCCCTGACGTCATACGCGACGATCACCATCAATTTGACTGGAGAAGGGTTCTGACGGAACTTCTGCCTCCTTCGTGATCCAGCATGTCGCCAGTCCGCGTACTGACGTTTCAATTCTGGTTCGTGTGCCCTGGCCCAATCGATGGCGATTATTCGCGACAAGAATTGACCGCCGTCCTGTTGCCAGCGTGCAAGGTGGTCGTAGCATATTGCATAGCGCACTTTCTTCAGTGCATGCGGTACCCACCGCGATGCAATTTTGCGTAGTTGCAGCTCATATCCTGTGGAGGGTGCGTTTCTCGACGCCACTTGCTCTCTCTAACTCCAGTAGTGTCTATCGTCTGCCCTCATTCAGGAGCTGCTCGATGACGGCACGTGCTACGTCGGTCTGATCATCACTAGTTGACACACGTCCTTGCTGAAACCTTCCTACCCACCGTGCTACTGTACGGTATGCTAGGGCATATTCCCAAGGGCTTCCACTAATTCCCTGTGACATTGCATCGCATTTCTCCCTCTTAATGCAAGCACGCTGCTCAACACGGGTTACTTCCATCTCGCACGACACTCACAACTGACTGATGCCACAGCCCTCGCTGCGCTACTACCAGCTATCACAGAGCCATCTGTTGTTCTGTATGCACACTATGCCTGCAGAACTTCCACCGACACATATACGTTTGTGATCCGTTCACATATCTACAAGAACAAAAAAACTAGTATTTGACGCCGTTGGCAATCCAGTGTTTCAAGAAAAAATACTTGAATACATTAAGAAAATTAATATGTACGACAAAATATAATGTCTGATTAAAGTACATTTACAATACAATTGTATTATAATGATTGCATTCTGATGGAGTCGTGAGTTCAAGCGACTTAAAATAAATTTAAAAAAATGCAGATCTCATTAAAATACACAACTGATGTTATATGCAGCGTTTTGTACAGTTAACCATTTCCTTGCTATTTGTATCAATTTTAAACTACGTATTACATTTTCTCAAGCAGGAAGTCAACTTTGGTTTCAACTCTTTTGTTTTACTCTCGTGAATTGAAAAGAGAATCAAATTTCATTTACTTCACATAGCGATAGCTTTTAAAAGATTTGACTATTGCTATAGCTTGTTGTATTCCCTTATTTCCCTTCTACTTGCAAGGACGCAAGTAACAAGAGCATTTCTGTCAATATTTATCTCTAATAGCATGACGTAGACAAAGGAATAGTCAATCCTTTGAGAGAAAAGTTTGCTTGTAGAACAGCTAGAGAAAGTGATGTGAATGGAAGACATCAGATTTCTTGATTCCTTCTGACGGAGGTTTCAATTGCATAAACTTTGTCTTGGAATACTGTGGTACATAAGATATATTAGTTGTCACACCATGCACTCCAGCCTCTAATTGCGTGTTGTAAATATTAAGAAAATAAAATGTTTAGAGTATCCATTTGAAATTTTACTTCTTCCTTATGCATAAAATCCAACTGAAACATATCAGTTCTCATGTTGAATAGTTTACGTGTAAAGAAATAATACAATGCGCAGCATTCATTTAGCTTCTCTTCTGATTCTTCTACAAGCAATTCTTACAAAAGCTTATTCTTATATTTCTTGTCCATACATATAAGCGTTCATAACGTATTTTACATTTTTTTTTTTTTTTTTTTTTTTGCATGAACATGGGAATAAATGAATAGCGACTTACAGTTGAGAAAAGCATAATGAATTAGATAATTCAAGCAAAAATCAAAGAACGATTCTATAATAGTTAACGCCAAAAACAAATATCTGATTTACAGTATTACACTTCACAAACGCATTCTTAAAGAAGCTTAATATTCATCTATTTACTTCATGTTAATCGAAAACAAATGAAACTGAGTTTTATTTAAGGAGACTCTTTGAATTCATTTTCAGCTTCCCATTCCACACTGGACTTGAAAGATAGCTTAATTTTACTCAGAGGCCTCTATCAGACTTGAGATATTTTACGTACAGTAAACATAAGATATGGAACCACCGAAGGAGTCCATTCTAAGAATGTTTACGCCCGAAAAAGAGAATTCCAACGCTCTCCACCAGGATTGAATCCGGGACTTGGGAATCACAGGTAGCATGTCATCATAGACCTTGGAGGACGACAAGATAAACTTTTATTAAGTGGTTTTATACGTATTTCCTTGGAGACACAATTTAGGGCAATGGGAATACAGTAGGCTTAAGAGCTGCTCTCTATGTGATGGCTTTGAAATTCCTTTTGCTTGGCATAACTAGGTGAGAGAGAGAGAGAGAGGGAAAGGGGATCCAATAACGATTTCCCATTCTACACAATACAATTTTCCCTCTTTTTACTATCCATAATAGAGAGAGAAAATAATAAAATAAATAAAAATAAAATTTAAAATGGCAAATTGTGTGCTTTAATATATATACATTTATTATGTAGTACGATTTTGTCTATTTCTTATGCTAACTGATTATACAAGAGGGCTTTACAGACTATTTCTAGAAAATTTGATTTTTACTTTCTCTACACGTACTATGTACATAGTGGATAGTGACGGTGTTGCATTCCACCGGAAATATACGTTAAGGGTCTCCTGTATATATAAAAAAAAACATTTTGAGAACAAATTCCGTGTGTGTGTCTGTGTGTTCGTGTGTCTGTGAACATGATATCTCAAAAACGAAAAGTCGGTAAAACACCAAACCTGGTATTTAAGTTTAGTGTCATCCACATATGTGACTTAATTTTGAGAAAAATTCCCCCACCCCAAACTAACCTTTACATGGAAAACATTTAGAAAATTTTGATTTTCTCAAAAATCGTTGTAACGATCTTGAATTTTCTGAGAATAAAGACTTCTTTAATGGTAAACTGTAAGAAATAGACAAATCTTACAACACAAAAGCTGTAGATCTCGTCAGAACATACAGTTTACGTCATATACTTTTTTGCGTGGAGCTGACCATTTTTGAGATATTCCTTGTTATTTTTTTTTTCAGATTTAAAACACTTAATTTGTGAACTCCTGGTCATGCATACAAATTTATTGCAACCTCAGAGCAACCAGCTTTTAAATGATTTGACTATCGTTTTAGTTCTTGTTTATCTTCTACTTACAAGGAAGCAAGTAATTAAACCAATTTTTGCTTATATTTATCTCGATTATTATAAATTAGATAGTAGAATACAATCTACCATAACAATAATTTATTACAGCGAGGTAGACAATGTCGTGTGAATGGAATACATCAGATTTTTAAAATAAATGTTGTAGAGTTTAGTGTTATAACCAAAACAACTAGAGCTATTTTTGAGTAAATAAAAGATTACGATGTTCTCCAAGGAAAGGGTATTATCAGATAGATTACTTTGCTGGATCTTTTTGTCGCATCTTTTAAGACGCTGAGCTTAAATACTAAATTTACTATTTATACTACTGCTTATAGTGCTCGCAGACACACAGAAACACAAACACACACATAGATTTTTAGGTTCATTATACATTATTCCATAGTACGGCGTGGAGCCGGGAATAATGCTGTGATGTATTGAGCATGCGCATCCGATTAGTGGTTGTGATTTTTGTGCAGTATTGAAGCTATTGCTCATCCTGACGGATGTTCAAAGTGCATAATGTACTGTAGGGCACAAAATGTTAACATACGGGGCTGAGTATTAATGTCATTCAACTGGTCAGCCATTGTGGCATCCCAGGACTAGTTAACAAAGCAATAACTGGGGCATATTTGAGTAGAAATATCAAAGTACAACAATTAGCAGCCGAATATCATAATACCATTCTGCAATTACTACTCCATTTTTACTTTCTCTACACGTACTATGTATATAGTGTATAGAGAAGGTATTGTATTCTACCCAAAAAATTCAATACCCAGATTTTACCGGGAATATATGTTTTAGGGACCCCTGTATCCAAAAAAAGCATTTTCAGAAAAAGGTCCGTGTGTGTATCGTGTGCCTGTGAACACGATAACTTAAAAGCGAAAAGTCGGTAAAATACCAAATTTGGTATTTAAATTTAATATTTCCAGGGATGCGACACGAAGATTTTGAGAAAAATCCCCCTACCCCAAACTACCCTTTACATGGAACTTTTTTCGAAAATGTTGATTTTCTCAAAAATGGCCCTCACGATTTTGATTAAAGGTATTTACCTGAAAAACAAAAATGTATATGTTAAATTTTCTGTGAAAACCTTTGAAGGCTACTTTATTCTGGATGGATTTTATGGAATTTTGCATAACTGCTAAACCGTAAGAGATGGACAGAAACTTACCACACAAAAATGTAAGAAACTTCAGTTAAATAGCAACCAGCCTTTGACTATCACTTTAACCTATGGTACTCCTTATTTCACTTCTACTTACAAGAAAGCAAGTAATAAGACTATTTCTGTTATTTTTTCTCAATTAGCATGAAGTAAATAGAAGTAGGATTTTAACAAAAATTAGTTCCTGAGATGTAGAGAAAGTCATGTGAATGGAACCCATCAGGTTTGTTTGCTTCTAATACACACATACATATACACATTATCGCGCTCGCTAAAGCTTTGGTGCTTCGTGGCGCACGGGATCGTGGGTTCGAATCCCGCTTTGGGTATAGGCGTTTGTGTATTTATTAATGTGTGTAGGTATTTGGAAGCAAAAAACAAACGGCAAATCAAATATGTCAACAAAGGAAATGTAGAGAACCTGGAAAAGAAGAGGAAAAAGGCATTTAAAAAAAAAAAAAAAAAAAAAACGAGGCGCTTTAGCGAGCGAGGCCACGGGGACCGGCAGCGGTAGGTACTTTGAGTTCATCCGTACGGATATTATGCCGTTTAACTACGTGAGCTATTGTCGTCCCGCCAATTCAAAGACTACATGATACATGTCTTAAAGAAGGACACCTTTAATACAGTCAATTGGACTTTCAGTTAACATTTTTGACTGCAGGGTCCGGCAGAGAAATTTTCTCTTATAATCAATGAAAAACATTCAAACTATGTTACTATAAAACTACCATTTAATAAGCATGAATCAGAGGACAGACCATCAACGTGTTCTTGCTGCAAAAATGTATTTAAAATCTGATGTATTCCATTCACATGACATTTTCTACTTCTGTGTAACAAATTATTGTTAATAAGCCTATTCTTCTATTTACTTCATGCTAATCGAGAGCAAATTTGCAGAAATAGTCTTATTACTTGCTTCCTTGTAAGTAGAAGAAAAATATGGGAGTATCATAGGTTAAAGTAAAGTCAAAAACTGGTGACTGAAGTTCCTTTGCTTGTATAGACACGAGTTGACAAATCCCTGTATGAGAAAAGTACAAGTTTTTCAAAGCTGAAACCAAAAACAAGGAATATCTCAAAAACAATCAACTCCTCGAAAAAGAATTATGTAACATAAATTGTGTGTTTTAATGTGCTCTACAATTTTTGTGTGGTAAGTTTTTGCCCATTTCTTACGGTTTAGCAGTTATGCAAAACTCTTCCAGAATAAAGTAGTCTTCAGTTGCTATTCCCAGAAAATTCAAGATATACATATTATTTGTCAGGTAAATATCTTCAGTATACGATATTTTAATCAAAATCGTTAGAGCCATTTTTAAGAAAATTAAAGTTTTCGAAAAAAGTTCCATGTAAAGGGTAGTTGGGGGTAGGGGATTTTGTTGAAAATCTTCGTGTTGCATCCTTGGAAGATACCAAATTTAAATACCAAGTTTGGTATTCAACGGTCTTTTCGTTTTTGAGCTATGCTGTCCACAGACACACAGTTACACACACACACACACACACATACATACACTCAGACACACACACGCACACACAAATGGGCCTTTTTCCAAAGATGCTCTTTTTGGATTCAAGGGGACCCAAAACATGTATTTCTGGTGAAATCTCGGTATCGAATTTTTGGGTGCAATACAATACCTTCTCTATACACTATGTACATATTACGCGTAGAAAAATTAAAAATTCTGGTGACTTTCTCTAACTATAATAAAGAGAACTATTCTTACAGAACTGTTCTTCTATTTACTTGTTAATCGAGATAAACATTAGCAGAAAGCGTCTTATTATTTAGTTACTTATAAGTGGAAGGGAAATAAAGGAATACACTGGGTTAAAACGATAGTCAAGTATTTTAGAAGGTGGTTGATATATGATTGAAGTTTGGGTCTCTTTTTATGATCAGGAATAAAACAAAAGAAAAAGGAATGAAAAGTTACTGTTTACAAAAGTTTAAGCATTTAAAAAGTGAAATCAATAACAATGAATATCTCGGAAATGGTTAACTCTACAAGAAAAAGTGAACGTGAAAATAAACTGTGTTTTAAGGAGATATACAGTTTTTGCCTATCTCTTACGGTTTACCAATTACACAAAAGTCATCCAGAATGAAGACATCCTCCGAGAGGTTATTCTGAGAAAATACAACATATTTTAATTATCATGTAAATATGTTTAATAAATAGTGTATTTTAATAAAATAATTTAGAGCCATTTCTGAGAAATTCAAAATTTTCGGAAATTTTTCCTGTAAAGGGTAGTTTGGGGGTTACAAGAAAAAAACTCACCAAGAGCTTAATGAATTGCATTATGAATTATTGCTACCCTATTCCCCATAATCGCTCTACCTGGCTCCCTGCGAGTCCTATGTATAACAATAACTAAAAGAAATGTTATTGTAACTGCTCACACTTTCATTATAATTTTTTTCATAGTTATAACAATTATACATGAAGATATGTATCATAGGAACAAAATTGAGAACAAACGAGCTATTGTCGAGACAGAGGCATATTTTTCAGAGCTTGACTGTGGCTATTTATGAGGGGTGTTAAAATGCCAGGAGGTGTATACCCCTAAAAGGGTCTATGTTGAATTTTTTTTTTTTTTTTTTCATTCCTAACATGGGTACTTATTGAACAGCCCTCGCAAAGACACAAAGATTGCTATGTTCACATTTAGCTTTTCAGCAAAGAAGGAGCAAGCTTTGAATGTTATTCATTACTGCTCCGGGAGAGGGCATGATTGTGTTAGTGTAATCCACCCAACAGTCGTGGTTTACCGTTCTTGCTAGACAAAGTTTGTGGCTGGAGGTCACTGTGATTGTCTTCATCTCCGCAAATGATCACAGTCCATTCTCAGTAGAGACCTATGGCTTCTATATAGGCTCGCTAATCAACCATGGCGTCATTCTTGGTCCATCGGCGCGCGGGAAATTGCTGACTAAAACGAACACTTTGTATTTAGGAAATATATCAGTTTTACCTAAAAATATATATTCCATCATGTAAATTCTCTACCTAGAAGTAAGTGACTGTGTTGGTGGTTGTAATCACAAAAACATGTTTCACGATACGAAAGCCATAAGTGTTGAAGGAAATTAGCAATGTGTGTTGTGTATTATGTATATTTCCGGTTTAAAATTACTTTTTCTGGCACCCAAGACTAATCTCCTCTCATCATTTTTCTCCATTCTTGCCTATTGGACCACAAATCTTCCTCAGTTCACAATCCATCATTTTGAATATACGTGCTATGTGATGTTCTTTTTCTCCTCCTTCCTGGAGGGATTCACGCCGTTATTCTTTTGGGTCCCTTTCATTTTCCATTACTAAGCACGCCCATACAATTCTATTTTTTTCTTTTGAATACAATTTAAAACTGAGTATTGGGCATTCATATTTTCTTTTATAATCTTATTTCTAATTGTTTCTCTTGTAGGTATCGTAACATATCTCTTCTAATACTCCATTTTGTTGCCATTACTTTACTTTCTGATAATTCAGAATCCACACGTCGGGGCCAGAGTTTGTGTAGTAAATGTCTTTATGGCTCAACAAATAGTTACAAATACAATATTTGAATCCTGCTGCAAATACTTCACTCGACGTTTCAGCGTAGACAGTTTACAGCTATACGCCATCCATGGCTCGCGCACCTCTGTGCACTAACACTCCAGTCACTCACAACTCAGTACAATTCACAACACAACACTAAAATCCTTCCTCCTTTTATAGCTATAAAATAATATCACGGAACTTCCCGGAAGGTCCTGGAAGCCGAGAAGATTCGAGAATCGTGTTCCCCATGACTCCGATTACCGTTGCGTCGTTCTTCCTGGTGTAAACGCACCCAACTGCGATATTTCACATTCCAGCTCCACCACCGCATACCATAGCGAACGTGAGAGAGACAACATACACGGACACATTGTCCCAGTACTTCTACTGTTTTAAAATTGCACTTTCAATTTCTTTTGATACCTTTTTATCCCATGATATATTATTCAAAATGAATATGATATATTTCCCTAAGTTTATCCTTAATCTTATTTGCTTTTCTTATTATACATCTTATCTAATCTTTATTCCCAGGTATTTATGTATTATTCTGTTGTGTGTTAAATTACTCCCTTTTTGTCTCCCTTTCAAATCTTAGTGAGCGTATAAAATTAGCAACTATTTTTGTTTACCCATATTCACTTTCAGGCCCCATTTGTTGTATTCTTGAATCAATTTCCTTTTAATGTTCTTAGCTTTAACGATGTCTTCGCGTACATTTAATTTGAAGGAAAGCAGGTGCAAAACTTCAAACTTGCAGGTGGCTTTGTTTTAATTCGATTATCCCATGGCATTACCAGCTCATTGTGATGTTCGGCATGCTCCAGCAGGAGTGTACATTTCCCCATTTTTTTATTGTTATTATTTAGTATGCAAGCAGTAACAGCAACCCCTAGCTTTTTGTTTTCAAACGGGCAGGAAGAGAGGTTTCTGCATACAATCGAAAAACATTACGTTTGCAAATATTTGGCATCAATAATTAACGCTGCAGCGGTTGGTCAGTATTGAACTGAAACTGCACGTTTAAACAGTTCCCACGACCATGGGATTAATTTTTTGTGACAACAGTGCTAAACTCTATACCTGTGGCGTCCAGTCAGCCTGTTCATACATTGTTAATTGCGGGATTAATGTCTCCATCTATAATTTACCACTGACGTGTGGTGTCCATTGTTTCTGCGTGTCAGTGGCGGCTCTCGTACTCAACGTCGGTTTAGCGATGTTGACGGCAGCATTGGGAAATTCATTCAGCTTCTTTTCAATAAACTTCTAGGGAAAGAAAACTATCTTATATTACGTTTGCATAAATTTCTCTACCGAATATCGTTTGTTTTATATAACTGCTACAAACTATCTTACGAAATTTTATTATTTTTTCTATACGTGCTATGTACATAGTGTATAGAGAAGGTATTGTAATGCACCCAAAAATTCGATACCGAGATTTCATCAGAAATATATGTTTTAAGACCTCCTGAATCCAAAAAAAGAATTTTTAGAAAAAAATTCGTGTGTGTATGTGTGTGTGTCTTTGGGCAGCATAGCTCAAAAACGAAAGGGCGATTAAAAACCAAACTTGGTATTTAGGTTTGGTATCTTCCAAGGATGAAACACGAAGCTTTTCAAGAAAATCCCCCACTCCTAACTACCCTTTACATAGAACTTTTTTCGAAAAATTTTATATTCTAAAAAATGGCTCTAACGATTTTGATTAAAATATCATATATTAAAGATATTTACCTGAAAAATAAAATGTATATCTTCAATTTTATGGTAATAGCCTCTGAGGACTACTTTATTCTGGATGAATTTTGCACAACTACTAAACTGTAAGAGATGGACAAAAACTTAACACACAAAAATGTAGAGCACATTAGAACAGAAAATTCATGTTATATACATTTTTTTCGTGGAGTTGATCCTTTTTGAGATAGTGCTTGTTTTTTGTTTCAGCTTTGAAAAACTTATACTTTTCTCGTAAAGGAATTTGCCAACTCGTGTCCGTACAAGCAAACAAACTTCAGTCACATAGGAACCAGCTTTTGGCTTTCACTTTAACTTATGATACTCCCTTATTTCGCTTCTACTTACAATAAAGCAAGTAATAAGACTATTTGTGCTAATGTTTCTCGATTAGCATGAAATAAAAGAATAAGCTTACTAACAATAATTTGTTACAGAGGTGTAGAGAAAATCATGTGAATGGAACACATCAAATTTTTTTCCATGCAGGCGCGGCTCGTGGTTTTAAAATTAGGGAGGACTCGCAAGTTCCAAAGTAGATGATAAAATAAACAAATAAAGGATGCAGGCTTGCCTTAATGTACATCGAAACTATTGGTTAATTTTGCCATGTTCTAATAAAACTATTTTCCTCGGACATTTTTAACAGAAACACTGCCACAATTACAATCACTAACATAGGACATTAACATACGCAGACCGCAGGAACAACAAAGGAAATCTCTACTACTTGGCCTAGTAGCTACATATTTGACGTGTGCAAATATTCCTTATGCAAAATCAACGGGGGTATTTCAAGTTAAAATGAAGATAGAGTATTTAGCGTAATAAGAACACTCAATTTCCTTAAAAGGTCTATTTTTACCATTAAAATGATTAAGAATGATATATTTATATATTGATTTGAATTATTTAGTTTTTATTTAGCTTATATGAATAATTTTATGAATTTTTATTTATACATTAGAATCAGTTTGGCTTTTTTGGTTAAAATTACAGTACTGGCAAGTTTTAACTTGAAGTAAACTCCGTTGAGTTCTGCAACGCTTTTAAGAAAGTTGTGCCTCCTAGTATATTTATATCAACACAGCTCTTAAGATTACCTTCCGTTAAGTAAAAACAATTCTAATAACGTGACAGCTGACTGACTAACATGGCAATAAATTATGAAGAATACTCTGTCTCTCTCGCTCTACACATATATACACAGAGCCTTTCTGAGGTTGGTGAGACAAAACGGACAGAGCTTTAAAGAGATGCAATGCTTTTAGACAGAGAAAGCGATGTATTCACCCTTAGTATGGCAATGTCCTCTTCTTACATTTTCTTGGTAAGGCAAGCCTGCTAGAGCATTTCAGAAACAGGGTTTTAAAAATAAGTGTTCACTATATCGTATTTGGGTCGATTTTCTCCGCGCTGGAGACCTGGCACAGAGTGCACTCAGCCTCGGGAGGTTCCTGAGAGCTACTTGATGGAGAAGTAGCGGCTCCAGGTCATGAGAATCGCATTAACCGGCCCGGTGGGGGTAGGCCAAGGTTCCTTGTGAGCTGTCATGCCATGGAGTTATATCGTATTTAATTGTGATACAAAGCAGTTAAAATTTGTTCGTAGTTATAGGGAATGTAAGGTACATTTTAAAACATATATTTCAAATAAGAATAGTTTTCAGTTTTTTTCTCTCTTTCGATACTTTTAGGGAATGCCTATACACAGAAACGTTTTTTCTATGTGTTTCATCTTAGTTGAGAGAAACATCATCACACCTATCGTTCTGGACAAAACATTCTTCTTTTAACTTTAGAGTCTGCAGTAGTTATTATTAAATTAAATGCATTGAATATAAATTTTCCTTTTTTAGGGATGATAGGGATAGAAAGATAAATAGAATAATGAACCCTAAAATGTCTTTAAATGTAAAATAATGATGGAAAGTAATTTTATCAATGTTTGAAACTACAAAAATATAAAATAAAATATATTATTTATATTAAATGTTTAATAGTTTAAAAATAAAACATGGTGTTGTAGACTAAAAATAAGTCATATTCAGACTTTCAAAAACAAGTCGCTATAGACTTGCTTTTTAATTCCATACTCTTTCCGTCTTGTGAGAAGCAACGACACTTTTAAAATGAGAAAAAAGTGATAAGTTTAATCCAGCAAGATTACACAGGTATCTCGAAAGTGACCGATGTCAGAGAAAAATGAATCTGAAACAAATTGTGTGTTTTTAAATGACATCTATTTCCGGTGTGCCTATTCCTTGTTTCTATTTATACAAAATTATACCACATTCTTTTTGAATAAGGAGAACTTTATACAGTCTGTCCCTGACATGTAAAGAGCTTAAAAAATGTCATTTTAACCAAAATCGTTACACTTATTTTGTGGAAGATAAAAGTCATCGAACATTTTTCCAAGCAAAGATTAGTTTGGGTAGAGAATTTGTATGAAATTCTTCATCTTGTATCTTTGAAAAATTCTTATGAAACATAAAGTTTGGAATTTGTACATATACACTGCTTAAATACCAAGATAATATTTAAGTATCTGTTTAATAGGATTGAAATTTGACTATAATCGGTAAAAAAGTCAAAAATAGCTTTTTATAGCAAATAAGTGTTGCGATCTTTAGGTAGCCATAAACAATAAAATTTAACTGTCCCGCTTACTTTGGGATCTATAGCCATTTAAAGATCGTACAATACGCCCTTTCCCTTTATAAAACAGCGTTTTTTCTCAAAATTGCATTTTCGCATTTTCAAACTGTTCCACGCGTCTTAGTTTGTATTTACATAAAACTAAAATTTTCAAGAATATGCCGAAATACGTATTGTTATATTATATTTATGTTAACTTTAATAGACTGTTTTAATGAAAAAATAATTAAATTCATTGTAGTGTCAAGTGTGCCGTTCAAAACTGCCAATCATTTTCTTTGAATTTTGGCGGACGTGAAACATTTTGATTATACAATATGAAATAACTTATATCTTGCAAGATATTTATCCAATTTTAATGCAATTTGCTTTCTATATTAATTTGTATAGCAACAATGCAATCACAATAAATTAATCAGGAAAACAGAAATTTGAAACTTCAGTCCCAATGTACCTTAAATATCAAGTTTGGCATTTACAGCAGTTTAGCTTTATGGTTCACAAGCATACGCACGTGCACATAGATACACAAACACCAGTGGCGGCTCGTAGTAGATAATAGTTTACGGGTAAGTAATATTCGCATACACAAATTACAAATCCAGCAGAGACGTATCATTTCCTTACCATTACTTGAAAATTAGGATACATAATTCCAAAAATCGATCCTGAAGTTCACAATGACTGTCAATTGCGAAAATTCTGTCATATCTGGTGTATCGTCGGAATGAACTGAGAAAGACAGATACTTTAATTTTAGTCCTTATTTTAGTTATTATTTCATCAAGTGCGCATTCAATAGATCGTTTTAACTGTATACTACTGTCCTCTATTATAAGATGTACTGCATCATGCGAATACAACTCCTATGTAATTATTGTAGCATATGGGGGATTACTTAATGTAAGCATATTTATTATTTGGGAGGTTAATAGATACGCATTTTTTATAGAAAAGCTTGTCAATTACAGTTAATATTTAATAGGTAGGTCGTTACACGCCAGATTAAGCGCTCAATCATTAGCCTGCTTTAGCTTCTTCTGGCGCCACGCGCACATGAGGCGGGCGCGGCGATAGAGGAAACTAGTCAAGAAGGGGTAAGGCAGTCATTGGGAGTCTCTGCTAGGAAGCATGCGCTGTAGTTCAGGCAAGTTGCAGGAACCTACATGAACAACGGCCATCAGTGTAGGATGCCTTGGTAAGGTTAATAAGATGTCTTTTTATTTAATTTATAATGTTGTAGCTTTTAGGTGTACCACTCCTCCCTTTTAGCAGAACTACATCTTACGACCAGTAAAATCCGGCACTTCTGACATGGCAAGCGAGTCGTCCGATATAAGACTTGTGTTTTCTTAGTGGAAACCGTATTTGACCGTTATTGACCGTTTTTGTATATATATATATATATATATATATATATATATATATATATATATATATATATATGTTCGTACCGTTCATAGGGAACTGACTTTCACCTTATTTACCGAGTAATGTGGTGACTCAACTGTTTCATGTTTGCCCATGTTTTTAAATTGTTCTAATTATACTGTTGCTTTATGTTGTTCGGATAGTATCTCCAAAATCGAGTTGAAATTCTTTTCTGTTCTCTTTAGGTTTACGGTGTTAAGTGTATGTTATTTTGAAATGTAATTCTTATGAATATCTTCAAAGAAATGTATCATAAAAGATTATTGCGATTTCAAATGTCTTCTTTGTATGAAGATAGCCAACAAGTCCAGCAACAGTACAATTAGACAGTTGAAAAACAGTTCAGTGGTTCAAACCCCGATTATGATATTGCGTTTTACAGTTTGAATACTTTTCTAATTCTTATAGTATACACGGCTGTGTGGAGAAACAATTTAACTAACATTGATTGACCTAATAGTTGGTTAAACTCTGAAGCCCCAAACTTACGTACTTACGGTTTGAAAGTTGCCACTGGGATACGTCATTCCAAATTGAATTTGAGAGCTCCTTGAGGTTTACCGAGAAATGGGAGTCAGTTGGGGAAACGCCGGTATCTTACCATGGCAATTTAGTTGGTTGCAGCATCCGGATAAACCATGATTCAAGTTTCGGGGTGACATTGGATATTTTAGTCTGACTCTACCTTTCCGTTTCTTTACATTCTTTTCTTAATTTTATGATGTATTAAAATAGTTTTTAAAATAAAAAAATAACATTTTGATAAGTTACAATTACATGACTTTTTCTATCTACTATCGTCAATTTTTATACAACCTCTACAGGCTACAGCTGCAAGATTTAATGATCTATTTGCATCTATTTACTCGAGATAAACAGTTGAGGAATTACAATGCGTTCCTTTAATTATTGTTCTGCAAACAAACTGCTCTTACCTATAAAAGTCGTATTACTTGCTTCGTTGTAATGGAAGATTAAAACGATAGTAGAATCTTTTAAAAGCTGTCGTTATGCGATTGACATTGGAGGTCAGTCCTCTTTTCATGTACAAAAAAATGAAAAAGTTATGAAACGGATAAGGACTTCCTGTTTGAAAAAAAAACTTTTAAGTGTTTAAAAATTAAAACCAATAACAGGGAATAGCTCGAAAACTTTAACCCTACACTAAAACTATGTATGACATAAATTATGTGTTTTAACGAGATCTATAGTTTTTGTCGAGTAACCTTTTGTCTATCTCTTACAGTTTATCAACTATGCAGAATGTAGAAGGCTTCAGAGGCTACTCGCAGAAGCTTCAACATATACATATTTTTATCATGTAATTGTTTTTATGATATACGGTATTTTTAATAAAAAAAATCATTAGAGCTATATTACAGAGCATATTAGAATTCCAATAATTCTCCATGAGAAGGGTAGTTTGGGATTTTCTGAAATTCTTCATGTCTTATTCTTGGAAGATACTGAACTTTAATATCAAGTTTGGTATTTAACCGACTTCTCGTTTTTGAGTTATCGCTTTCACATACACACGGATCTTTTTATAAAACTGTTTTTTAGGACTCAAACATGTAGTTGCGGTGACATTTTGATATTGAAGTTTTGGGTGGAGCATAATATCCTCTCTACCTACCATGTATATTGTACGTGTAGAGAAAGTAAAAATAGGCATTTGATCTAAAATCCGATGGCTAATTATACATATGAATCAGGAAGTTGAATAAAAGGTTAGAAAAGCAAAATACAGTCAGTGA
This sequence comes from Hymenopus coronatus, assembly GCA_030762935.1. Lineage (NCBI taxonomy): Eukaryota > Metazoa > Arthropoda > Insecta > Mantodea > Hymenopodidae > Hymenopus > Hymenopus coronatus. The sequence goes on from CM060894.1 coordinate 115,712,731, forward strand.
AGATGAATGGATACGCAGAGGAGTGTTTAAGTTGAGAGGAAAGGGAATGACGAAGTAAGGCAGCTAATGAGGATAGATGTTCCAGTCGCAGACAGAATTCAAAGAAATGCTCTCCAGTGGTATGCCCATGTCCGAAGAAAGACTGGATTATGATGGTCTAATACTATTTTGGACTGTTCACCATTTGGGGGGCGGAAAGGTGGAAGACAAATTGGAAAAGTGGCATAATTACGATGATCAGAGGTTGCAATTTGGAGGACTATTTGCATGATCATCAAGAATGGAGACTGGGAATCAAAGTAAAACCCTCAAAAGTAAAGAGTACGTTGAAACATACAAAAAGGGCGGTTTCGTCTTTGACCTGCATTCAGAAGGTGGCGGCCCTACCTGACCCAGGGGTTTCCCCGAGTCGCTAGGCGAATGTTGTGCAGGTTTATTTCATGCCCGGAATTCTCCAGACCACAATTTCCTGTTCCCAACATGTCCTAATCTTCTGTCAGTGTTTAAGGACCACGCGACGTGTTCGACGGATTGCTGCTGGATGGTGATTTGTACTGTAAAAAGTTGTCCTGGTATCCTCATCGAAAAACCTCGGTTTCAGGGCTCCCTCCGAGGGCTCGCCAAGAGCTCTGTAGGCTCAAGAATAGCACATGGTTCGACGTAGGAAGTATTCCAACTAAACCAATATGGATTCCATTCATGCTTGCGTCCATCACCATCCGGATATATCGCCCTTCAGGTTCTCCTCTCAACCCTCCCTCCCTGGGTTTAGCTAAGTGGCAAAGGGCTGCAAGGCACTACGTCTGGTGTTCTGCCTCAGAAACCTGGGACCCCGTCCTAATTCTGTAAAATACAAAATAATTTAACGTTTTTTATGCAAACGTGGTTTGACAAAATTTTCTTGAAATAAAAAATCTGATGCATTCCATTCACACGACTTTCTCTTCATCTCTGCAATAAATTATTGTTAAAAAGCTTATGCTTCTATTTACTTCATGCTAATCGAAAAAAATAGTCTTATTACTTGCTTTCTTGTAAGTAGAAGAGAAATAAAGGAGTGCCATAGAATAAAATGGCAGTGTAAAGCTGGTTATTATGTGACTGAAGTTCCTTTGTTTGTATGAACAGGAGTTGACAACTTCCTTTATGAGAAAAGTATAAGTTTTTTAAAGCTGAAACCAAAAACAAGGAATATCTCAAAAACGATCAACTCCACGAAAAAAATGTATATGCCATAAGTTGTGTGTTTTATCGTTATCTACATTTTTGTGTAATATGTTTTTGTCTGTCTCTTACAATTTATCTGTTATGAAAAAAATCAATAAAAATCATGCATAATAGAGGTCTTTAGAGGCTACACCCAGAAAATTCAAGATATACATTTATGTAAATATATTAAATATAATAGATTTTAATCAAAATCGTTAGTGCCAGTTTTAGAAAATCACAACTTTTGAAATGCTTTCTATGTAAAGGGTAGTTTGGGATGGGGGGATTTTCTTGAAAATCTTCGTGTCGCATCTTTGGAAGATACTAAACTTAAATACCAAGTTTGGTATTTAACGGTCTTTTCGTTTTGGAGCTATGTTGCATACACACACATACACACATACACACTCACACACAGACATTTTTCAAAAATGTTTTATTTGCAATCAGGGGGTCTCAAAAATATATTTCCGGTGAAATCTCAGTATCGAAGTTTTGGGTGCATTACAATACCTTCTCTATACACTATGTACATAGTACGTGCAGAGAAAGTAAAAATACGTTTCTCATTTTTAAAAGACGCTGACATTAAGACAAAGTATTATGTATGTGACGTTTTGGTTTTTAATTATGCCTATTCACACATTCACATACCCACATAAACACGTGCGCTCACGTGCCTCAGGGGCCTCGTATGTTTTTGGTGTCTTGCAGTAATGCCTACTCTGGTACCAGAGAAAGTAAACATTATATATTTAATATTCTAACAATTTTTCTCCTTCACATATCGGATTGATTAGCTAGAAATCATACAAGAGATTATTTTTGTATTCGTATCATGTTTACATATTTGTGTAGAGAGGGTTTAAAGCAGCATCCGGTTAATGCAGATTTTATTGCACACAGGGGGATGGAACATCAATCAAACCCAGATGTTTCGTGCTGGAGTGAGGCAAATTTTCTTTAATTGGGATCATTTACTACAGCCCACATGGTGTCAGCGTATGTGTGAATACATTTTGGTGTTACAAAAACAGTAGGTTGAGACCGTTAGTCGGCCTCGCTACTACTAATGCTACTACTACTACTACTACTACTACTACTACTACTACTACTACTACTACTACTACTACTACTACTACTACTACTACTACTACTATTTCTGTTAATTATCGATTATTTAATGTAGTTAAAAGGTATAAGCACAGCTAAAGTTGTTTACCAAACTTGGCTGCTGAATAAGGGAAGGTTCTTTGTGAAGGAGAACGCTATTCTCAGTCACGTACCCTTGTGCATGTGCATGCAATAGAGAAATAAGTGAAAAGGTAATTTCGTAAATCCCTGAATTGTAGAGAAGTAAGTTTTACTTCATTGTATTGAGACGGTCACGAGGTGTTTATGATGCATTTTGGGTAAGGAGAGATGCATTTTGGGACACATAGACGCCAAGTTCGCGGTCTTTCTGACCAATGAAAATGAAGCAGTCATGACATCAGAATTGACTATATAAGTAACAGATTGTAGGATGTTAAGGCAGTCATTCATTACTAAGGTTGAGGTCATGTACGCGTAATCGCTGTTGGGAATAATCACCGCTAAGTTTAAGGCGCGTATAATCGTTGATAAGTTACTATACGGCGTAAAGAGTAATTCTTATAAATGCTATTTACACACAACGTGATAAAGTACTAAGTATACGAGAGAAGTAAAGCTAAGTCGTTGAATAAGGAAATCATCATAACTGAATTAGCATGTAAAGCAAAGTGCTTCTTTGTACACATATCAACTCTAGTCAAGAATAAACGAATATATGAAAGTGAAAGTGTGTTAACTGTTTCGTAGGACCACTCCTAACTACCCTTATTTCATTACCACCCGAGAGAGTCAATTTCAGGCAGACTGAGTTACACCGAGGTAGCATTTTCGATTGTAGATGTTAAAAATCAGATACGTGGAGAAATCTGCTATCTTGGTAGGGGAGTGCGCCCAGACGCACTTAATAAGCGTGGGCAACAAACGACGCATATTTGACTCTTCAACATGGCGACATACCGTCACAAGGTACTGTTGGCTTTATACATCTCGAATGTAGGTTTGATTAATTTCCTGAAACTCTATAATATTTATGAAATTAGTATAGAATAATCTAAAAGGTGTTTTATGCTGAATCCTCCACATTATTGCTAAGAATTTTAATTTTGCAAATACTTTGCAACAGCGAAATTTAGTCAAGTGCCTATTCTTTTCCATAACATTCTCTGACCTTTCGTATTTACATGTCTCGTGCATATTTATGTGTAAATGAATATATTTGATAGTGCTTAGAATGCTTATTTTCACGATAGTCCCTATTTTCCACTCCAAATCTATTTTAAAATTCTGTTTTCTAGCGTGACCTATTTATGCTGTGTTACATTCACAATTTTTTGTAGAAGTAATTAACAGGAACGATAGTTTGTAAAGAAAGTTATATGAATATAGAACAGCAGGTTTTTTGTTTTTCATTTAAGCTCCTTATAGGTGTATTCCTGGTGAAAAATTATCGACGTAGAATGTTTGTCAGAGAAATATTTACTTTTACCAGGATATGATAAGGCAAGTAAATATATTTACCTGGCACCATTAAGGTATATTTTGAAGCAAAAGAAAAAAATTTGATGTCGAGATTGCACTGGAAATATATATTTTGGGGTCCCCTGATTCCGAACAAAAAATTTTTTAGAAAAAGGTCCCTGTGTGTGTGTGGTGTGTGTGTGTGTGTGTGTGATGGTGTGTGTGAGTCTCTCTTTGAACAGTATAGCTCAAAAACGAAAAGACCGTTAAATACCAACTTGGTATTTATGTTCGGTGTTTTCCAAGGATGCGACACGAAGATTTTCAAGAAAATCCCCTACCACAAACTACCTTTTACATGGAACATTTTTCGAAAATTTTGGTTTTCTTAAAAATGGCGCTAACGATTTTGATTAAAATACCATATATTAAAGATATTTACATCTCAAATAAAATGTATATCTTGAATTTTCTGGGGATAGCCTGTAAAAATCTCTTTATTTTGGATGAATTTTGCCAAATTTTGTTTAACTGTTAAAACGTAAGAGATAGACAAAAACTTACTACACAAAACAGGTAGATCTCGTCAAAGCACACAATTTATGTCCTTTGCGTTTTTGTTGTAGAGGTATCCGTCACCAAGGTATTCCTTGTTATTGGTTTCAATTGTGAAATACTTATACTTTACTAAGACAGGAAGCGTCCGCTTTTATTTTATTCTACTCTTGGCCAAGTAAAGAAGCGATTTGCAATGGCAATCGCATAGAAACAACGTTTAAAACATTCTACTAACACTTTAGCTAAGTGCATTCCCTTCCAGCTATAAGGAACTAAGCAATACAAATCTAACGTGTTCCATTCACATGACTTTCTCTACATCTCCACAACAACTTATTGTTAAAAAGCTTATGCTTCTATTTACTTCATGCTAATCGTGAAAAAATTAACAGAAATAATCTTATTACTTGCTTCCTTGTAAGTAGAAGCGAAATAAGAGAGTACCATAGGTTAAAGTGGTAGTCAAAAGCTGTTAGAAGTTCCTTTGTTTGTATTACTAGGAATTGACAAAGTCCCGTGTGAGAATAGTAAAAGTTTTTTTAAAGCTGAAACCAAAAAACAAGGAATATCTAAAAAACGATTAACTCTACGAAAAAAATGCATCTAACATAAATTGTGCCTTTTAAATAACTCTACATTTTTTGTGTGGTAAGTTTTTCTCCATATCTTACAGTTATGCAAAATTCCATAAAATTCTTCCAGAATAAACTGGTCTTAAGAGGCTATTTCCAGAAAATTCAAGATATACATAAAATTTGTGAGGTAAATATCTTTAATATATGATATTGTAATAAAAATCGTTACAGCCATTTTTGAAAAAATCAAAATGTTCGAAAAAAGTTCCATGTAAAGTGTAATTTTGGGTGGGGAGATTTTTCTCAAAATCTTCGCGTTGCAGCCTTGAAAGACACTAAACTTAAATATCTGACAAATAAAATGTATATCTTGAATTTTCTGGGAATAGCCTCTGAAGACTACTTTTATTCTGGATGGACTTTAAGAAATTTTGTATAACTGCTAAACTATAAGAGATGGACAAAAACTTACAATACAAAAAATGTATAGCACGTTAAAACACACAATTTATGTGGTATACATTTTTTTAGTGGAGTTGGTGTTCTTTTTTTTAGATATTTCTTGTTTTTGGTTTCTGTGAACAACTATACTTTTTTCATACAGGAATTTGTCAACCCCTGTCCATACAAACAAAGGAACTTCAGTCACATAGCAACCAGCCTATTACTTTGACTATGGTACTCCCTTATTTCGCTTCTACTTACAAGGAAGCAAGTAATAAGACTAATTCTACAATTTTTCTCGATTACCATGAAGTAAATATAAGATAAACTTTTTAACAATAATTTTTATGGAGATGTTAATGGAACATCAGATTTTTTGAAAATGCTTTTTACTTTCTCTACACATACTATGTACATAGTGTATAGAGCAGGTATTGCACTCCACAAAAATTCGATACCGGGATTTCACCGGAAATATATATTTTAGGGTCCCTGTATCCCAAAAAAGGATTTTCAGAAACAAGTCCGTATGTGTGTGTGTGTGTGCATGTACGTGTGTCCGTGTGTTAGTGTGTCCGTGTGTCCGTGTGCCTGTTAACACGATAACTCAAAAACGAATAGTTGGGAAAATACCAAACTGGGTATTTAAATTTAGTATCTTTTAGGGATGCGACACGAAGATTTTGAGAAAAATCCCCCCACCCCTAACTACTCTTTTCTAAAAAAATGGCTCTAACGATTTTGTTAAAATGTCGTATATTAAAGATATTTACCTGCCAAATAAGATGTATATCTTGAATTTTCTGGGAATAGCCTCTGAAGACTACTTTATTCTGATGAATTTTACGGAAGTTTGCATAACTGCTAAACCGTAAGAGATAGACAAAAGCTTACGACACAAAAAATGTAGAGCACATTAAAACACACAATTTATGTTCTACGCATTTTTTTTTTCGTGCAGTAGATCGTATTTGAGATATTCCTTTTTTTTTTTTTTTTTGTTTTCAGGTTCAAAAAACTCAACTTTTTTCATACAGGAATTTGTCAACTCATGTCCATACAAACAAACGAACTTCAGTCACATAGCAACCAGCTTTTGACCATCGCTTTAACCTATGGTACTCCCTTATTTCCCTTCTACTTACAAGGAAGCGAGTAATAAGACTATTTCTGCTAATTTTTTGTCGATTAGCATGGAGTAAATAGAAGCATGAGCTGATTAAAAAAAATTGTTGCAGATATGTAGAGAAGGTCATGTAAATGGAACACATCAGATTTTTTTGGGTACAGACCCTAAAACATATATTTCCGGTGAAATCTCAGTATTGAATTTTTGGGTGGAGTGCAATAATTTCTCTATACACTATGTACATAGTAAGTGTAGAGAAAGTAAAAACATTCTGCTAATGTTTTACCCGATTAGCATTGTATAGAAAGAAGAATAATCTTTTGTAAGAAGTTTTTAGTGCAGCTAGAAAGTCACGTGAGTGTAATATGGCACTCTAAAAATTTTCAGTATTTCTCAATATGCCTGATGTATAGAGATATATACGTCAGAAATGGGTCTCTTGTAAGCCGGTGGTGCTTGCCGAGAGGTCGCGAGCAATCAGTTTGTAGAGGACGCGAAAGTTGGCTTGTCAAAGAGGTGGAATGTTCCCTCTCTTAGCGTGTTTTTTTTTTTTTTTTTTTTTCATTATTTTATAAAAACAGTAACGGAGTCTGATCAGGACTCCGGTACTGTATCCCTATTTACATTTCCCCCCGTAGGTTTTACTGATTACTGGTTTTACTGTTTCTTTTACAAACATATACACATTGCACAAACATATAACATCCATGCTCAAGGCGGGACTCGAACCCACGATCCCCTGCCCACGAAGCACCAAAGCGAGATGCTTTAGCGAGCGTGGCCATGGGGACCGGCTAACGTGTTGGGCGAGCTACTTGGCGTAACTTCTTGCCAGTTTCGATCAGGTATGTAGCAGTGTAAACACTGACAGGATTTTCTTTTCAAGTTGCCTGCCTAGGCAACATATTTCGTTTTCTATTTCCGAGCCCTAAACGTAAAAATCTGATGTGTTCCATTCACATGACATCTCTATATCTCTGTAAATTATTATTGTTAATAAGCTTATCTTTTATTTATTTCATGCTAATCGAGAAAAATTAGCAGAAATAGTCTTATTTCTTGCTTTATTGTAAGTAGAAGCAAAATAAGGGAGTACCATAGGTTAAAGTGAAAGCCAAAAGCTGGTTGCTATGTGACTGATGTTCTTTTGTTTGTATGGACAGGAGTGACAAATTCCTGTATGAGAAAAGTATGCTTTTCAAAGCTGAAACCAACATAAAGGAATATCTCAAATACGATCAACTCCACGAAAAAAATGTATATAACATAAATTGTGTGTTTTAACGTGCTCTACATGTTTTGTGCGTTAAGCTTTTGTCCATCTCTTACAGTTTAGTAGTTATGAAAAAATCATCCCGAATAAAGTACTCTTCAGAGGCTATTCCCTGAAAATTCAAAATATACATTTTATTTGTCAGGTAAATAACATCAATATACGATATTTTAATCAAAATTGTTAGACCATTTTTTAGAAAATAAAAAATTTCGAAAAAAGTTCTATGTAAAGGGTAGTTTGGGGGTGGGGGGATTTTTCTCAAAATCTTCGTGTCGCATCCCTGCTAAATACTAAACTTAAATACCAAGTTTGGTATTTTACCGACTTTTCGTTTTTGAGTTATCGTGTACACTGGCACACGGACACACACACACACACACACACGGACCTTTTTCTGAAAATACTTTTTTTTTGGATACAGGGGACCGTAAAACATATATTTCCGGTGAAATCTCGGTATCGAATTTTTGTGGTGGAGTGCAATACATTCTCTATACACTATGTACATAGTGAGTATAGAAAAAGTAAAAATCTAATGCGTTCCATTCACATGACTTTCTCTACATCTCTGCAACAATAAAGCTTATGCTTCTATTTACTTCATGCTAATCGAGAACAATTTAGCAGAAATAGTCTTATTACTTGCTTCCTTGTAAGTAGAAGCGAAATAAGGGAGTACCATAGATTAAAGTGATAGTCAAAAACCGGTTGCTATGTGACTGAAGTTCCTTTGTATAGGCAGGAGTTGACAAATTCCTATAAGTTTTTCACAGCTGAAAACAATAACAAGGAATATCTAAAAACGATCAACTCCATGAAAAAATAATTATATAACATAAATTGTGTGTTTTAAAGTGCTCTGCATTTTTTGTGGGATAAGTTTTTGTCTAGCTCGTACAGTTTGGCAGATATGCGAAATTCCGTAAAATTCACCCAGAATAAAGTAGTCTTTAGAGGCTATTTCCAGAAAATTCCAGATATACATTTTATTTGTCAGGTAAATATGTTTAATATATGATATTTTAATCAAAATCATTAGAGCCATTTTTTAGAAAATAAACATTTTCGATAAAAGTTCCATGTAAAGGGTAGTTGGGGTTTGGGGGATTTTTATCAAAATCTTTGTGTCGCATCCTTGGAAGACACCAAACCAAAATACCAAGTTTGGTTTTTAACGGACTTTTTATTTTTGACCTATGCTGCCCACAGTCATTGACGGACATTTTTCTAAAAATGCTTTTTTTTTTTTGGATTCAGGGGGTCTCAAACCATGTATTTCCGGTGTGAAATCTCGCTATCTAATTTTTGGGTGTATTACAATACCTTCTCTATTCACTATGTGCATAGTACGTGTAGAGAAAGTAAAAATTGTTAAACCGAAGCTTGCGGAAAGGAGTAATTGTGCCACATTGTACAGTCTGAGTATTTATTTGTTGTTTGAAATAAATGGTGTGTAACGTACTCTCTATGTATTATACAGCGTTTAATTTGGCATTGTAAATATGTTTAAGGTGAAGAATACGGCCGCTATTATAGTGTTCTACTTCTTCTGTTCTAATTGTAAATTGTATGATGGTATAATATTATGAAGACTCTTCTAATTGTTCCATTACAGCCTTATTTCGTTAATACAATAACCATAAAGAAAAGAGGCTAATGGTTTCTGCGGTACAATACAAATAGAGAATCATTGCGTCTATATTCTACCCATAAACCTCAAAATCAATATACTCTCTCTCAATATAATCCACAGTGCGTCTTTTCAGTGTCAAAGGTCTTTTACAAGTTGAGAAACATATATTAACTTCCTCTTTTGTTGTTCAGTCAAATGCATACATTGTAGTTTTCATAAATATCTTAAACACGTGTTACTTAGAGCGGGATTTAATAATTTTTGAGAAATACCTAAGATGATAAAAAAAAAAAAAAAAAAAAAAAATTGTGATTTGTTCCATTCACATGCCTTTCTCGGGCTGTTCAGCAAACAAACTGTTTTTACAAAATATGAATTGATATACATTTTTCTAATTGAGATAACATTACATTATGACTCGCTTCTTTATAAACCGAAGGGAAGTAAGGAAATACAGTAGATTAAGGCGGTAGTCAAATCCTTCAAAAGCCGGTCACTATGTGAAACCATAGAAATGTCATTCTCTTTGCTTGCAAGGAATAAACAAATGAGACGAAAAGAAGGATAGCCTCCCATTTGAGAAAAGTTAAAGCACTTTAAAATTGAAGCAATAACATGGAATATCTCTGAAACATTTAAATCTATAAAAAGTATGACATATATTGTGTGTTTTAACAACGTCTACATTTTTGTGGAATAAGTACTCTAAGGCTATTCCCAGAAAATTCAAACTATACATTGCGTTCGTCATGAAAATATCTTACGCATTTTAATCAAATTTGTTAGGGCCATTTTTTTAGAAAATCAAAAATTTCTAAAAATGTTCCATGTAAAGTGTAATTGGAGTTGGGAAGATTTTCTCGTAAATATCCATGTCGCATCCTTGGAATATACGTAATTTAAAAAGCAAGTTTGTGATTTAACAGACCTTTTGTTTTGAGCTATCTGCTCCCCCCCCCCCCACATACACAGGGATGGAGGGTGGTTTTCTATCTACGACGCCATGCCGCAAAACCCGGTAACAGTTCAATTTTCTTTCGTTCTAACTTTGTACATTTTGGAAGTTTCCTTAGCTGGTTATTACATGTTTACACATGAAAACCTATTATTACTTTGTCTACCATGTACATACAATGCCCACAGTAGGTAGAGATGGTTTTGTATTCCACCAAACTAGATACTGAGATTTCACAGGAAATGGATGCTTTAAGGTCCCCTGAATCCAAAAAAATTGGAAGGCGATCCTTGTGTGTGTGTGTGTGTGTGTGTGTGCAGCATAACTAAAACGAAAAACTTTGTATCTACTTAAGTTCAGCATCTTTCAAAAATGCGAATATTTTCAAGAAAGCCCACCACTCCAAACTACCCTTTACATGTAACATTTTTCCAAAATTGTTATTTTCTCAGAAATAACTCTTCACTATTTTGCTATATTTAAGGTATTTTTTATTGAAAATAGAATGTACATCTTAAATTTTCTGGGAGCAACTTCAAAAGTGTTATTCATTTTAGAGATTTTGCATAACAGACACACCGTCAAAGATAGAAAAAAACTTAATATACAACAAATTGTAAATAGATCTCTTTAAAACACACCATTTGTTAAATATACTATGTGGGGTTTCCGCTTCCAAGACTTTCCTATTTATTAGTTTCAATTTTAAAATACTTCAGCATTTTTCAAATTAAAATCGTTATTAATATTTCCTATGGTCAAGCAATGAGAGCGGAATGTTAATGGATCACATGACGACAGGCTGTAGAAATATTTTACTATCGCTTCAGCCTAGTTCCCTTATTCACGCGTATGTTCAAGGAGGTAATAATAAAAGTAAACGGTAATTATTTACAAGTTGGGCCGCTAACTCTCTTCGCTGCGATTTACACCAGTTTTGCACTCTAACGGGACCGGAGTGGTTAGAGGGGGATTAGGGGTGGGGAGACGGTTTAAAAAAATAATGTTGTTACCTGTTTATATACGCACACTAACCTAAACGGATTGGAACCTAACCTCGCGCTAAATTTGGAATCCACAGGCTTTGAAATTGTCGTCATAAATACAAAGTCAATCAATCCAACTTAGTTTCATTCGGTTTTAGAGTGGCCGAATTCTGCATGGTAAAATTCACTGAACAGCTGTATCTGCGTGAAACATACTTGTCATACACCAGCACGACGTCTAGCGACATATGTCGGTGTTGCATTCCACAACACTGTTCGCCTGCCGCCGACAATGAAACTCAGGTTTTAGGCACTTTGGCGTGTAGTATTATTATATAGTTACATTGCAAAAGTACTACAAGACTTCTTTATTCATGTTCTACTCCTTCTAGGCAGCATACTTCATAAATATTCACAAAAAAGGATCGCTACGCGCAAGTAATACATTAGCGTCTAACTTAATTACGGAGCTTTTTCGATAAAAAAATTGGTGAAAACGTAACAAGTATAAACCAAACTTAGTTAAACCACAATTTGTTCAATTTCTAGAGGGGCCCAAGTTCTTTAATAACCAAGTAAACTTGTAAATGCTTATATAGATATAAAAATAAACTTTTGTAAGAATAGTTTGTTGCAGAAATGTAGTATGAATGTAATACATATTTTAACTATAAATAGCTTATGCTAATTACGATAAGGCCGTTACGTTGCTGATACGAATTCTTAGGACAAGATCTTAGATAGTCGTTTAAAACTCAAGTTACATAGCTTTGAGAAACTGTCATACTTGTTCCGTATTTGAAATGTTTGCTTTTATAGGGAAAATGATTCCGAGAAGCGTTGAAAAACCATATTGTCCGTTAACGTTGGGTTCCCAATCTAAAGTAAGGGTAAATATCCACTATATTAGTTACGTCCTGAAAGATGGGGTTTAATTACATAGATCCTTTGGTCAATACTGGTTACGCTTTGTGGTTTAGGATCCTCAACATTCGTCTACGCTTTGCGGCTTAGGGTCCGATTGGCAGCACCACTACCTCTCGGTATTTCTTAGTCATATTTTTGGCAGGTGTGCTTCAGTAGAAGACATAATCACCAAATTCTGCTAAACACGTGAAAAAGTTAAAATAAAATGAATAGGGTGTATAATAAAATCAATTAATTATTTCATGTTTTTCACCAAAGCATTTGCGGTTTGGGCAAAATTTGTGAAGTTGTTTAACTTACATATTTAAAATATGCCTGATTCGGTCACGAAATTTGCTTTTTTTAACTTATTTTTGGATTTAAAGATTTTATTTGGCCTCAGGGGACTCAAATATGGTTTTCTTCTCAAATCTTTTATGTAGCAGTTCTTAATTCTTTGGTATCTAACACGAGAGATTTCATCCCGAAGGTCGATCAATGGCCGGGACATACTTGTGGGAGAGATCACAACCCGACTTTGGCGTTCAGGCAGGATGACATCGCGTGGCTGTTGGGAGGATGGAAAGGGAAAAATCCCCATGCTGGTAGACAAAGAAAGTAGGCTATGAAGTCCGAAGTATAGTTATAACGAAGAAGTGCTTGCCAAAGACTGCTGCTTTAAGAGGTGTGAGCTTGCAGTTAAATGGAGATACTTTGTCAGTAATTTTGACTCGGTGAATTTATTAATTATCACTTTCTCTACTTTGTACGTTGTAAATATGCAGTGAAGCCATTGAATTCCAACATTTTATACCCAGATTTCATTAGAAATACACAGTTTAGGGTCCCCCGAATCCATAAAAAAATACTTGTAGAAAAACGTCTCTGTATATCTGCGTTTGTGCGTTCAATAATTAGTAGTCAAAATACCAAACTATAAGTTCACATCTTCTAAGGATGCGACGTAAAGATTTATAAGAAAATACCCGAACCCAAACTTCCCTTTATGTGAAAAAAGTTTTGAAAATTATATTTTTTTTTTTTCAAAAATAGCCATAATGATTTCGCTTAAAACATATTAAAGATGTTTAAATGAAAAATACAATTTATATTTTGAATTTCTAGGGACAGTTTCGAAATCATGTTCATTGGTAATGACTTCTGCATAACTTCTAAGCCGTAAGAGACGACACAATTTTACTGTACAAAACATGTAGATGCTTTTAAGCACACAATCAAATACATTTTATTTCGGAGCTAACCATATCCGAAATATTCCTTTTTTGTGGCTTAACGTCCTTTAACCTAGTTGGTCATAACGGACTATGAATAAAATTAGTGAAATGATGCTCAAATGATCTCGGGTCTATGGAGCTTACATTCGTCTTTACAGGACAAGGGAAAACCCTGAAAAAACCCTTTTCTGGGTAACTCATCCTAAGCGAAATTCGAACTCACGGCCTGTTGAATGTGAGGCAGACACTCTACCGCCAAACCACCCAGTGGGCGAAATATAGCTAGTTATAGATTTTAATTTAACAATAGTTATACTTTCTCTAACGGGAAGTCGTTAATCATGTTTTTTTATCCTGCTCAAGCAAAGACAATTTCAATCTTATCACGTCGCGACCGGCTTTTAAAAGAATTGACTGTCACTTTAGCTTTTTGTATTTTCCTATTTTCTTTGTACAAGGAAATAATGTAATGGGACCGTTTCTGCTAATGTTTATTTCATAAGGGTGAAGTAGATGGGAGAATAAGTCCCTGAAGAATAGTTTGGTGCAGTATAATTAGAGAAAGTTATATGAATATAGCACATAAGCTTTTTTTATGCATTAATTCTTTCACATTCTATCAATAGTGTAATTTATTTTTAAAGGTCATTAAGCAAAGGGTTCTTTCATTTGTAGTATTACTAACCGTTAGGGATTACACATGGTTTTTTAATTCGTAATGAGTTGATATAAATGCTTGCAGATTAAAATTTTCAATGATCATTGTATGATTAGAGTATTTGATTTGCAAAGAGATACTAGATATGAAATTTTGCTCGTTTAGTTGCTGAATGTGAAAGTGAAATATATTTATGCGACATCTGCCAACTGATTATGAAATCGAAAGTGGAATCACACCTCTTTAAAAGCCATATTATGCATCTCTATCGCTATCAGAATTTTTGGAAATGGAAATGGCGTGTTATTTATGGACGCTCTTTAACTGCTCAGGTTCTCAGCGTCCCATTCTATACTGGGCGTCAAAGACCGCTTAATTTTGCTCAGAGGCCTCTCTATCAGGCTTGAGGTTCTTTTACGTGCCATAAATCTACGACACGGGACCAACGGCTTTACTTCCCTTCCGAAAGAAGCCATGCTAAGGATTTTTACACCCGAAAAAATCCATCGTCCTCCGCCGGGTTTGAACCCGTGACCTTGGGTATATGAAGTCAGCATGGTAACCATTACACCACGGAGGGCGATACCAGAATTTTTATTTTATACTCTCGAAAAACTTAAAATATCGCACTATGTACATAGTGTATAGAGAAGGTATTGCACTCCACCCAATAATTCGATACTGAGATTTCACCGGAAATATATGTTTTAAGGTCTCCTGTATCCAAAAAATGTATTTTCAGAAAAGGTCCGTGTGTGTGTGTCCGTGTGTCCATGTGTCTGTGAACACGATAACTCAAAAACGAAAATTCGGTAAAATAACAAACTTGGTATTTAAGTTTAGCATCTTCCAGGGATGCGACACGAAGATTTTGAAAACAATTCCCCCACCCCAAGCTACCCTTTAGATGGAAATTTTTTCGAAAATTTTGATTTTCTAAAAAATGGCTCTAACGATTTTGATTAGCATTTCGTATATTAAAGATATTAACCTGACAAATAAAATGTATATTTTGAATTTTCTGGGAATAGCCTCTGAAGACGAATTTATTCTGGATGAATTTTGCATAACTTCTAAACCGTAAGAGATGGACAAAAATTAACCCACAAAAATTGTAGAGCACGTTAAAACTCACAATTTATGTTATATATATTTTTTTTCGTGGAGTTCGTCGTTTTTGAGACATTCCTTATTTTTGGTTTCTGCTATGAAAAACTTATATTTTTCTCATACAGGAACTTGTCAACTCTGATCCATATAAACAAAGGAACTTCATTGACATAGCAACCAGCTTTTGGCTATCACTTTAACCTATGGTAGTCCCTTATTGCACTTCTACTTACAAGGAAGCAAGTAATAAGACTATTTCTGATAATTATTTCTGATCAACATAAAGTAAATAGAAGTGTAAGCTTTTAAGAATAATTTGTTGCAGGGATATAGAGAAAATCATGTGAATGGTACACAGCAGATTTTTATATATGTTTTTATTAAGTTGTAAAGAATTTGATTTTTGTTCTTTATTCTTTTATTCAGTGCTTTATTTAATTTAATGTATTGCCTGGTAGAGTGGAAGAGACGGCCTTATAGCCTTAACTCCAACCGGGATAAATAAATAAATAAATAAAAAGTACCCTGGTCCTAAGCCTAAATGTCTCACGATGGAAATGCAAGTGTGGCATTTGATGCGACGCACATAAAGGTGAGTACAATAGCAAATACAGCGGCTATGTAAATGGCACTGTCCCATTTAACGCACAGTCTCTCGCCAATAAAAATTGTTTTGTCCAGAGATATTAATTGTCCCAGCGGATCGTTGATTGAAGTGTGCCGAACACAATCACACTGAAGATCGAATCTCATTTAATCGCAACTATGTTTGCAATAAATCGATACAGAACACTTCCCGAGCCTTCAGTTGAACGCTGCTGCTTATAGGAGTCTGCTGTACCCCTGCCAACAGCATGTAGTTGATGAATGTCCATAGAAGGTTTTAACAGCGCCTGGAAATGCTGCCCCATCATTTTGGCAATAATGTCATACGGCATTTCATTCCTTTCAGTACTGCCACAGCTTACTGAAAGCCAAAAGAATGGCTTCGTACCAACGATACCAGTATAAAAATCTGATGTGTTCACATGACTTTCTCTAGCTGTTCCACAGTAATTAGTAAAGTATTATATTATCCACATGCTAGTCGAGATAAAGTTTAGCACAATTTGATTATTACTTGCTTCTTTGTGATGTAGAAGAGAAATAACAGAATACACTAGGCTGTTTGCCATGTGAAACAATATAAATTCGGTTCTTTTTGCTTGCTAGGAGTAAACAAAGGAGAGACGAAAAGATATATGCCTTCCCGTTTGAGAAAAGTTTAAGTAGCTTAAAGCTGTAAACAATAACTCCGAACATCTCGAAAACGGTTAAATGTTCCTAAAAACTATATGATGTGTGTGTTATTTAATGAGATTTTCATATTTTGATTCATAATTTTTTGTCTATCTCTTATGGTTTACCAGTTATGCGAGTTATACGGAAGTCTTCCAGAATGAGGAGATATTCAGACTATTTCCAGAAAATTCAAGCTATACATTTTGTTTATTATAAAATACCTTAAGCATATGACGTTTGATAAAAATCGTATTTTTTTTGTTGAGAAAATCAAAATTTTCGAGAAATGTTTAATGATATTTTCTTGAAAATCTTCTTGTCACATTCTTGGATGATACTGAACTTACATAGCAGGTTTTGTATTTAACCTACTTTTCGTTTTTGAGCTATACTGCCCACACACACGCACACATACACATACACATACATTCACGGACTTTGATCTAAACATTCTTTTTTAGGTTGCAAGGACCCTAAAACAGTTATTTCCGGTGAAATCTCGTTATTTATTTTTTGGGTGGAATAAATGTTTTCCCTATCTACTATATATTTACGTTGTGTATACGTGCTAGATAAAGTAAAAATTAAATTGCTACAAATATTTATTCTCTGCCGTTCTCTTTATCTCATTTTACTTTTCGTGTTGATAACAACAGATCTACTGCAGTTTTCAATTAGGTAGGGAATAGTTATTTTACATGCCTAATTTTGGAGAGGGTAATTTCCCTGGTACGTTAAATATACTTTATTATAGAGGGCAAAAACAAATGTTTATTTCTCAAAACTGGATATAGCAATTGTGATTAAAATATTGTGACAGTAAATTTCACGTTCGCCTTGGTATGTGCAAATACGGAAGAGCGGCGCGACGTAACAGGAACCTACGGAACGTGAGGCTCTTCTTGCTTCGAGATGCTCTGGTAGTCTCTGTTTCCACAAGTTACCGCAAAGTTCTTTGATGTAATGTTCTAGCTATAAAAGGAGGAAGAATTACAAGCCAGTGTTGTGCTGTGAATTGTACAGAGTCGTGAGTAACTGGAGTGTTAGCGTGCAGTGGTGCGTGAACCATGGATGGCGTGCAGCCATAAACTATCAACGTGTCGAAACATCCGAGTGAATTATTTGCAGCAGTGAATTTAAACACTTGTAAACATTTTGTGAATCTTAAGTCATTTGTTATACTATGTATTTGAGATATTGATGTACTAAAAATATATCTTGAATTTTTTGTTAGCATTTTGGGAAGTATTTTGTATTATTTTGTATGATGGAAAACCATCAGAGGTATACAATATTAGACGCAAATGTAAATTTTATTAAAATACACAATTTTATATCAAGTACAGTGACTTTGAAAATATTGCCTCCAATTTGAAAATCACTGCCAACTCAGGGGAAGGGAAACTCTAAGCTTTGGCTATGCAAAAATAACAATTATTTTAATGAAATTACTGCTTTTTATGTTCTGGCTTTTTTTCAAAAATGTTTATTTTATTACTTTTTCTATATGTAACCTATACATAGTAGGTAGAGGAGGTATTGTATTTGACCCAAACATTCTATGGCAAAACTTCGTCGGAAGTAAGGTTTGAAGTTCCCGGAGTTAAAAAAAAATCTTGTCTAACTAATACATTGGTAGAGAAGGTATTGCATGCCACTCAAAAGTTCGATACCGATGTTTCACTGGAAATGCTAATTTTAGGATCCCCTGAATCATAAAAACTATTTTTACTTTCTCTATACGTACTATGTACATAGTGTATAGAGAAGACATTGCACTCCACCCAAAAGTTCGATATATGTTTTAGGGTCCCCGGTATCCAAAAAAAGCATTTTCACAAAAAGGTCCGTGTGCGTGTGTCCATGTGTCAGTGTGTCTGTGAATACGATAACTCAAAAATGAAAATTCGGTAAAATACCAATCTTGGTATTTAAGTTTAAAGTCTTCTAGGGATGCGACACAAAGCTTTTGAGAAAAATCCCCCCCACCCGAAACTACCCTTTATATGGATTTTTTTTCGAAAATTTTGATTTTCTTAAAAACGGCTCTAACGATTTTGATTAAAATATGGTATATTAAAGATATTTACATGAAAAATAATATGTATATCTTGAATTTTCTGGGAATAGCCTCTGAAGACTACTTTGTGGATGAACTTTACCAAAATTTACATAACTGCTAAACCGTAAGAGATGGACAAAAACCTACCACACAAAAATGTAGAGCACATCAAAACACACAGTTATGTTATATAAATTTTTTTCGTGAAGTTTATCGTTTGAGATATTCCTTGTTTTTGGTTTCAGCTTTGAAAAACTTGTGCTTTTTTCGTGTCCATACAAACAAAGGAACTTCAGTCACCTAGCAACCAGCTTTTGACTATCACTTTAACCTAAGGTAGTCCCTTATTTCGCTTTTACTATCAAGGAAGCAAATAATAAGACTATTTCTACTAATTTTTTTCTGGATTAGCAGAAAGTAAATTGAAGCATAAACTCTTTAACAATAATTTGTTGCAGTTGTAGAGAAAGTCATGTGAATGGAACACATCGGATTTTAGATAAAGGCTACGTTCATTGCCAAGCGAGGTTTGATTGAGTCAGCTTATACGCCGGGATATATATCGTTAACTGAAATGAATGTACCAAAGATGTAATGCTGTTCAGTTGCAGTATTTTGAGGACACCCTGCTTCCAAGAGGTGTGCAAGTTTACCAGCTGATGACAATGTGGGAGAATTACGGCAGTGCTGCCATCCCATTTGCATAAAGTTAGAGTTCGCCATGGACAGCAGATGATTAATAGAATGGCTTTGTGGGTTTGGACCTTTGATGTTAAGTGTTGGTATTCAACGCCTAACCATCTTGGATAGCATTTACATTGCTTGACTTTGTCATTCACATCATAGTTACCAACATCTGCCAGCGGAAAACATCAGTAAACTATCGGAAATCAGAGCTAAAGTGACATTGCGCCTAAAAACTTGATGTTCTATTCACAAGACTTCCTCTACTTATTCTGCAACAAACTATTCTTACAAAAGACTATTCTTCTTTGTAGCTCATGCTGAAATAGATAAATATTAACATAAATGGCATTATTACTTAGTTCCTTGTAAGCAGAAGGAAAATAAAGGAAAACACTAAGTTAAAGCGATATTAAAACTTTTAAAATGTCGGTCCATATATGATTTAAATTTGGTACCTTTGCATGGCCAGGGGTAAAAATCAGATGTGTTCCATTGACAAGACTTTCTCTACATCTCTGCAGTAAATTATTTTTAAAAAGTTTATGCTTCTATTTACTTCGTGCTAATAGAGAAAAAATTAGCAGAAATAGTCTTATTTCTTGCTTACGTGTAAGTAGAAGTGGGATAAGGAAGTACCATAGGTTAAAGTGATAGCCAAAAGCTGGTTGCTATATCACTGAAGTTCCTTTGTTTGTATAGACGCGAGTTCACAAAGTCCGTATGAGAAAAGTATGTTTTTCCAAGCTGAAACCAAAAACAAGGAATATCTTGAAAACAATCAACTCCAGAAAAAAATGTATACAACATAAATTGTGTGTTTTAAAATGCTCTACATTTGTTGTCTGGTAAGTTTTTGTCCATCTCTTACGGTTTAGCCAAATTCCGTAAATTGAGCCAGAATTAAGTGGTATTCAGAGGCTATTCCCAGAGAATTCAAAATATAATTTTTGTTGTCAGGTAAATATCTTAAATATACGATATTTTAATCAAAATCGTTAGAGCCATTTATGAGAAAATCATTTTCGAAAAAAGTTCTATGTAAAGTGCAGTTGGGGGTGGGGGGATTTTTCTCAAAATCTTCATGTCGCTTCTCTGGAAGATACTAACGTTAAATACCAAGTTTGGTACTTTACCGACTTTTAGTTTTTGAGTTATTGTGTTCACAGACACACGGACACACACATGGACCTTTTTCTGAAAATACTTTTTATGTATATTGGGGACCCTAAAACATATATTTCAGGTGAAATCTCGGTATCGAATTTTTTGGTGGAGTGCAATACGTTCTCTATAGACTATGTGCATGGTACGTATAGAGAAAGTAAAAAACAGAAATGTCAGATTCCTGCTTTAGAAATCTTGTACTTATCTTAAAATCGATACCTATAAAAGGAATATCTCGGAAATGGTGAATGCTTGCTGGTCCCCATGGCCACGCTCGCTAAGGCGTCTCGCTTTGGTGCTTCGTGGGCAGGGGATCGTGTGTTCGAGTCCAGCCTTGGGCGTGGGTGTTATATGTTTGTGCAATGTGTATATGTTTGTGTAAAGGAACAGTAAAACCAGTAATCATACAGCAAATTTAGGGGGGGATGTAAACAGGGGATACAGCGCCGGAGTCCTGACCAGACTCCGGTACTGTTTAAGAAAAATGCTCTGAATGAAATTCAAGTAGGTATAGTAAAGATATATGGAAATAGGCCTATAAAATTGTTAAATAAGATAATAGAAAAAATAGAAATAAGATAAATGTGGATCCTTTATTAATTTTTTTTCCCGATTAATAATTTGAATTCTTCATGTAATTTATTGATTATTAAATTTCATATATTATATATTTTAATGAGATCTATATTTTTGTGTAATAAGCTTTTGTCTCTTCCTTACGGTTTACTAGCTATGAAAAAGTCATTAAGAATGAAGAGATCTTCAGAGGCTTTTCCCAAAAAACTGGAGATGGATATTTTTTGTCTCACGTATATATCTTTAGTATAACGTAGTTTAATTAAAATCGATCTTATTTTTTTTGATAAAATTGAAATTTTATATTCAGTTAGTGTGTGGTGGGGGATTTTCCTGTAAATCTTCTTGTCGCATCCCGGAGGATGCTAAATTTAAATATAAAGTTTGGTATTTAATGGGATATTCATTTTTGAGTTATTGTGTTCAAACACACGCGCAAACAGTACTATGTAACTAAGTTGAAAAAGTAAAGGACCAGGTATTTTATCTGTAAGTTGAGTAGACTGAAGGTTTAGAGATGTAACTGCAGATTAAAAGTTGAGCTGCCAATGTCAAATATTTATGACTCATAATATCAGAAATTATTTACGATATCAGGTAATTTGACAGGATGTGGTTGAATGGCTTTTAAGTTCTCTAATGCACCTTTATTTAAAGTGTTTTAATTAATATTGTATCGCCCGCCTGGGTAGTGTGGTAGTAGCGTGTCTGCCTCACATTCAAAAGGTCGTGAGTTCGAATCTCGCTTAGGGTGAGTGGCCCGGATAAGGTTTTTTCGGGGTTTTCCCTTATCCTGAGAAGACAAATGTCGAGTAACTTTAAGCTCCATGGACCCCGAGAGCATCATTTCACCAATTTCATTCATCGTCCGATATGACCAACCAGGTTAAAGGATGTTGATGTAAAAAAAAAAAAAAAAAAAATTGTTTACTTTCTCTGCCACAATGTACTTAGATGTAGAGAAGTTATTGTATTCTACCCAAATATTCCATACCGAGAGAAATACATGTTTAAAAGACTGCTGAAAAGAAAGCATTTTTATAAAAAGGTCCGTGCACGCTTGTTTGTGAATAGTGTAACTAAAAAAGGAAAAATCCATTAAATACCAAATAGAATCTTCCAAGGATGCGACACAGATATTCAAAAAAATTCCTCTACCCTCTAAATAGAACAATTTTTGAAAATGTTGATTTTTTTCCAAAATTGCTCTAACGATTTTAATTAAGATGGCACATATTTATAATGAATGAATTAGTGTATTTATTGACATAAAAATATCATACATTGAATTTCAACAATCGCACGGGTCTACAGACTGTACGTACTTTTGTAACACTAAATAGCAATATTAAAACATCAAAGAATTAAAAGAGTAAACACGAAAATAAAAAGACAAAGAAAATCAAACACAGCATATTTACATTTACAGCACAGAGTACGTTTGCAAGGCAAATTAAATTTTTGGGAGTAGCCTCTGAAGCCATTTTCATCCAGATGACTTTTGCATAGCAGGTAAATCATAACAGTTAGACAATCCCTTATTACACAAAAATGTACATATTGATAAAACATACCATTTTTGCCAATTACATCGGAGATATTGTGCATTATTAGCTTACATTTATTCAATACTTAATACCGTTCTCAAATATTTGTCCTTTGGTTTTCTTTTCCTTTTCTTTTTACTTTCTCTACCAAGTACTATGCATAGTGTTCTATATTGGGCGCCTGTCGACCTAAAACACTCAATTTTAGCCGGCTCTTCTGGTTCCAATTTATAGTGAAACTATAAAATAGGTAAAAACTTATTGGAAGAAAAATGTATACCTGATAGGATAAACAATTTTTATGAAAAATGGTCTCTGGAATTGTATTTTTTGTTTCATTTTTGCAAGCTGTACAATGAGTTTTGACATACCAGGTGGCTTGCCTTGTTTTTCATTAATTTTTTTCAAGAAGTACACGTCGTTATGGTTAGCAATTCATTATGGCATACTGCTTTACGTTTGCGATGATGGTATCTGAACGTATATTAACATAGCGTTATTAAATTTATATAATTTTGTGCGTATTTGTATTAAATAAGAAAACTGATGTGTTCCATTCACATGAATTTCTTCACCTGTTCTGCAAACAAACTATTGTTACAAAATGTTATTCTTTTATCTACTCCATGCTAATCAAGATAAAAATTAGTTAACCTTATCTCACCATTTGCTTCCTTCTAAGCAGAAGGCGAATAACGGAGTACAGTAAGATAAAGCGATAGTCAAAACTTTTAAAACTTGATCGATATATGAACATTAAAGTTCCATTCACTTTACATTGACAGTAAAACAAAAGAGATGAAACAAATGATAACCTCATAATTTTTAGTGTTTGAACACATATTCGCACAGACCTTTATTAATACTTTTTTTGAATTGTTTTTATTCAGGGATCTCAAAACATACTTTTCCGGCGAAATCTTGGTATTGAATTTTTAATGGAATACAAAACTTCTGCACCTATCTTATACATTACGTGAATTGTAGAAAAAGTAAGTGTTTTATTTATTTTATTCAGAGGTCCTCAAAAGTTATTCCGGAGAAATTTCAGTATCGAACCTTTTTGATGGAGCGTAAAACATACGTAGAATGTGCTTTTTACGTGGTAGAGAGTAATAAGCTTTTAATGAATAATTTGTACAATAGTTATGCCTCTAAATCTGATAGAGCAGGTTAGAGTATCCTCAAACATTTTAACAAAACCTACTCTTAGCCTGATTGGCTGTTGAAAAAAATTAGTAATTAAGTTTTATTTTCCAAGAGACCTGAAGCTATTATGTTTAGACTATATGAAATGAAAACTCGCCACGCAAAGCGGGTAGTCATTACGTATTTCAAATGCAGATTGTAAAATCCTTTCCTGGAAAGCTACCTTTTTCCAAAACTCCAGGTCAACCTCAATGAGATGCTTTTACATAACCTCTGCGGTAACTTTGTATAGATGATATCACATTTGTTACACACAGGAGATTAAAATCCTAGTGCTTCAGAAAAGTTTTATTAATTTCAATAGAATAAGTATTTAAACATTTTATCAATTACCTACTACTAAATAATATTTTCGTACATAAATGATATATATCATAAATGTTAACATTTCTTCTAGTTCTTGTTTTCTCACAGAAACCTTGAGTAGGACAGGAGTTGGATAGGTAGAATCAGATTGAAAAATTCAATGCCATAACCGGGATTTAAACCACGGAACTCCCGATCTCTTATCCGGTTGCTCTACCACTGAGCTACCATGGCAACAGTCGGCATAGCATGAAATTTCTCAACTGACTCGCATGTTTCCCGGTAAACCACAAGGTGACCTCAAATTATTTTGAAATGGCAACTTACAATGCTGTAAATACTTGGAAGTCCCAGGATTCATAGTGTAGCCAACTATTATGGTCAATTGTGATATTTTAATTATTTTCTCACAGAAACCGCGTGCAGGACAGGAGTTGGATAGGTAGAGTCACACTGAAAGTCTGTTGAGAAACGTCAGTATGTTGTACGGAGACCCGTGCTTCAAATCCCGGCTATGGCGTTGAATTTTTCAGTCTGACTCTACGTTACATCGGTAAACAGAACAGGAATATGTGTCTTACCTCATTTTTCTGCCATTGATTCCGGACGCACTTCAGCTGAAAGGTTATACTGCTATTGTATCATTCTAATACCGACTAATTATGCCAGTATCCTTTACCAAAGAGCTGAGATATTGTTTCAAAATCCTTAGGTATTAAAACATTTTTCAAATGAAGTATCTCGCAAGAGCAAAGAAAATTCCGGGCTGTATTAATTCCTTTCTTGCATAATCTACAATCTAAGTTGCCCTGAAGCAGTCCCAATATGTTACGTTCTTCTTTGCAAGAAACTTTCTTGTGCTAAAAGCAATTACCTACTGTTCTCAGCTTAAATCTGTTACATTTAAGCTAACTTTTACCTATTTTCTTGCATATTTATATCCTAGTTTAAGTCAGGTTTCAAATGCTTTATTTTCTTATCAAAACTCGGTGGTGTTGCTACAAAAATAGACATTACCACTGAATCTTTCACTGGTTTTGTGAATGTTTGTCTTTATACAATCCTCTCTTGGTTCTGTTTCGTATTCAAAAAATCTTACATACTTTATTACGATTTATTGCTATACATATTTAAATATATTCTTTATATTTTATTAACATTCCAGAACAATCAGTTTTATTGCGTCTAATTCTGGGAAGTTTTAAACTGCAACAGTGAAATTTCACATATTTATTCTACTGGACAGTACCGTAGTCCTTTCTCTATGGCTTGAAAGTAATTCCAAGAAATAACGTGAAATAACGAAACAAAACGGGGTTGAAACAGCTGGTGTTTTAATCTGCTCAAATTGGTGTAAATAATAAGAATTGAATTATTTAAGTTTAAATTTTACCTTATAGGTAGAGGGATGGGTGATAACGTTAACTGCACAATACCGTCAATATTTATATAAAAATTCTTCTGAAGTACAATGAAATGTGTAAAAAATTGCAGGTATCGAATGGAGTTAGAATGCTGAGCGCTACAGGATTGTCGTATTATCTGCACATATGTCTATTTTATAAGTACTAGTAGGGTCGGCTGATAAGTCCCGGGCCTCAACCCAGATATGGCACCACTAGGCCAGTTAGACGGTAGCATCGTGTAGTTTAACTCTAGACTAGCTTGTATCCTAGTTACAGGTCAACAGCTTTTTAGTTTTCGAAAGACAGCATTTTAGACAAGATATCTTTAGAATTTCGCGAACATTTGGAAAAAGGAGCACTGATTAAATACTTCCATTTGAAACGCTTAACGCTTAAAGAAATCAAGGAGGACAACTCCAGAGATTATTGACAAATTCTTCATTTAGTACTGGAAGACCGCAGATTAAAGTTGTTTGAGATAGTAGAGGCTGTAAGCATATCAAAATAACAGGCAGGTAATATTTTAAGTAATGTTTTGGGCTTTCACAAGGTCTGTGCAAGGTGGGTGCTGCGTTTGATGACACCTGATCAAAAATTGCAAAGAAAAACTCCTTATTTTAAGAATGTAGAGCTCTACCGTAAAAATCCCAGTGAATTTTTGAGACGGCTTATTACCATGGATGAAACTTGGATACATCACTACACTCCAGAAAGTAAATCACAGTCAAAACAGTGGATTGCCACCCTCGTACTACGATACCAGTGGAATAATAATAATAATAATAATAATAATAGTAATAATAATAATAATAATAATAATAATAAATACCACTATTGTTATTTCACTACCCAACATGAAACTTACCTCCGTGAAGATAATGATTTTGAAAATGATGCTTAAAATGGCACATCACGTTACAATTTTTAGATATTTGAGATACAGAGCACCGGGAATGAGTTCGCGTAGCAGCTTTTAACTCACATGTCATAGGTTACCTACCCTTTTGCTACAGGTTACTTACGCAAATACTTACAAAATGTAAAAATGAATAAATGATTCACAATTTAACCAAGCCTTTGTCAGTTACACCAGTTTTACATTTGACTGTACTTCTGTAGAGGCAGACACTGCACAGAGGGAAATCCAGGTGCAGACCTTAAGCCGGATGTTGAAATTTATACCTGTGTGGAGATGTCGGCTAACAATTTAAAATAAGTTACTTCATTTGCGAAAAAATCTTCAGTCTCATTTTGGATGTGTTGACAGCCAAGTGGTACGTCACGACGTTCCTTTTTCACTTAGTATAATTCTTTTTAGTGGTGCAATGCAAAGAGTTAGTACCCATCGGAAATGCAGAAATAATTCCGACAGTTTTTGTTATATTTGTGGAAGATTTACTCCA
This sequence comes from Hymenopus coronatus, assembly GCA_030762935.1. Lineage (NCBI taxonomy): Eukaryota > Metazoa > Arthropoda > Insecta > Mantodea > Hymenopodidae > Hymenopus > Hymenopus coronatus. Next base: position 115,739,599 of record CM060894.1, read on the forward strand.
AAGCCAGAGGAAAAAAGTTATAACATTACCAAACGGGCATATTCTTTATACTTTGGGAGTCAAATTGGTGACCAGGAAAAACAATGGTCACCTTATGAATGTATCATTTGTTCAACGAATCCTCGGTTATGAGCTTGCTGTACCTTTGGTGGCGAGAACCAACAAACCATATTAATGATTATTACTTCTACATGAAAAGTTTGTTGGGACTATTTAGGGAAAGTAAAGAGATCATTAGGTATCCAGACATTCCTTCTGCCACAAGTCCTGTTGCACTTAAGGACGAATTATCTCTTCCTGTATCCCCTCAGACTTTGAGTACCAGTGATGGAAGAAGCGATTCTGGCTGAGTTGGAGGCCTCAGGAGCCAGAGCCCTCTACTCAAAAGATCCTGACTTTCAACCAGAAAATTCTGAAAGTGAAAAACATTTTTTAATGATTTAATTTGCCAAAAGAGGACTCTGAACTTCTAGGTTCCAGGCTGCAACAATAAAAATTATTTGCACCTGGTACAAAAATTACAGAGTTTCGAAATAGACAGAAATTGGAAAACATTTTTCTATGGAAGAGAATGTGTGCTTCATTATAGACATCAATGGTTTAATGAGTGAGCTAGGATTTGAGCATAATCCAGATGACTGGCAATTGTTTATAGATTCATCAAAGTTCAACTTAAAGGCTGTGTTCATAATGTAACGAACTTCCATGTTCCACTTTTCCATTCTGTAGGTCTTAAAGAAAGCTATGATAGTATGTGTTTTAAAATATGAGATTCATTGTTGGAAAATATGTGATGACCTAAAAGTAATTGCTGCATGGTTTACAAGGGCGATTCACAAAATATTGTTTTTTTGTTTTTTTTTTTTTTTGTTTGAGCGACAGCCGTGCTCCGTAAAACCATTGTGGTACAACAAAGGGGCAAACGGTAGGAATATATCCCAGGGGAGGATAATGTAAAACAAATATCATTGGATACTTCTCGCTGCCTTATGTATAAAACTTGGGCTAATGAAGAATTTTGTTAAGGGACTTAACAAGGACGGTAGTGGATTTACATATTTTCAAGGCAAGCTTCCACAATTAACTTACGTAAAATTGAAAGAAGAGATTTTTGTGGACCTAGAATCTGAAAACATTTGGAGGAAAAAATGTTTGAGAAAACGCTACAAACGGTGGAATAAGCAGCTTGGGAATCTTTTAAAAGGGTTGTAGGTGATTTTCTTGGATACGCAAAGCAGAAGAGCTAATAAACGTAGGCCTCAAATTTGTTGAAATGCCACAAAGATATGAGTTGTAGAATGACTTTGAAAATCCATTTCCTCCATTTACATCTAGACTTATTTCCGGAAAGTCTGGGTGATGTTAGTTATGAACGGTTTGGTCAGAATATTTCCATCATGGAGAAGAGGTACCAAGATCTTAATGATGGGGATTATTGTTGGTTTCTTGTGAGTATAAGAGGCAATCACACGCTACCAAGCACTTTTAAGTATGCCTCTAAATATATAGTTTAAATGTTATTACATTCATATGAAACATTATTTTGAATTATGATTATTTCACAATAATACATGTTACATAATATATGATCTGAAACCTCATAGGTGAGAATCTAAATGTCCGCATATCTTTTTAACCTGACGTGATAGGACATTTTTGTGGCAATTTTAAAAATTAGCACATCTTTTCCCTTAAAAACATCTACATATACTGCAGAGGTATGAAACAAGTTTTTTTGGGTAGTGTTATTAAAGGAGAAAATGATGCTGAGATGTTTTTGAATTGAATTTATTCTAATCCTCTTTATTCATTCCTTTTAAAGAGTGCATTACTACGGTATTCTTTTCGATATTACTCCTGCTGAATGTAGCGTTCCACAGGACTCTTTGGCGACTCCAGATCAGTGGTATTCAAACTTTTTTCTCTGCGTAACCCCACTGACAATTTTCCATTCCAGCATATACCCCTAGACCTAGCCCTAGCCCTAGCCCTAGCCCTAGAGATTTCCCTAATTAAAATTATACATAACCATATCTAAAATGGCTTATAATATTTACCATTTATTAAATATTACAGGAAGGAGGATTATGCTATAAGTGTTTAAAATAAGTACAGGAACTATGTAAATACGTTGCAATAGCACGCAGACACAAAATGGTATGAAGTTATATATGTTTCTGACCTGTTAATGAGATGATGAGCTTGTTTTCTGGACACCAGCTCCTCTATTCATGGCTGAAATTTCGTTAGTGGGAGCATAAATGGTAATTCTGGATTCTAGCGATTTTTACTTTCTGTGTACGTACTATGTACATATAGCATAGAGAGGGTATTGCACTCCACCAAAACATTCGATACCGAGATTTCACCGGAAATATATGTTTTAGAGTCCCCTGTATCCAAAAAAAGTATTTTCAGAAAAAGGTCCATGTGTGTGTCAGTGTGTCCGTGTGTCGGTGTGTCTGTGAACACGATAACTGAAAAATGAAAAGTCGGTAAAATACCAAACTTGTATTTAAGTTTAGTATCTTCCAGAGATGCGGCACGAAGATTTTGAGAAAAATTCCCCCACCCCAAACTACCCTTTACATGGGACTTTTTTTCGAAAATTTTTATTTTCTAAAAATGGCTCTAACGATTTTGATTAAAATATTGTATATTAAAGATATTTACCTGACAAATAAAATGTATAATTTTAATTTTCTGGGAATAGCCTCTGAAGACTAGTTTATTCTGGGTCAATTTTACGGAATCCTGCATAACTGCTAAACCGTAAGAGATGGACAAACACTTGACCTCACAACAAATGTAGAGCACTTTAAAACACACAATTTATGTCATATATTTTTTTCGTGGAGTTGATTATTTTTTAGATATTCCTTGTTTTTGGTTTCAGCTATAAAAGACTTATACTTTTCTCATACAGGACTGTGTGAACTCGTGTCCATACAAACAAAGGAACTTCAGTCACATAGCAACCAGTTTTTAACTATCACTTTAACCTATGCTAGTACCTTATTTCGCTTCTACTAACAAGGAAGCAAGTAATAAGACTATTTCCGCTAATTTTTTCTCCATTAACATAAAATAAATAGAAGCATAAGCTTTATAACAGTAATATGTTGCAGTGATGTAGAGAAAGTCATGTGAATGGAACGCATCAGATTTTTTGTTTCGTTCTGATTGCTGTCAATGCAGAGAAACCCTGATCACACAGGTAAGTTGAGGGGAATGGAAGAATACATATAATGACACTAAGTCACTAAGTTCAATGAACTCTGCGTGCGTAACACCAGAAATCAATTTGACATGTTTTCGAATTTTATTTTCAGTGAACTGCCAACGGACATTTCCAAATTACCTTATTGTAATTTTACGGGAAGATCAAAGAAATCGATGGCGGTAGTGCAAAACGGATTTGTCATCCATTCTTGTGTAATATCGTCTTTCTCAATTTCTAGGAAATATTTTAAAAGCTGAAACCTTGTAGGTGGAGTTTGATTATTTCCAAAAGTCCATCAGCAATATTAGCTTCATTTTGTCCACTATGTTCCAAAAGAGTTGGAAAACCTGCGATATTCTGTTTATCAACGCAATCAATCCAAAATAAATCTTTCTTAGGAAACTCCTTTATTTTCTCATGAGCGTTAAAAACATTTCTGTCAAAACCATGCAGTTGAAAATTAAGCTCGTTACATTTGTTGAGTATATCCATCAAATAAGCTAATTGTCAAATCCATATTCATCTTCAAAATGCTCACCAGATTGGATTTGAGTTTTGTAAGGAAACATTTTTGCCTCATTTTTCAGTTCAAAAAGTCGAGTCAATACACGTCCTCGTGATAACTAGCGCACCTAGGTGTGCAAAAACAATTAAGTGTGCGTAGCTCCCATCTCCTCACATTTATTTATTTTTTTTTGAATAGACGGGTGCCCAGTGCACGTGACTTTATTAAATTGACTACTTTTATGGCAGTATTCAATGTTTCGTGTAGACCAGGAGTTAATTTTTTCGCTACCAATTTTTTTCTGAGTATAATGCAATGATACCAAATTATTTTGAGGTTAATTTCGCGAATACGAGCAATTAGACCGCTTAATTTACCTGTCAATGAAGCAGCACCATCTATGACAAAATTACACACAGTCCCATGACAAATTTAATTTTAATCTTATCCTACCCCCCTTGTAGTTGTGGTAATTGTTTACATCCTAGAATTTCATCAGCAATAGCACCTTTTTAACGTCAAAATACCGAACATATATAAGCTCAGCATCATGAAGCACACCTACCGATTCATCAATTTGAATAGCAAATCTTTTGTCTATTTCAATATTTTCTACTATTTGGTCAACAATATCTTGTGCATATCATGATTTCTACGCCCTACACTTATGTCAGAATTCGGAATTGTTTTGATTACTTTAGCGGAATCTTTGTCTAACATTTCATCTGCTATAATCAAAGAACCAGGAATAATAAGAGATTCAACTGCGATATAAGATGATGTATTTTTTGCAACCAGCAACGCTAACTCATACGATGTCTCCAGTGCCACCTTAGTTGATTTTGTAAAACTGTGTATCACGTTTGAACTTTTATTCAACTGTTCTGCTTTGCGCTGGAAAAATTGGACTACTTGTGTTTACATTCGCCGTGATTGGTTACCAAATGTCTGTGATGGTTTCATAGAATTATTGGACAGAGTTTATTGAAAATAATGTAGAGGGGAAGAGGTGCATCACACCTATTTGACACGAATCCATGTTTAATGTTAGATTCACTGTAATAGCTGTATTTCACATTTCTCGAGTTTTTCGACTTGCTCGTAGATGGTTCAACTTCAACACTACTTTCACCGATGTCTCGTGGTGGAACACTTAACTTGCGGCGGTTCAACATTATCGACAGTATCACTTGTTTCACTGAGTTACGTTTTCCTTATAAAACATGTGTCCATCCTACAACAAAAGTTAAAATAATGGACTATCACAATAAAGTTATTCATTAGTTCACTTATATAAAGAATGAGATGTGAAACTTTGAGTAAGCCCTAACAGTCACGAAAACATCTGAATACTGAACTGTCGGTAGATTAAAAGTTAACAAATGCAGATTCTCAGACACTGTTATTGTTGTCGGCGTTTGAAACAAACAACTCAAATTATTAGCGAACGCAGCTGTATGTCATCATTGTTGGGTATACCGGTAGGGCAGTCAAACCTCTTTGGTTGAAATATTTTTCGTTATTTTGTGATCATTCAGGAAACATTATATGAACCCATAAGAAGTCATCGCGTACCCCAGCTTGAATATGTCTGCTCTAGATCATCTTCGAACTCCTTTGGCTATTATCAGCCAAGTTACATTTCTACTGAATTTGCTTATTTGCCGATGTTTCATCCAGTATTAGGTGCTATAATGATTTATCATTGTTAATTTAATGACCATAATGCTAATTAACGTTGCATGTTTACAGGTTAAAGTTTTCTTTTCTTTTTCTTAAAAATAAAAATATACTGTTTTGTTTAAATATACCATAAATAATTCAAACATATGTTGCATTATTCTTCCTAATATGGAATCCCAAATTGTCTTGGGTATTCATATCGAACAGTGTGCTCAAATTTATGTAAAGTAATGCTTTTTCATTATTTGAAGTATGCTAGTCCTGCTTTCTTTAACGGTTAAATATGACATGGTATAATTATAGAGAAAGAGTTACATGTATAAATATTCTCAGTTTACAAAATAATAAAATTAAGAAATAGTTTTGCTATTGAAATACCCAATGCACACCTTTATTAAAATAGACAATTTTGGCCATAAGGCATGAAAGCCTTAGTAGTTTATTAGATCATTTGCGATTGATCAAGATATACATCATTATAATACAAGACCTAACTAACTCTTAATAAACCCGTCAGTAAGAGCATATAAAATACAAGATCGATTTCATGCTATATCCTTAAAACTTTTAATAAATTACCTCAGAGTGCTTATGAAATACATTTATCAAGATTTAGAGTGACAATATGGAGAATGCTGACGAATATTTCATTTTATAAATTGGAAATATTCTGGAAGAAAATTTTAAAATTAATCATTTAAAAACTGAATTTTATCATGAGTATAATAATTCAAAGAGAGCGGTTTAATATGTACATGTAGTAATGAAAGTTCATTTTTTCGAAGGCAAATTATTTATTTCTCAATTTAGTCTTCGTTTAGAGATATACTACTGTGTCAAGAAAGTTCCAGGAATATGCCAATAAAACACAAAAAATGAATTATTCATCCAATTCTATTTTATCGCCTTCAAAGTAGGCCTCTTCTGAAATTATACATTTATGCCAATGAATAATCCAATCATCAAAACATTTTTGTAGGCACTTTTAGGAATCGATGTCAATATCACCGCGAATTTTTCTTTGTCTTCTATCGAATGAAAACGGGTGCCTCGAAGTGGTAACTTGAGTTTTGGAAAGAGAAAGAAATCAGCAGGAGCCAGATCAGGTGAATACGGTGGTTGTTGGATGAAATTTGTTGAGTTTTTAGCCAGAAATCCGTTCACAATAATAGCCTTGTGAGCTGGTACGTTATCGTGGTGCAGAATCCAAGAGTTGTCGTTCCACAAATCTGGCCGTTTTCGCCGTATTTGTTCTCTCAAACGCCGCATAACGCTCAGATAATAGTCTTTATTTACAATCTGACCTTCTGGCAAGAACTCTTGAGTGCACGACACCGCTATAATCGAACAAAACTGTCAACGTGACCTTCAGCTTTGATCGAGTTTGACGTACTCTTTTAGATTTCGGTTCAGTTGGAGGGCGCCATTCGGAAGCTTGTTGACTGGTTTGAGTGTCAAATTCGTAAACCTACGTCTCATCACCAGTTACAATGCGTTTCATGAATGTGGGATCGGAACTGGCTCGTTCAAGCACGTCTTCAGCAATTCTTACGCGATTAAGTTTTTGTAGAAAATTCAAGTCTTTCGGAACTAACCGAGCTGCAACGCATGTCATGCCCAAACAATCGTTAAAAATCGATTCGTGAGACACAGAAAGCTCAGCGGCAGTCTCTCTCAGACCTAAATGACGATTTTCAGACACCATTTTCTTCACTTGAGCGATGTTCAGTTCATTGAAACCGTTGATGGCCGACCAGAGCGAGGCAAATTTTTCACCACATCTCGACCACTTTTGAATGCACTGTAGCACTATATGCACGTGTTTTTGATAAAGTCGATTCACCTTTAGCCCTCTGTAACATTTTCAGCGATTCGGCACACGAAATACCATTTGCAATGCAAAATTTGAGACAGATTCTTTGTTCAACATTTGTATCCATCGTAAAATCGCAAATCATCTTTGAGATGAACTCACAAAATGGCGTACTGTAAACAAACTAGATGACCGATGACGATCAAACTCCGCGCGGGTATAGAGGAAAGCTGTTCCAACTGAGCGAAAACAATAATTTCGAATCCCTTTTAAACAGCAATTTTAAATGATCAATTCCCGGTACTTTCTTGACAGCATGTATATTCTCTTAACGTCCCTGCTGTTTTAATTCCTTCAAAAATAGGAACTATTAATCTCTGCAAAAAATCGTCTGTATCGACGAACTCACAAATATCACAAACATCGTATTTTAAGAAATTGTCGCCATTAGTTTAACCGGCCGACGGGAGCAGGTTCACCAGCAGAAACCAATTGTTTTAATTTTTGCTTGGTTTTCCGAGTATAATGATTAATCCAGGTCTCATAAACGTAACAACTAAACGCGAAACGTCCTTAGGATTCCACTTAAAATAGTTCCAATAGCTTAAAATAGCATCGAATTTGAGCGCCGCACCCGTTTGATGTGCATTGTGAGCAACCGCCGGCACCCAACGCCGATATTTCATCTCCAACTTATCCTGATAAATATGAATTGCCGTTCCCGTCGACTGTCACTTTCCGACTTTCGTTAGACCGTCAGCGAGAATCATATCCTGGAATTTTTAAATAATTTTCTCGGTAACCACATCTGGCAAGTGTGTTGGGTGCTCCTCATCAAAAGCGTATGTTCCACCACGTTTAAAGTCGTTGAACAAATATCAACTGAAGTCATACGTGGCAAAAAAAATCGCTATAACAGTAATTTTGCTTTTATCTCCCAGCAAGTTTTCCCATTCAAAAGTAAAAGAGCGAAACACTGCACGATACTGCACTTCTACTATTTTTACGAAATCGCGTTGAACGACTAACTGGAAATTCAAACCTGCTTATGAATGAGTATCAAATTTATTTTGGGGACGTATAACAAAATATGATAATAGAATGGTAACACTAACCTGCCTTAGCAATACCAGGATACTTACTTACTGCACCACTCGCGTACTTTATGTAGCTAGTACAAAATATTCTATTTTTGGTATATGTTTATCGGGCGTGGCCACTAAAAAGTTTGCTTCTCAAATGCCAGGCAAACTCTGTTCTTTTGACTTTGCCCCTGTTTACTGGATAGATGCTCTCACTCCCTCCCCTCGCCCCTTTATGAGAACTCGGTCTCAGCTCTATTGCTTCGGGAGCAATGAATAGGCCGAACCGTGCCTCTCACCAAGGGTTGGATCCCTGGCGACTACATGTGGATTTGTGGTGGGCAAAGCGGCGCAGGGGTGGACTTTCTTTCAGGTACTCCAACTTTATTCCATGTACTTATATTCTTAACAAACATAAGTTATCTATTCTATATTTCACAAAGATTTAATTCATTAAACCACACAAAAAAAAAAAAAAAAAAAAAAATCATTAAATTCACATTATTCATTTCAAAATTATCCTTAGGTGGTTCACTCCCTCTTTTAGGATTTTTCCCAAAATGAATTGCAATCCAATTTCAGTGACATTTCCTGCGGTGCCACATGTAGTTAAAGCGGGCGTTAAACACTATAAAAAAAAAAAGAAACGAATAATTAACCACAGAAATCGACACGAATATTTTTCGTGACTAACGTACATTATTGTTTCTAGTATGGAAAATAAAGATAACATTTTATGTTCTATTTTAAATAAATATAAGCACATGTCACTGACCATGCTATTTTTTATAAACACACCCATAAATTAATTAATGCACATTTATGAAAAATAGGTGATTGTTATGGATTCTGAAATAGTAACTGTGTAAATTATCAAACCCTTAAAATACATACACATATACATACAGATATAAAATTAATAAAAAAGCGCCCTCCTTGCTCAGCATTATATATGGAGGAAAATAGCTAGAATGAATTACAAAGACATTAGTGATTATCGTAATATCATGAATTAATAAAAAATCCGTTGACTTAGTCTAGGTTAAACGTATCTACCGCCCTTTTTACCAACAAGCTTTGCTGTATTTTTATACGCTTGAATTTGAATAAATTACATCGCTTGGAACGTAAGTCAACACATATTCCTTCAAACATGCTCTTTAGAAAGAATTAGACCATTCGTACGTATTGATGGTTGCATATACAGCAAGACTTACGTTCCATCGTCTTGGTTTTCCGTTTCAAATTCGAAAATGACACGGAAATGTCTAATATACACTCACATAAGTCAATAAATAACGCCCTGTATGTCTATTGATATTTTTTTCTATGCAAACTATTAAATTTGTAATTTCTCTAACACATATGTACAATATTACTTACTGGTTATTCGATACTGAGATTTCATCGCAATTAATGTTTTAGAGTCCTCTGAATCCATAAAAGCAACTTTAGAAAAAAGGCCATGTGTGTCTGTATGTCGCCTAGGTGTGTGAGTGTGAGGACAGCGTAACTCAAAAACGACGATAAATATCACATTATTTAAATTAAGTATCTTCCAAGGACACAAAACGAAGATTTTCAGGAAAATTCCCCCCTCTCAACTACTCTTTATATGGAATATTTTTCGAAAATTTTTATTTTCTCAAAATTTTCCAACGAGTTTTATAGCTTTCGTATATCTAAGAAATATATTTCCAGGATAAAGGAAATGCATATCTTGAATTTTATTGGTAATAACTTCTGAAGACCTCTTCATTCAAGATGCGTTTTGAATAGCAGGTAAACCATAATGGATAACAGAAACTTGCTACACAAAATGAAGCTCTCGTTGAAACACAAATTTAATCATGTCATTTTGTAGAGTTTCCATGACAATCTTTGTTATTGGTTTTAATTTTAAACAGCTTAAAGCTTTCTGAAACTGGAGGTCATCTTTGGTTACATGTAACCCTTTTGGTTTACTCCTGGCCATAAAGAGAACAGAATTTGTTGATTCCATAGCGGAAGAATAGGTCAATTTCTGCTAATGTACAGTCGTGGACACAACCAATGAGTCATCCCTGGATTCCATGTGCCGATCAAACAGCTTCGTGTATTTTTATAAAACCTGTGTTCACAATGCACACGAAAGAACTTTACAATAATTTCCTAGATTCAAATCTCGCATTGCTTGCCATTTATTTATGTAGGTTAGTTTTATGGCTAGATATGTAGAATATAATATTGTATTGATATAACTTTGGCATTTGATGTTATGTGCCTGTCTATACACACAGAAGCATAATTATACTAACACTCGTGTTAAATAATTACAAAAGTATGTGTAAATAAAGCAATATCTTCTAAAACTAAAACACAAAAACAAACATAATTAATATCTGGTGCATGAACTCTTAGCCCGTATAACTGTCTCAATCTTTGTGGTATAGACAAAATTAAATGCCTACAGAAAAGTGGACGAGAAGCTATATGATCACAGACTTCTTGAATTTGTGCCCAGAAGCAGGTAAATAGGAGCGCAGGTTCCTTTTTACCTCTCACATTCGATCAGGCTGATATTTTCCTCTCTGAAAATCAATTCGAAGCCTTTCGAGATGTGTGGACAGGGTAATTATCCTGTACAAATTCAACAGTTACATCAGGGCATCTCACCCTCACAGGGGGAATCAAAATACTGTCGAGTATTACTTTGTGTTGAACACCGTTCAGCGTATCGTGAAGCTGTCGCAGCATACCTATACCGTCCCTTGATATCCAACCCCAACACGATACAAATCTATGACCATGATGGAATTATGAAGTCACATATTTTGCATCGTATTGGGGTCCCTATGGAGGATAAACCTTTCCCTTATTTGTGGAATATCGTCGGAATATCTGAACAATATCAGATTATTGGATTGTCTTTTTTTTCACATAAGCCGTCTGTAGGACAGGAGTTGGATAGGTAGAGTCAGACTGAGAAATTGAATGCCATAGCCGGGATTTGAACCACGGATCTCCCGATCTCAAGCCGTTGATCTGCCACTGAGCTACCATGGCAACATAGCATAGCATAACATTACATTTCGCATGTTTCCCGGTAAACCACAAGGTGTTCTCAAATTATTTTGAGATAACCCCAATGGCGACTTACGAGATCCGTGGTTCAAATCCCGGGTATGACATTGCATTTTTCAGTTTGACACTACCTAACCAATATCAGAATATTTGGCATTTTCATGTTAAGTCGAATTGTAAAGGTTGTACTGAATCGATTTTTGAATAGTGTGTTGGGTAAAAAAAAAAAAAAAAAAAAAAAAAAAGTTCCTACCTGCCACAAAGTTCAAATTTGTCCAAAATTGGATTCCTAAAAATGTTTCAAATCGTAGGTTTTCTTAACAATATATTTAGACTTTTTCATACCATACAGCCTCCATTTTTTTCATCGAGAAAGAACTGTTTGTGTCTCTGCGTTTGCGCATCATTTTGCGCACCACATGCTTTCGTGTGCAGCATATTGTTGTTCGGAGGAATAAACAGAGGCATCATAATCACTATTATATTAACTGCCGTGTATGAAATAGGTACCTATGTTTAAAATAAATATCAGCTATGTGCTGATTCAAAACGGTGAAAGGAAAAAGGAATCTTTGCTGCATGCGAGAGGATAACCTGTGTCCCTCACCAGAAGAGTAACCTACGTTTTGCTGCAGCGCTACCGTTAACACACATGCAAGGTGGCAGGTTTAGTAATACCGTACAACATATTCTGTAACATGTTTGGTGTCGTTAATATTTTTAGTTAGTTAATATTGATAGTTTGTTGTTGAAGAAGCTTAAGTTATGCATTTGATTATGATTATTGATCATATGGTTTATTAGTATTACAATTTGGAACTTGTGGCAGCTTGTTGCTGCCGCTAATCAACTATATTGAGAATGGTGTGCAAAGGCTTTGTGCCTTATAGAACTTAGACGAACTTGGCGTTTCACAAATGACTCTTTTTTACTTTCTCTACGCGTACTATGCACATAGCGTATAGAGAAGGTACTGTAATGCACCCAAAAATTCAATACCGAGATTTCACCGGAAATACATGATTTGGGTCCCCCTGAATCCAAAAAAAAAATAACATTTTTGGAAAAAGGTCCGTGTGTGTGCGTGTATGTGTCTGTGTGTCTGTGGACAGCATAGCTCAAAAACGAAAAGACCATTAAATACCAAACTTGGTATTTAAGTTTGGTATCTTCCAAGGATACGACACGAAGATTCTCAAGAAAATCCCTCCATCTCCAACTACCCTTTACATGGAACTTTTTTCGAAAAATTTGATTTTATCAAAAATGGCTCTAAAAATTTTGATTAAAATATCGTATATTAAAGATATTTACCTGACAAATAATGTGTATATCTTGAATTTTCTGGGAATAACCTCTGAAGACAACTTTATTCTGGATGAATTTTACGAAATTTTGCATAACTGCTAAACCGTAAAAAATCTACAAAAACTTACAACAGAAAAATGTAGATCGCATTAAAACTTACTATTTATATTATATAAATTTTTGGGGGGGAGTTGATCGTTTTTGAGATATTCCTTGTTTTTGGTTTCAGGTTTAAAAAACTTGTACTTTTCTCGCACAGGAATTTGTCAACTCATGTCCATACAAACAAAGGAACTTCAGTCACCTAAAAACCAGCTTTTGACTTCACTTTAACCTATGATACTCCCATATTTCGCTTCTACTTACAAGGAAGCAAGTAGTGAGTCTATTTCTGCTGATTTTTTCTCGATTAGCATGAAGTAAATAGAAGAATAAGCTTATTAGCAATATTTTGTTACGCAGAAGTAGAGAAAGTCATGTGAATGGAACACATCAGATTTTTTCCACGGTGTGCCTCTTGATTAGCATGATGTGGATAAAATAATATTTTATAAGAAAGGTTTGTTTGCAGAACAGATAGAAAAAGTCGTGTGAATAGAGTACGTCAGATTACGACTTGAAATATTACAAATAAGCACTAAGCGGTCTGTAAAGTCTCTTAGTTAAATCCTGAATTCCCGTTAATTTATTACAGATTATTTAACGGTGACGTCCTCAAAATACCAATCTGAAGAGTTAATCATCAAATTCCTGGAAATTGCACGCCTTGAAACAAAGAGCCAGGGAGGTATATTGTTCTATTTCATATTTTATAAGATAAAATGGTACAGAGCTACGATTGTTTCAACGAAAAAGTGCTATTTCTCTGATATATGTGTGTGTGTGTGTGTGTGTGTGTAATTCACGTATTCCTGTGTGTGTATATACATAATACTCGTGAATACTCATTAATACTCGCGAATTACATAACTGTGAATCCCACAAGAATTTTGATTTTGACTAGTGAGATTGTTGATAATATGCACTCTTATCTCCTCCCATAGAAGCAATTACTTGTGTCTAACATAACATTTTAGTAGATGCAAGCGTAGGATGTAAGATATTGGAACGGCGGGGGGGGGCACCTCCCTCATTGCGATATCATGATGATTTGATTGTGGTTACCCCTTTCACGAGACAGGGTTGAGGTGAAGAAGCCGTAGAAGGCCCCAGGTATGCAGGAATATACGCACAGAAGTCCCTAACTTTTCAAACTCGAACACCCGCACATTATTGAAGAGCAAGCCCCTCAATAGAGCGACGCAGCGGCCCTAACAGTTCACTCTGGTGTTCACGAGGAGAAATATTTCCATAGCAGAAACAACTTTATCACCTTGCCGGGCACCAACTAGAGTACAGGATCTGAAAGTAAACCTGAAACTTTAAAAGGAAAGGAGATGAAAGAATATAATGGAAGGAGAATCATGGTAGAATACAGCAACTCATCAGCAACTTTTTGTCTCTAGGAAAAAACCACAAAAAGCCTCTTGGTCTGATGGGAGGTTACTGAGATTCGAACCCGGGATCCCAAGAATATGACCTCATACGTTACCACAGTGGATAGTGCAAGTTTGGTCTCTCCTGAATCAATAAAGAACATGTGTGTGTTTGACGAAGCATTAAATAACAGCATTTCTTGCTTTAGTACACCAGTACTCCACCTCCATTGCCGATAAAGATCTTAATTGGCCCCCCTCGCAATAACGCAATTACCTTGTCATAAAGTTTAGTTACAGGAAAGTTCCGTGCTGCCTAAGACATGTCAACACGATTGTGAATATTTAAGCAGCAAACCTTTATATTTCGTTAGAAAACTTCCAGCAGAGAACATTACCTATCTCTCCAACTACACTATTGTTGCATACATAGTGAAGAGCATAATAGTAACAGGACACTGCATGGTTGAAAGCTGCGAAAATGACAATCATTGAGGTATTTGTTTTTTATTGTGCTTACAATTCGTGCTTGCTTCCTAAATAACTTTTATCTATGTCCTTTTCAAAAGCAGAGCATTAATTGAAACTTTTCTATTGCAAAATCTTTTGTTTGTTTTCGTATTATTTTCACATAGCAACGTGTTACAAAGCACTTTATAAATTGCGCCATGATTCTTAAGAAATAAACATTTCCCTTAAGTACAATAGGAGGCGTTGAAATAAAAAAGATATTCTGATAGATCTAATAGATTTTCATATTTATTGTTTAGATTTCAGGAACTATGGGTCTTGGTTTTAAAACGCCCAATTCGAATGGAAACCGCGAAATAGTGAGATTCAGATTTGGTCATTCCAAGAGATGAGAACCCGGTATCTCCTTATGCGGGCCATAGACGTTACCGCCAGTCACACCGCTCGGTTACTGACTTTCTTTGCGTGTATAGCGAGCAATTGGAGAAAGTGTGGAGCACTCACTTTCATCAGTTTTTAACTACAGTATCTAGCGCAGTCAGGGTAACGGAGAGTAATTCTCGCTCTCGATGTATCCCCTTCTACCTCTCCTCATAGTTTTTTTTTGACAAAAAATAATTCAGTTCCGGAGGCTTGTTGGGGACTCCAGCGCTGTGTTACTTTTTCCTATTCTTTTTCCAGTTTCCATACAATTCCTTTATTGACTTTTTTGTTTTTTGTTTCCAAATACACATAGATACACACATTTACAAACACCCATGTCCAAGTCTGGACTCGAACACACGATCCCATGTGCCACGAAGCACCAAAGCGTGGGGACCGACATAGCTTGAGACAAGAGTTAAAAAGATTAACATAGTGAAATACAACAATTTGTTTGACAAAGTGGAAACATGTAAATTTTTGTGTTAATGTTGAAATAATTGTTGCATAATGTTTGAAATCATTGTTGCATAATGTTTGAAATAATTGTTGCATAATGTTTGAAATAATTGTTGCATAATGTTTGAAATAATTGTTGCATAATGTTTGAAATAATTGTTGCATAATGGTGGAAATATTTGTCGTATAATGTTAGGCATAATGCATTAATTCTAAAATTATGTAAGCTCGTGGGAAGACCAAGCTGACAAAACGACCAAAAATAAATATTAAAAAAATCAACAAAAAAACTCGCTGCAGGAGTTAACAGCCTACAAAGTAGTATTAACCAAAGAAAAATGAAATTTTGCTGTGGTAATTCTACTTTGCTTTACATTGTATGGTCTCCACTTAGATCTGATGAAAAGCTTGAGGTAAATTTTATAAACCAACTTAGCTCCAAACACATTTTACGTTTTTAACCTGTAGTACAAAAAAAAAACTGAGCTTAAACAAAAAATCAGAAATATTGAATTAAAAAATTAAAAACATGTATGTGATCACTCAGATAGTAATGCTATACATTTAACGACGAATAAATTAAACTTTTAGAAGAATTATTAAAAAATTGCATTAATTTTTGAAATAACATAGAAAGTTTTATCGTGGCCATTTAAAACGCCATTGTTAATTTAAAAAAAGTGAATAAAAGGTAATCCGATCTGAGTTGAAAAAAATTATAATAAAACAGAGATAATCAAGAATTCACAAAGTTATCCAATAATTATAAAAAGCTATTCGAAAGTCTCAAATAGACTTTTTTATCAAAGCAGACAAACAATATATTAATAGAGAGAGAGAGAGAGAGAGAGAGAGAGAGAGAGTGAGAGAGAGGAATACAGTCAAGAGATTGCTAGATTTACTTATTGGAAGAGAGTTTAGGACAGTGAATCTAATATTCTAAATAAATGCATAAAGAGAACGAAGGAAGTAATAACCCAGAAAATTTTAATTCGTAAATCAGAATAACACAAATTAAAGGTCAATAATCCAGTGCTAGCAAGAATTTAGGGGCTACCTAAAGTATAAAGGAAGCCCAAAAATTAGGCCTATAATTAATAATATATATTTTCTGATAAAGTGAGTTTTACCTAACTTGAGATACTTTTTGAACATTTGTCACACTTCAAAACGTACAGTATAAAAGTTCTCTTCAACTGAAAATAAAAAATTAAAAATACACAAATTTCAAAAACTGAAACCATGGTGTCATTTGAAATGCAGTCTTTATATTCTACTGTTCCTAGAGTTAAAACGATGTCCATTTTAAAAACAGGAAAAACTGCTGTAAGAGAAAATAGAGAGGATTACATTAAACTTGTGAATCTAATTACTTCACATTTAAAGAACTGTACGTAGAAATAAAACTAGATTTAAAACTTAGAAAAACACCGAGTTGGAAGAGGAAAATAGAAGATTACTTGGAACTTGTAAAAGTTTACATAGAACCTAATTAATTTACGTTTAAAGACAAAGTTTATGCATAAGAATAGGAACTGGCAAGGATAACCCGTTAACTCCAATATTAGCTAATTTATTTGTGGACAACTTGGAATGCCAAGAGGTAAAGACGAACTCGCACATAATTAAGCCGTGCTGTCCAATGTGTGGATGATGTGCTCACATTATTAAACAGGATAGATTGAACAAAGTATTAAAACTGCTAAACCTACAAGGTGAAAACATAAAATGTATAAGAGAAAAACAATAATGCTCTGCTATTTTGTCTTTCTCTACAAGTACTATGTACATAGTGTATAGAGAGGTATTGCACTCCCTAAAAATTCGATACCGAGATTTCCCCGGAAATATCCGTTTTTGGGTCCCCTGTATCCGAGAAAAGCATTTTCAGAATAAGGTCAATGCCTGTGTATGTGTGTCCGTGGTGTAATAGTTACCATGCTGACTTCATATACCCAAGGTCGCGGGTTCAAACCCAGCGGAGGACGATGGATTTTTTCGGGTGTAAAAATCCTTAGCATGGCTTCCTTCGGTAGGGAAGTAAAGCCGTGGGTCCCGTGTCGTAGATTTACGGCACGTAAAAGAACCTCAAGCCTGATAGAGAGGCCTCTGAGCAAAATTAAGCGGTCTTTCACGCCCAATTTAGAATGGGACGCTGAGAACCACAGTAGTTAAAGAGTGTCCATAAATAACACGCCATTTCCGTTTCCGTGTGTCCTTGAACACGATAACCCTAAAACGAAAGGTCGGTAAAATACCAAACTTGGTATTTAGGTGTAGTATCTTCCATGGATGCGACACGAAGGTTTTGAGAAAAATCCCCCACTCCAAATTACCGTTTATATGGAACCTTTTTTGAAAATTTTGACTTTCGAAAAAATGGCTCTAATGATTTTTATTAAAATATCGTATATTAAATATGTCCACCTGACAAATAAAATGTATATCATGAGTTTTATGGGAAGAGCTTCTGAAGACCGCTTTATTCTGGATGAATTTTACGGAATTTTACATAAATGCTAAACCGTAAGAGATGGAAAAAAACTTTCCACACAAATAATGCAGAGCACGTTAAAACACACAATTTAGGTTACATACATTTTTTACGTGGAGTTGATCGTTTTTGAGATATTCCTTGTTTTTGGCTTCACCTTTAAAAAACTTACACTTTTCTCATACAGGAATTTGTCAACCCCTGTCCATACAAACAAAAAAACTTCAGTTACATAGGAACCAGCTTTTGAATATCACTTTAGCCTATGGTACTCCCTTATTTCGCTTCTACTTACAAAGAAGCAAGTAATAAGATTATTTCTGCTAATTTTTATCGGTAAGCATGGAGTAAATGTTACAGAGATGTAGAGAAAGTCATGTGAATGGAGGTTATACTTTTGGATTCAGAGAAAATCTACACATAGAATAACCATATAAATGCACACGGTTTTAGTCCAACTTCTCATAAGCATGCGTTGGAGGATTGTAAACAAGAATATTATCATAAAATACAAGGTTTTGGTAACTACTAATAAAGTTTTAGTGGATAAAAAATTTAATCACGTTTCCACTTTGGAATGTTAAAGTCAGGCTGAACAACTCACTATCATATACGGAATTTAAACCACGGATCTGCTGATCTCAGTTGAGTTGCTCTAATGGCAACTGCCGATAGAAAATTAAATTCACAAAACGATTCCAGATTTTTCCAGTAAACCAGGAGAACTCAAACTATTTTGAAATGACATACCCTAATGGCGACTTACAACGTCCTACGTTTTTTTAAGTGCCGGGATTCATAGTTTAACCAACTATTAGGTCACTACTTGTGAATTAATTGTTTTCTTCTTGATTGTGGCACTAAATTGTGCAGTCTTACTGACTCTTCACGTCTTTCCTACATACCAAACAATTAATTACAATGATTGAATCACAATGATATGAAGTCTTCATAGAAAGTTCATTTATTGAGAGATCACGAGTTTCCATGTTAGTGTACCAGGGTTGTTGTAATCGCAAAATGCTGTATATATTATCACGCAAAAACTTCTTGCATGATTTCTATGTGACAAACACTTCTCTAGAAATGAAAACGGGGTTTATAGACCTCACAGAGAAACAGTTCCGTGTGTTAACTAAGCGGGATCTATCTTCTGATAAAAGGCCGAAACTACATCACCTTAAACAGGAAAAACTCGATGTCATCTGAGGAGTGTTAAAATGATGTTCACAATATCTTAGAATGATGTGTGTGAAAGTTTGCACAGGAATCGAAACTTTTGCAAACCTCTGCTTGGAATGCTCCTAAAGTAAATAGCTGAAGTTCAGGAATTGCAATCGCGCACGATAACGTGAATAGAATACTTTCTACAATTGAGTGTTGGAAAACATAAAATTAATCACTCCATTTATCTATGGGCGGGACATGGCTCTATTTACTTTGTGAAAAATAATTAAAAAGGGATGAGATGTATGACGGATAGCGTTTTCAACATCTTCTATGTACAGACTGATATATGTAGAACTGACACATTTCTTTTTTTAATTATTTCGTTGGAAATTCATTCAATGACCCAATTTTAGCACCAAATTAAGCAAAATGTTCTGGAGTTTCAATTCCTGGTCACTAAATGCATAGGTTTTTATGTTTTATTCCTAATTGCTTTATTGGCATCTGTTTCACATTTTGTTCTTGTAGTCAACGTGAAAATGCAGAACGATGAAGAGCTGAGTCAAGGATATTTTCAGCAAGATGGCGCTACATGCCATACATCAAATAAATCCATGAACCTAATTGCAAGTTTCTTTGACGACCGGATAAATTCCAGGAACCTGTGGCCACCGAGATCTCCGGATTTAACATCGCCGGATTTCTTTCTATGTGGTTACTTAAAAGACAGGGTTTACGCCACACATGTCCGTAGACATTGGACGATCTGAAGCACATCACAAAGGAGATGCAAGCTATTGACAACAGAGTCCTCCAACGAGTGGCCAGTAACATGGAACGACGCGTTGAGTTGTGCCTTATGCAGGATGGAGGAAATTTTCAACATTTGCTATAGAGATAAATAATCTCCCAAAATTCCTCTACAATTTAGGTATAAGTTGTCGCTAGCATAACACGTTTTGAGACAATTAATGAAAGAAATGTGTCAGTTCTATATAAATCACTCGCACTTATACTTTGTATGAGAGAACTATGCCCCTGAGTTTAAGTGGAATATCCAACTACGCCAGGAAATCGCGTGAAGAAAATTACCGTCGGCCAAATGTCCGGAATTTCACTCTCAGCTAGACGGCCCGGATTCGATCCCAAGCGACTGCATGTGAGATTTGTGGTGGAGGAAGTGGCGCAGGGGCCAGCTTTCTCTGGGTTTTCCGGTTTCCTCCATCACATTCCACCGGTACTCCATCTTAATTCCATGTATCATCAATGTCATCGCCTGAGTATCATAGCATTAAAGCAGGCGTTAAACACTGTCAAATACCGCCACACGTCCAAAGAAAATATGCCTCCCACGTGTTCAAAAAAAGGATCTCTGTCAAAGATACAAAACGTTTGAGGAAACTTAATGCGGCAACTGTCGTTACCCGAAAAGTTGCAAGGTTGTTCGCGCAGTTACTTTTTACTTTCGCTATACGTACTATGTACATAGTGTATAGAGAAGGTATTGTATTGCACCCAAAAATTGGATACTGAGATCTCACTGGAAATATTTGTTTTGAGACCCCCTGAACCCCAAAAAAATTGTTTAGAAAAATGTCCGTGTGTGTGTGTCTGTGGGCAGCATAGCTCAAAAATGAAAATACCGTTAAAAACCAAACTTGGTGTTTAGGTTTGGTATCTTCCAAGGATGCGACACGAAGATCTTCAAGAAAATTCCCCCCACCCCAAACTACCCTTGATCTGGAAAAAAATTCGAAAATTTTGATTCACGACATACACACACACACGGACCTTTTTGTGAAAATGCTTTTCTTAGATAAAAGGGACCCTAAAACAAATATTTCCGGTGAACCCTCGGTATCTAATTTTTGGGTGGAGTGCAATACCTTTTCTATACACTATGTACATAGTGCGTATAGAGAAAGTAAAAACTATTTACAGAAAAAGTACGTGTGTGTCCGTGTGTCTGTAAACACGATAACTCAAAAACGAAAAATCGGTAAAATATCAAACTTTCTATTTAAGTTTAGCATCTTCCAGGAATGCGACACGAAGATTTTGAGAAAAATCCCCCCACCACAAACTACCCTTTACATGGAAAAATATAGAACATTTTTATTTTCACAAAAATGGCTCAATTTGATTCAAATTTTGTATATTAAAAATATTTACCTCACAAATAAAATGTATATTTTGAATTTTCTGGGAATAGCCTTTGAAGACTACTCTATTCTGGATGAATTTTACGGAATTTTGCATAACTGCTAAACCTAAGAGATGGACAAAGGCTTACCCCACAAAAATGTAGAGCACATTGAAACATACAATTTATGTTATGTACATTTTGTTCGTGGAATTGATCGTTTAAAGATATTCCTTATTTTTTTCAGATTTGAAAAACTTATACCTATCTCATGCAGGAATTTGTCAACTCCTGTCCATACAAACAAAGGAACTTCAGTCACATAGCAACCAGCTTTTGACTAATACTTTAACCTATGGTACTCCCTTATTTCCCTTCTACTTACAAGGAAGCAAATAATAAGACTAATTCTGCTAAATTTTTCTCGATTAGAATGAAGCAAATAAAAACATAAGCTTTTTAACAATAATTTGTTGCAATTTTCAAAATTATAAAATTATTTTATAGCACCAAAAGCAGATTCATAACTTAAGCAATTTTTGCAACCTCAACCAAAGAAGACACAGAGAAACCTAAGGCAATTTCAAAAATCTGATACGTCTCATTCACATGAATTTCTCTGCATTTCTGCAAAAAATCATTGTTAAAAACCTTATGGTCCAATTTACTTCATGCTTATCAGACAAAACTAGCAGAAATAGTCCTATTACTTGCTTCCTTGTAAGTATAAGGGAAATAAGGGAGTACCAAAGGTTAAAGTGATAGTCAAAAGCTGGTTGCTATGTGAATGAAGTTCCTTTGTTTGTATGGACAGCAGTTGAAAAATTCCGGTATGAGAAAAGTACAAGTTTTTCAAAGCAGAAACCAAAACCTAGGAATGTCTCAAAAACGATGAATCCTAGGGAAAAAAATATATATACATCATAAATTGTGTGTTTTAACGTGCTCTACATTTTTTGTGTAGTAAGTTTTTGTATATCTCTTTCGGTATAGCAGTTATGCAAAATTTCGTAAAATTCATCCAGAATAACGTACTCTTCAGAGGCTATTCCCAGAAAATTCCAAAATATACATTTCATTTGTCAGGTAAATAGCTTTACAATACGATTTTTAATTAAAATCGTTAGAGCCATTTTTGAGAAAATCAAAATTTTCGAAAAAAGTTCTATTTAAAGGGTAGTTGGAGGTGGGGTGGTTTTTCTCAAAATCTTCGTGTCGCAGCCCTGGAAGATACTAAACTTAAATACCAAGTTTGGTATTTCACCGACTTTACGTTTTTGAGTTATCGTGTTCACACACACACACACACACACACACACACACATGGACCTTTATCTGTAAATACTTTTTTGGATAAAACGTGTTTTTACAGTGAAATCTCGGTATCGAGTTTTTGGGTGGAGTGCAACACCTTCTCTATACACTTTGTGCATAGTACGTATAGAGAAAGTAAAAAGTTGCAGAATAGTCCTGAATAATAATATTAATAATCATCATCACAATAACCATAATAATGGTAATCATAATCATATTGTATATTCAAATAAACATGTCTTGTATACTTATCCTAATGTAAATTAGGCATGTAAATGATCAGTCGCTACATCCGCTTAGCTCCTTGGCTATTAGCCAGTGTAGTCCCCTTTGGTGTGTGCTACCTATTCCATCCCATTCGGTGTTTTCTCTACTGCTCTGTCTTTGTGTTTCTTAACCAATTTCAGTTTACCTTTCACAAATATTGCATCAATCAATTTTTCTCTTTCCCTTTACATTCAATGTTTTAATTGTTACAATATCTCCTCCATCTATCCCATTTTTGTTTCCAAACTTTTCTTCCAATTGCTTTCCTCTTTACGTTTAGTAAAGCAGTGAACATACTTTCTCCCCGCAAAAACGCAACATTGTAATTCATTGCCCCTGGCTTCATGCTAATGCTTCCCTCTCTAGTTTATTACATAGGTCTACATACCTCTGTCTTTAGATTATTTCTTTATTTTACAGTATAAACAAATAGAATGTTTATTTTCCAGTTCACCTCATATTTCCTGCTTACTTTTTTTATCCTATTTCTCACTGACAACAAGAATCCGTTTTAATTTTCTCTCCATTTCTTCACATGTTCGTTTTTTCGTCAAAATTCCTCTAGCTGCCCCACAAAAACTTTTCATTCTTAATTATCTTGAGCTATTCCGTACATATTTTAGCGGAAACTCAAACTTCGCTTTTTATACACCTGTACCAATATTCCAACATCCTCTCTAGGATAACTCCACTTCTTCCTGGTCTTCCGAACTGCTCCATTGAATTAATAGAGCTAATCTCTTTTATAAAGGCCAATAATTCGATAAAACTTTAACCTGGTTGGTCATATCGGACGTTTAATGAAATTGGTGAAATGATGATCATATGATCTCGGGGTTCATGGAGCTTAAAGTTACTCGACATTCGTCTTCTCAGGATAAGGGAAAACCCCTAAAAAAAACTTTTCCGGTGAACTCTCCCTAAGCGAAATTCGAACTCAGGATCTTTTGAATGTGAGGCAGTCACGCTACCACCACATTACCCAGGTGGTCAAAACTTTCTTTAATAATTCTGTGATAAACTATATCCAGCATTCATACAATTCTTAAATTAAAACACTAATGAATATGCTTCCTTATCACAATAAAATACTGCTTAGTCCTAAAATCTTTTTACAATATTCTGTATCTATGGTGTACTATTCCTTCCCTGACAGATATTCCCCATATTTCTGCTTCTACTGTTGTTTCGTACACCCTCTGTCATTTGCTGTTCATCACTGGTAATTTACATACCCAAGGAAAACCCTGAATAGATAAAATGGAGCTCAACTTCAAGTGAAGCTGGTGAGAATTGCTATGTTAAAAGCACTGGGGTGAGGTTTCCAATGACTGCTTCTAGCTTTGTTGGCCAGTATTCTACTGGACGTCAGATAATCCCTTGAATTGGCTCAAGTAAGATATATAATGCGCAATATTGTTTGAACCAAGAGTACATACGTCCGCTCTCAGGCAGTAAATAGGTCGAGCACGCGCTTGTTGAAGGCGTCCTTCAATAGAAACACACATGCACTCTCCCACATACAATCTTATTTCAACCAGGAGCCATTTCTACTTTCTCTACAACGTAATATGTATATGTATACGGCGTTTCACTGGAAATACAGGGTGTTAATGAACTTCACCGAAATAATTTGCGAGATTGTGCACGTGACTGATATAAGTAATTTGAGATAGGCGATGCATGGTCCCCGGATAAACATAACGCAGCTACATAGCGTTAAACGTGTGGGTATCAGGTGCTGATATGTCAGTGTTAAAGCAAAGCAGGTTGAAAAAATGGCTTAAAAGGTCATGAAAACTGCTGCCCGAGTGTAGAAATATCGATTTTTAGCAGCTCGTTACTAGTGTTCTCAAGATTTAAGGTCGCAATAATCTGTAAAATCTCGAACTAATCACTTGACAGTGCGACACTGAGCATTCATTAACTACGTTCTTGAGTTATGTAGCCTACTCTGGAGGCGTTTTTTTAACTCCTCTGCGTAACGCGCGAAACTACTATTCCAAAGGTCACGAGTTCGACATCTGTGATAGAGTCAATGTTTTTTATAATTGTTTTTTTCATTCCAGACGAAGTGCCGCGATATGTGGCGTACTGGCACTTCCGAAACTTATATCCTCGAAATTTCAATAAACAGGCCATAAGTCTCCTATGTCAAATTACTTATTTAAGTAATCTACATATTCTATGGTAATATGTCGTATAGTTCATTAATATCCTGTATATCGTTTGAAGCCTCCTGAATAAAAACAAAATTCTGACGTGTTCCATTCACATGACCTTCTTTACCTGTTCTGCAAACAAAATATCCTCACAAAAGATTATTCTTCTATTTACTTTATACTAATCAAGATAAACATAGCAGAACTAAGGGAGTACAATAGACTAAAGCAAAAATAAAATGTTTTAAAATAGCAGTGCAATCCGGTTCTCTTTGCATGGCCTGGAGTAAAACAAAAGAATGACAACTTCCTGTTTGAGAAAATTATAAGTATTTTAAATTGAAACCAATAATATAAGAAATATATCGCAATGATCAGCTCTACAAAACATGTATAGGACGTATATTGCGTTCCTTTTAGCGAGATCTACAGTTGTGTAGTAAAGTATTATTTATTTTTTACGGTTTGCCTGGTAAGCAAAAGTCATCCAGAATGAAGAGGGCTTCAGTGACTATTCTCAGGAAATTAATGATCTACATTTTAGTTTTAATGTTAATATGCGGTATTTTAATCAAAATCGTTAGTCATTTGTCAAAAAATCAAAGTTTTCGAATACTTTTCATTTAAAGAGTAGTTTGTATGGGGGGATTTTCTTGAAAATCTTTGTTTCCAATTCTTGGAGAACCTGAGCTTACATATCAAAAGTTGCATTTAACCGACTTTTCGTTTTTGGGTTATGTTCTCTCTCTCTCTTTCACATGCACGCGCGGAATTAGTTGTAAAAATGTTTTTTTTTTTATTCAGGGAATCCTAAAAGGTGTATTTCCGGTGAAATGAATTTTTGGGTGGAATGCAATACCTTCTCTACCTATGTACGAAGTAGAAAAATTAAATAGGAAAAGTCATTATATACCAAACTTGACAAAAGTTCTGCGTCTTCTAAGGTTGAGACACGAAGATTTACAAAAAATCTCCCCATTCCAACTATCCTTTACATGGAACATTTTTCGAACTTTTTTTTTCTCACATACAATTTTGATTGAAATACCAATTTTTTAAGATATTTTCGTAACAAATGAAATGTATCTCTTAAATAATTTGGGAATAACCTCTGATGACTTTTGCAAATCTGGTAAACCGTAAGAGATAAACAAATGCTACTATACATAAAATCTGATGTGTTCCATTCACATGAGTTTCTCTATATCCCTGTAAAAATTATTCCTAATAAGCTTATATTTTATTTATTTCATGCTAATCGAAAAAAATTAGCAGATATAGTCTTATTTCTTGCTTTATTGCAAGTAGAAGCGAAATAAGGGAGTACCATAAGTGACCTGCTAAGTGCCTAATGTTCCTTTGTTTGTATGGACAGGAGTTGAGAAATTCCCGTATAAGAAAAGTAAAATTTTTTCAAAGCTGAAACCAAGAAAAAGGAATATCTCAAAAACGATCAACTCTAGGAAATAATGTGTATATAACATAAATTGT
The DNA here is from genome assembly GCA_030762935.1 of Hymenopus coronatus. NCBI lineage: Eukaryota > Metazoa > Arthropoda > Insecta > Mantodea > Hymenopodidae > Hymenopus > Hymenopus coronatus. The sequence continues at coordinate 115,766,145 of CM060894.1, forward strand.
GTGTTTTAACATGCTCTACATTTTTTGTGGGTTAATTTTTTGTCCATCTTTTACGGTTTAGTAGTTATGCAAAATTAATCCATAATAAAGTAGTCTTCAGAGGCTATTCCCAGAAAATTCAAAATATACATTTTATTTGTCAGGTAAATATCTTTAACATACGATATTTCAATCAAAATCGTTAGAGCGATTTTTTAGAAAATCAAAATTTTCGAAAAAGGTTTCATGTAAAGGGTAGTTTGGGGTGGGGGAATTTTTCTCAAAATCTTCGTGTCGCATCCCTGGAAGATACTAAACTTAAATACCAAGTTTGGTATTTTACCGAGTTTTCGTTTTTGAGTGGTCGTGCTCACAGACACACGGACACGCACGAGGACCTTTTTCTGAAAATACCTTTTATGGATACAGGGGACCCTAAAACATATATTTTCCGGTGAAATCTTTGTATCGAATTTTTTGGTAGAGTGCACACCTTCTCTATACACTATGTACAAGGTGCGTATAGAGAAAGTAAAAAGTAAATCTTGTCAAAAGACACAATTTATGTGAAATATTATATTGTGTAGTTAAACGTATTCGAGATATTGTTATTAATTTAAAGTTGTCCATACTTATATTTTCTCAAATGTGAAGTTGTTATTTGCTTTTGTTTTCAGCTGTTTTAAAATTTTACAATCTCGCTGAAGGTATTAGGAAATAATTATCTAAAAAAAAGAATTTCTGCAAACGTTTATCTCTATTTACGTGATGTAGATAGGAGAACAAGTTTTTTAAAAATAAGAATTGCTATTAAATTGCTAGAAAAAGTGACGTACCACATCAGAGTTTTCAATCCACATGAATGAAACAGAAGGGAATAGCAGAAACAAATCTAGTTGAGCTAGGTTCGGCTAAGATTTCTTTTTCAGATTCTTAGTAGCTGGCCTTCTGATCTCAAGGTCATGGGTTCAAACCCTTTGGTTTTTAAGTGTGCTTAAAAGCGACAGCCTCATGTCAGTAGATTTACTGACATGTAAATAAACTCCTGCGAGACGAAATGCCGATTCACAGGTGGTGCTGATATAGTCCTGGTAATTGACATTGTCGATAGCTAACAAATAATTTTAATTTGGTTGTTTTTATTGTTTGATAGCATACAATGTTGGTTCAATAAATAAACGGAAAAGTTGTGTGAAAATGTGTTCCATTCACATAACTCTCTCTACATCTCTGCAAAAAGTATTGTTAAAAAGCTTATGCTTCTAATTATTTCATGCTAATTGAGAAAAAATAGCAGAAACAGTCCTATCACTTGCTAACTTGTAAGTAGAAGCAAAATAAGGGAGTGCCATAAGTTAAAGAGATTATTTGGTATCATCGGTTTCAATTCTAAAACACTTAAAACGTTTCTCCCATATTTCCATTCTACTTAAAAGAAACTAAGTAATAAAACAATTTATGCTAATGTTTGTCATGGTTAGAATGAAGGAATAGAAACCTAAGATTTTATGAGAATAATGTTTACAGAATAAGCAGAGAAAGTAAAATGAATGGAGCACATCAGATTTTTAAAAGATATATCGTTTGAGTGTACAAAGAAGTGCAACTGAAGTCACAAGGAGACAGAGGATTATGAAGGGAATCCTGTGTATGAAATAACACATTTCTCAAGGTGAAAGAGATTGTAGTTAAATTTATTTCGGAATTAATAAATTAGCTAGTCGTTAATTACCAGTATTAATGTGTTGGTATTAGGTGCAAATTGAAGGAAGGTATTTGGCGAATTTTCACTTCGAAACGTGGTGTGGTTGGCTAGGCATAGTTTATGTACTTTGGCAGTAAAAAGTGACAGTAGCCGGACTTCATCAGCAGATGAACGTTTAAATAGCTCTGACTTTCTTAAATGCCTTCAGTACTTGAGCAGGGAATGAGTTCATCGTTTCAAATTAAATTATACGCAAAAATGAATTACACGAAAAGTGGATTACTCCTAGTCAGTGCAATTTTTCACAAGGAGAGAAAGTTTATTTTATTCTACTGAAGACGGACTTCTTAGAGTTTCAAAAAAATTAAATCACTTTTCATTTATGTTCTTCAAATTAAATAACAACACTGAGTGAGATTGTTCTGTTGTAGCATGTGAGGTTCACATTTGGGAGGTTCCAAGTTCCATTCTCTGTGGTTGCCCATATAACCATGAGTTTTTCGTAGTTTTCCCTAATTGATCAGAACGAATGCTGGGGTGGTGTATTGCGCCACGAACCAAGCGAGATGGCTCAGGTAGGTGGTTTGGTCTGTGGTCCGCATTCGGGAGGTCGCGTGTATCGATACCCGCGGCCAGTCTACCTGACCTGTTCTCTCGGTTTTTTTCCGGGTCACCGGAAATGCTGGGTAGTTTAATTACCTATATACTCCAAGTGCTCTGGTTTCACTTTTTACTGTTCTCATTATTTCCTATTCATGTCTTTCAGGGTTGAAGGACTAGACGACGGTGTTCGGCAGGTTGTGGCTGGATGGTGATTGTACATTTATACGGTTGTCTTGGTTTTATCGTTGGGAACACGTGGTCGGGACCCGCCCTTTGAGAACTCGGGGCGAACATACAAGTAGCGGCCAGAATAGCGTCAGAAGCTTACCAGCTGTAACCAATAGGGACTCCATCCTTTTCTGCGCCCGTTGGCATTCGGATCTGTTTGCCTTTCGGGTCTCATCCCTTCCTGCATGAGGTCACATAAGTGGAAAAAGTGCCATAAGGGCTCTTTCAGACCTACCGTCAAGCTGAGCGAGGGTCGGTGTCGGACAGATGGCGCAGACGTTTGTGCCTGAGAGGCTTTCGAACCTCCACTGCTGGGTTCTATTACGGCTCATTGATTCTAAAAGATCCAGGCCACCCCAAGATATGACGGCGTTATGCCATCTTTGTAGCAACCCTTTAAAAAATTTCCTCGCCGTTGTGGATTTGAAGTAGTGATTGCACAAAGTGAATACTCAATGACAGAATGCCCTCGATGAGTATACGAGATGATTTCGCTGGAAGAACTACCGTAGGGAGGACCAACTTAGAAAATAGCACGCTGTTGGTGAGCGAGACACCTTTCGGAGTTTCAAAATTTGAATACATTTATAATTTGAGAGCGAACACGGCAATGTTCCTGAATTTGTGTTGAGTTCTCTCTCGTATATAAGATTGTGGCAAAGGCTTTAATTTACAACACTTTCTAATACTTTGTTGAATGTCGCGAATTTCAGATTACAGCTATGTTGAAAGAGCACTATGTTTAAAGAGAGTTTCTATTACCGTAAATTGTGCTGTATTTTTCAATTTTTAGAGTGTTTGTGCTGAATAGTATAACACATTTACGTATACTGAAAATTATTTAAGTGACTTACAACGTTTTTTGTAAATATAAACGACTACGCTTTTCACGTTCACTGGTAAACAATTTCTAGAATTCTATATGCACTTATATAAACAAAATTATTAAATAAGATCTTGTTAAATCGATTGGGTATTTTCTAAATATCATGGTTAAGTGCTTTAGGCAAATACTTATAATTTAGAAGAATTATAACAATTAGTATCAAATAAAATTGAGCTTTCACAAAATAGTATTAGATAACACGTCAGATTAATTTCCCCCAACGTGCTAGAGAGAAGGCTCTGAGCAGTCCTCCCCTGGATTAGAGGAATGTCTCTGAGTGACTATATGGCTGGATAATCAAGAGGGATGCCTCTGACCGACCCTATGTGGCCAGATAATCAAGAGGGATGCCTCTGAGCGACCCTAGGTGGCCAGATAATCAAGAGGGATGCCTCTGAGCGACCCTAGGTGGCCAGTTAATCGAGGGATGCCTCTGAGCGACTCTATGTGACCTGATAATCAAGGGGGATGCCTCTGAGCGACCCTATGTGACCAGATAATCACCAGGGAAGCCTCTGAGTGACCCTGTGTGGCTGGATAATCAATAGGGATGCCTCTGAGCGACTTTATGTGGCCAGATAATCAAGAGGGATGCCTCTGAGCCTCTCTATGTGGCCAAATAATCAAGAGGGATGGTATAGAGCGAATCTATGTGGCCGGATAATCAAGAGCGACCCTATGTGGCCGGATAATCAAGAGGGATGCCTCTGAGCGACCCTATGTGGCCGGATAGTCAAGTCTGGAGGTGCAAAAGAATTATGCGCGTCTGTGTCGACTGCAAGGACCTGCGGCTAGTGGTTACTTCACCTCATCCGTTCTCCCGGGATTCTATGCATAAAAGGTCCATTGGGAATTAATGCGTTACGTATACCCTGTGTAAACTGGTTATAGTCAAGGAATAATATTATTTGTTAAGGGTTTGCTTGATTAAAATTTAATTAAAAAGCACAAAAATACCAACTGTTTTGTTTTAATTCCACAAAACCATTTAAACATTCTTGAGTACAAATAAAGGTATAATTGACAACTAGTCGCCATTTTTAAATTCCATAAGGCACTGGAGCTATAGTAAAGCATTATAAGTGAAACTGGACTCTGCAAGAAAAACTTCAGTTCAATGATTCACATCATACAAAGTAAAAAACGAAGTTGTGCAGAAGCTAAAAGCCAATGCAAGAAGAAAAGGACAGAAAAATAAAGATGAAGGTCCTATCTACCAACCTGGTGGATTTTAATGGGAGCTATGCATTCAAATCTTTCCTTGTTTTCTCACTATTGATATTTTCAGCTTTTTCGTTATGTAAAATGCAGTTTTTCTGTAACACAAATAAAATTTGCTGTACATGCTCACAGAGGTAAAATGAATAACAATTGCTCTTCATTTTACTGTTAGATTCATTTAAGCATATATTTTCAATTTTCAATTATAAAAATTATATTTTTATGACAAACAGGCACATTTATAAGTTTAAAGTTTTTAGGTCCTAAACTAAAGAAGACGGAGAAAACTAGGACAATTTCAAAAAACAGATGTTTTATGAACATAGGGTTAAAATACTACATCAAACTTTTATTTTTTTTTTGTCACAGGGAATCTTTTCAGTGACTAGACAAAAACATAAACATATTTGACCATAGCTTTTAAACCATTAGAGCAAACTTGATAACATTTCCACTGTAACTTATGGACATTATATTACATTTAAAAACACTAGCACTATTAGTTTGTAATTTCAAAATTTCAGTCTTACATGTCCTTAATGGTGCTGTCAAATATCAGCATCATATCAGCGCCGCCGGTGTGCCGGCATTTCGTTCCGCAGAAAATCTTATGCATACCAGTAAATCTACGAGTAATTACCTGGGTCAGTCGCTTTTTACTATACTAAAACCCACCGGTTTGGTCGGGTTTAATCCCGCGACTTTGGAATCTGAATAATTGTTTGTACTGGGGTAGAAATAAGACCGTGCCGATATAATGTGTCTCAAAATTAAGCGATCTTTCACGCCCAGTATAGAATGGGACGCTGAGAACCACAGCAGTTAAAGAGCGACGATAAATAACATGCCATAATTTGAGTATATAATATCTTTAGGTTGGTAGGGAATTAATTCTCATTTATAACTACACTCGAACGATTGATTTACTAAAAATCTGATGTGTACCATTCACATGACTTTCTCCATATCCCTGCAACAAATTATTCTTAAAAAGCTTATACTTTTATTTACTTTCTGCTAATCAGAAAAAAATAGCAGAAATAGCCCAATTACTCGCTTCCTTGTAAGTAGAAGCGAAATAAGGGGACAACTGTAGGTTAAAGTGATAGTCAAAAGCTGGTTACTATGTCAATGAAGTTCCTTTGTCTACCTGGATAGGAGTTGACAAGTTCCTGTATGAGAAAAGTATACGTTTTTCATAGAAGAAACCAAAAATAAGGAATGTCACAAAAACGACGAACTCCGCGAAAAAAATGTAAATATGTGTGTTTTAATGTGCTCTACATTTTTTGTGTAGCAAGTTTTTGTCCATCTCTTATTGTTTAGCAGTTATTCAAAGTTTAGTAAAATTCATTCAGAATAAACTACTCTTCAGAGGCTATTTCCAGAAAATTCAAGATATACATTTTATTTGCCAGGTAAATATGTTTAATATACGAAATTTTAATCAAAATCGTTAGGGCCATTTTTGAGAAATTCAAAATTTTCAAAAAAGTTCCATGTAAAGGGTAGTTGGGGGTGGAGGGATTTTTCTCAAAATCTTCGTGTCGCATCCCTGGAAGATACTAAACTTAAATACTAAGTTTGGTATTTTACCGACTTTTCGTTTTTGAGTTATCGTGTTCACAGACACACACACACACACACACACACACACGGACCTTTTTGTGAAAATGCTTACTTTGGATATTGGGGACCCTAAAACATATATTTCCGGTGAAATCTCGGTATCGAATACTTTCTCTATACACTGTGTACATAGTGCGTATGGAGAAAGTAAAAATCAATCAATTAAATTTAAATGATTGTCACTTTATGAGCCGAAAATGTTGGATGGAATAGAAACGACTAATATGTCCCATTTACATGACTTTCTCTACCTGTTCTACAAACAAACTTCTTACAAAAGATTATTTTTCTCTCTACTCCATGCTTCTCGAAATCAGCATTAGCAGAATAGTCTTATTATTTAACTGCTTATAAATAAAAGGGAACTAAGGAAATGCACTATGCTAATGCGATAATCAAATGTTTTAAAAATATCTCTATGCCATTGTACCTGAAATTCACTACTTTGCATGGCCAGGCGTAAAACTAAACAAACAGGGAAGATTTGCTGTTTGAGGAAAGTATACATATTTAAAAACAGAAACGAATAACAAGGAATATAACTCCACAACAAAAACGTAAAACACGTAAATTGTGTGTTTTTGACGAGATTTCCATTTTTTGTATACCAATGTTTTGTGTATCTCTTATGGTTTACCAACTATGCAAAAGTCATTAAGAATAAAGAAGACTTCAGAGATATTCTCAGGAAATTCAAGATATACATTTTATTTTCCATGGACATATCTATAATATACGGCATTTTAATCAAAATCGTTAACAGCGTTTTTTGAGAAAATACAAATTTTCGAAACATTTTCAATATAAAAGGTAGTTAGTATAAAGGGTCGTCTTGCCCGTTGGCAGATATTGAACTAAATACGAAGATTGAATTTAACGAACGTTTTGATTTTGTGCTATGCTGTACATACACAGCCACACACAGTGACCTCCTCCTGCTTTTTTGTATTCAGGGGTATCTCAAAACGTTTATATTCGGTGAAGTCTCGGTATCCAATTTTGGGGTGGAATACAATACCCTCTATACCTACTATGTTTATTGTATAGACGTCCTAGAGAAAATAAAAATGTAAATCTACATTAGTGTGTTATGTCAAGAGAAATTGAACAGCCGGGAAATCTCGAGTCACGTCAACCATTTCATGACCTGCTAGCATAGATGTTGAAGAGCAGATGGCTGAGCATTGATATGAGAAGCTTAAATTTGGTTCGAATCCCGACCTAGCATTGTGTAAATTTTGATTCCAACTTTTCATAATTATTTTGGAATTAAATTAAATAAAATGCATTTTACTGTCTGAGCTTAGCAAGAAAATGCCAACCCTTTTAAATTAATGCGAAAATTATAAGGAATGCAACCATTTTTTCGCTGTTATTTGAGATTCTGTGTGTAGATCCGTAGCCCTCGCATCTTGCTTAATTTTGGCAATAATTGTTGGTTTGTTGTCCATTGCCCTTGTTTCTCTCAAATTACATATGTAATAAAGAGTCATATTTACAAGGAAACTTCATACAATTCCACACCACATGTTTGTCTTTCACTACCCTTCCATTTTTTTTTGTTCCTGAGCTGGAAACCGACCTCAGTTCATTGGTTGGGGTTTGAGTGCTAGACTTTTGATATCAAGCCAATAGGGGACGAAGACACATGGCGAGTGACCTACAGCCACTCGGGTAAAACTCTTCCGTTTCACACCCTTTTTGTCGCTCGCTTTTTCTAACCAATAAGAGATTACCACATCATAGAAGGTTTGGAATGAAACTTATGAAAGGTTTATGTCAACATTCCACCTGCCTACACGTAAGGTGAACACAAAATAACCAACTATTGCTGTTGTTTTGATTAAAAAAAAATATAATGTGCCACATTCATATAACTTTCTCTAACTATGCTGCAGCAAACTATTCTTACAAAAGCTTATTCTTCTTCCTACTTATCAAGATATATATTAGCAGAAATGATATTATTAGGATATTGCTGCTTTTACAAAGTGAATAAGGAAACACAATAAGCTCAAGCGATAGTAAAATATTTTAAAAACCGGTCGTTCTGTGATGGTACTGAAATTCCGTTCTCTTTACTTGATTAGGATTTAAAAAATTTGTGAATAACGACTTCCCGTTTGAGAAAATTTCAAATAATGGAAAATCTAAATATATCACAAACCATATCTTACAAATGTTTATCCCCACAAAAAATGTATTCATATAAAATGTATTTTTTCGAAATTTACGCATTTTTGTGCAGAAAGTTTTTGTCCATCTTATACTAATTACCACTTAGGCAAAATATACGAGAAGCTATTATCAAGAAATTCAAGATGTACATTTTGTCATGTTTGTAGCTTTAATATACGGTTTTTAATAAAGATCGTTAGACCCATCTTTTGAAAACATCAACATTTTGGAAAATGTTTACATGTTTGGGTTAGGGTTTTCTTGGAAATCAAGTTTCGTTCTTTGAAAATGCTGAAGTTGAATATTCATATTTTATGCTGTTCGCGGATAAATATACGCGCGTGCGCGGAACTTTCGCGAATCCAGAGCGATAAGGACTGAAAATACAAGTAAACTTCTGTGCTGAATTATATATGTGATCGTAAACTATGAAGTTTTATGCCGTTTCTTCAGCTACATTAATATTCTAGTGCACATTAGTAAGTTCTGTAAGGGATTGAGGAGAAATGAAGTGTCTACTTAAGTCGGCCAAACAAACACTAGCAGCTCCTGAGTTTTTGGTGCAGAGTTTTCATAACATTCTGACATGATTTCAGAAATTCGGAATTACTTTACCAGCAGCTTAAACATCCATGTTTACTTCTGGTTTACCGTCTGAAACAGGACGGTGTTAATCGCTCACCTGAAATGAAACTTATGCAAATTGTAGTAGCCGAGATTCCATTAAGTCTCGCAAGTGTTCACGAACTACCTACCTTAATAAGTAATTCAGTTCCTAACCTCCAAGATTGCTGTATGTATGTCTCGTGGAGTGTAGGGTTTACCGTGGTTTAGGACCACTTGTTTTAAAGGCAAGTTATAATCAAAAAAAAATGAGAAAATGATGGTAACTCGTGATAGACTGAACGTAAATATAATAAAACGTTATCAATCATATTGGATGGCTATTGATATCCATAATTATGTGGCCTAACTACTTTTTATTATTTTCTCTACACGTACTATGCACATAGTGTATAGAGAAAGTATTGTAATGCACCCACAAATTCGAATCCGAGATTTCGCCGGAAATACATGTTTTGGGTCCCCCTGAATCCAAAAAAAGCATTTTTGGAAAAAGGCGTGTTTGCGTGTATGTGTGTCTATGTGTGTGTCTGTGGGCAGCATAGCTCAAAAGCGAAAAGTCCATTAAAAACCAAACTTGGTATTTAAGTTTGGTATCTTCCAAGGATCCGACACTAAGATTTGTAAGAAAATCCCCCCCCCACTCCCAACTACCCTTTACATGGAACTTTTTCTGAAAATTGTGATTTTATTAAAAATGGCTCTAACGATTTTGATTATAAAATCGTATATTAAAGATATTTACCTGACAAATAAAATGTATATCTTGAATTTTCTGGAAATAGCTTCTGAAGACTATTCTGGATGAATTTTACGGAATTTTGCATAACTGCTAAACCGTAAGAGATGGACAAAAACTTAGCATACAACAAATGTACAGCACGTTAAAACACACAATTTATGTTATATACATTTTTTTGTGGAGTTGGCCGTTTTTGAGATATTCCTTGATTTTGGTTTCAGCTTTGAAAAACTTATATTTTTCTCATTCACGAATTTGTCAACTCCTGTTTATACAAACAAGTCACATAGCAACCAGCTTTTGACTATCACTTTAACCTATGGTACTCCCTTATTTTGCTTCTATTTACAAGGAGGCAAGTAATAGCACTCTTCCTGCTAATTTATTCTCGATTAGCATGAAGTAAAATAGAAGCATAAGCTTTTTAATATTTTTTTGCAGAGATGTAGAGAAAGTCATTTGAATGGAACACATCAGATTTTTGTTTCAAGAGTTAGAGCCTATATTCACTAATTCTTGTATATATACACGTAGCTAAGGGATGGAGTGACTGGAGCCGCGAACTGAAATCACGTGGTTCTCCTCTTCTAGTCATGGCCCCATGAAGTATAATCACAATCGCCTAATACAAGGATTAAATTCGTTTCTTTAAAAGGTTTCTAATTAAATAATATGTACACTTAGTTCTGTAATATAAGATATTTAATTATTAAAATATTTAATGTTGCTAATGTTCTATTTTTTACACTGAGAAATAAACTACTTGTTAAATTCTATATGGAATACAAATAAATCACAAAACTATTCAATGTTAACCTACAATTCCAAAGTTAGAAAATTCAGTCCCAGGGTCTATTAAGTGTTTCTGCTAATAATTATTACAAAAATAATCAACCAATGCTTTCTTAAAGTTGTAAAAATGTATGTGACATTTTTTTTTGATAGTGTTTAACGCCCGCTTTTATTACCAAGGTACCGCAAGCAATGACACTGAAGATACATGGAATGCGATGGCGGGGGAAACCGGAGAACCCGGAGAAAACCCGCCCCTACGCCGTTTTGGTGTGACACCTTACTTCTTAGATCAAGCGGACCATCAGATTCACTTTCTTCCTATGAATTTTGTTTGTGATTGCCATTTTTACTTACTCTAATTTGTGCATAGTACAAAGGTATAAGAAGGTGTTGCATTCCACCCAAAAATTCGATACACATTGCAGGAAATACGTTTTAGGGTAACCAGAATAAGAAAAGTATTTTTAGAAAAAGTTCCCTGTGTGTGTGTACATGAACACAATAACCCAAAACCGAAAAGTGGGTTAATGCCAAACGTGTCATATACATTCAGCATCATTCAAGGATACGACACGAAGATTTGAAGAGAATTTCCCCATCCTGAACTACACTTTAAATGGAAAATATTTCGAAACTTTTGATTTTTCTCAAAAATGGCTGTAACGGTTTTGATCAAAATACCGTATACAAGATGCCAACGTGACAAACAAAATGTATTTCATAAATTTTCTGAAAATAGCTTCTGAAGTCCTCTTCAACTTTTGCATTAGTGGTAAACCACAAAAATCTTGTTTAAACACACTTATGTTTATCACTTCCGGGATATCCTGGTTAGTGATTTGAATTTGAAAATCTTAAAATTTCCTCAAACTGGAATTTGTCACTTCTTGGTTCTTTTGTTTTACTCTGGGTTATCAGTAGCAGCTCATGAGTATACTTTTTGGGTGATCAAAATAGTTTGAGGGTCGAATAGCCCTATAGACACGAATGAAATCTGCTTCATAATTAGGATGTTTACGAAGAAGCTGATACAACTTCAGCCGCTCACAATAACAAAACGATGATGATTCTTATGCATAAGTTTTCTTACGAACGAAGGGGTAGTGTAGTGGCTGTGTGTTGCGTACATCATTAAGTATAGCGTTCTAAGGCAATAAGCAAGTAATGTGTAAATTAAATTGTGAATAGTCTGAAATATGACGTTCCGCGCGCTTACACCTTATCGTACTTCTGTCAAAGTCGAAAGAAGGCAGGGTTAACACACTATATTAAAAATACAGTGCTGAGAAGCATTAACATTGCTGCCCTCTAGCGACCCGAACTGCCATCTGGTATCATACCAGTCGCGCATGCGCTGAAGCTAATTAAAACGTGCACAACCCATGATGTGCTACCGAGATTGATGCCACATTTCATGGAGTTGAAAGCAGTAGCGCTGTATAAATTTAAACGCCGTTATTTGAAATTACCACATATAGGCTACTCTACATCATTTAAAGAAAACATATCAAATGAATCCAAAATATGTCAAAAGTTAGGTGTTCATGTGCTCTTACTAGTAGCCGCCATTGCTGGTCATGCAAAGAAAGCCGAATTTCAATCACATAGCGACTGTTCTAAAAGGGTTTGACTATTGCTTTAGCTTAGTGGATTACCTTATTTAGGTATAAAGAAGTAAATCAACTATTTTGCTAATGGTTTATCTTAGATGATATAGATAAAAAATTAATCTTTTATAAGAATAGTTTATTTGCATAACAGGAAGACAAAGCCATATGAATGCAACACATCAGATTTATATTGAAGGTCTCCAAAGGCCATTTCTATCTTCAAAGTATTTGATTATGGACAGTCCCATATTTCTGTAATCGCCATTGCAGCCCGAATCCAGGGGCTCCCCCAACCTTGCATGGTATAGTTAACAACTGTTAAAACTATAGGAGCTAGTTAAACATTGTAGAATCGCAAAAGAGGTAAAAGAAATATTTAAATATATCTCTTCCAAAAGAACTCGTGATATGTGGGAGTGCTTGCATAACTGATTACGATCTTCTGGCAACCTCTAATACTTGCGGACAATATTCCCTCATGAACCTCGGTTAGTTGATTGTTTTGTTAAAGCAATTCCTAATAATCCTGAGTGCATTGATAGAATTCCCGGTTACAACATTTGAGTGCTAGAGATGGATTTCGAAAGCTCCACCAACATTTTCGGCATTCCAATAACCACAGGCTCTGTTTATATACCTGAGGTGCAAATAGCCTCGTCGGTGTAGCGAATTAACCCTTAGTTGCCTGCAATAGTATACTACATATGCCGTTTTTCCTTTAATTCAAGTTTAAAGCTGGAGTTCTAGTAAAAATATATGGGTAGAAACCTACAAAATTACTATATAAAATAATAGAGAAAATAGAAATGAAAATATATGTAGATCCTTTATTAATTTTTTTCTTCCCAATTTAAAGTTTAAATTCTTCTAAACCAGTTTTCATAATCTTGCCAAAGGTACTACCAAAAAAGTGGTTTAAATGACCATGAGCGTTAGGTGATAGGTAATGGCCTGGCCATCCATTCAAAGCCAAATGTTGCAAGTTCAAATCCCAGTGACTGTGATAAAGGATGGGGAGGTCCCAAGTAAAATAATCGACGTGATGCTTGGGGTTACGTTTGGCTGTAGTTATGTGGGTTTCACTTTTTAGCTTAGTTTAAAAAAGTTGCTGCAATTATAAGTCATAAATTGTATATATTTTTACAATATAAAACAGTCTTGATTACCTGTCGTTTATGGTTGAAGGTTAATATAACATGAAATTAATCTTAGACTACAACCCTATCTGTATAGTTACGCTTAAAACAATCGGAACTGATAGGTACAGACAGGCAACAAAGGGTTAAACAAGAAGCAAGCATCCCGTCGGAAACGGTGCGGAAACAATACACAAATTCAAATTCTGGTGATGGCAATCTGAGGACGGCGGGATTTTTATCAACATCCTCAAGAATTTCCTGTTCCATAACTTCTGGTTTGGTCATGCATTACTTCCTTCAACCGAGCGAGAATGCCCGGTGATAACGTATCAAGCTGGTATTTAGGAGATCCTGTGCTTGATCCTGGTCGAGTCGATATTATGGTTTCCACGTCTCGGTAACTTATTCAGGGGTGGTTCACCTTTCACCTTATTATTTTTCGTCAATTTCAAGGTTGAAGAACCAGGCGACAGTAATTGGTGCTTTGCGGCAAAACAGTTAAATTTGCTTTCTGGAAAAGATTTCTTCCTTCCTGGAACCGCTCTTTAATTGCCAAAAAGTCTCAGGGAGGTGTTGGGATTAGTTAGTGTTTACCCATTTCAGGATGAACTCCATATAGAGTAAAATAAGAACTGAAGCTTTCCTGGCGACGTGTTAATTCAAAATCTTCTCGGGCTTCTAGCCAGGTAAAAACTTGGCTTGACACCAACGTTTCGAAGAAGTGCATCTTCCTCGTCTTCAGGGTGAAGATTTTGAATTAACACGTCGCCAGGAAAGCTTCAGTTCCATATAGAGTGTTAGGGAGTCCGTCTTTGCTAGCCACATCTCGTCCAGATCTGGTCACCCCTAGTCTTCGGCTCATCCCTTCCTCTTAGGGATAATTTTGGAAGAAAAATAAGATCACCGTGTTCTACATACGGTGGTGTGCTTCAGGTGCTGGAGCCCTTCATCTGTCTGCTCCTAACTCTTCAATTTTCTTTATTCGTCCTGTAGGTTTACAGAATAAATCATCTTGGATATTCTAGTATATAGCATGCACAAACTTTTAAATTGTTGCTCTTATATAAGTTGCTCCGAAAGTTTAGTTCCTTTTCATTTATATTATTTTTCTAATTCTGAAAAGCGACCAGTGATAAAACGAAGGTAGGTCTACCTTCCACAGCTATATTTATATCTGATATTCTGTTTCCATTTTAATATTTTAACTGCATATTAATATTTAGAATATCCCGCTCATTTTGGTGTAACTTTCATAGTTACGATAATTGTAAATAATTTAAAAATATTCTTGTAAATAATCTTGCAGAGTATGTTTTTGGAACATTTTGGTACACTCACTTGGTGAAAAATAAATAAATTTGTAATTAATAGTGTTAGAGAAGAGATCTTTTTTCATTTTGATCGTAAAGTTTTACTTTTGGCAGCATTGGCATCCCGCTTATATTTCCTTCAGGTGAAAGTTTGGAAGCACTACAAAGCTGTGTTTGGAAAGTTAGGTTACATTTTTTAAGGTTAAGTCTTAAAGCAATTTATGAAGAAGTGAACTTTTCTACACAAATGCCCCACTAACTGGTACAAAGAGCTAACGTTTTTATCACACATTTGCACCTGAATAAACTTTATTTTAACAAAAATGTGTATTGATTAGTTATTTTTTTAAATTTAAAAACCATAATTTTTCAATAAAATTTTTAGAGATTTATTAAAAAAAAAACACACCTTTCCTTCTAATGAATAGCAATATTCTATTTTACATCAACCAAATGTAAAGTTAATGCTGAATATACCATTATTAGATTAAATAGTTGCTGACATAATGGGTAAAACTTTAACATTGGTAAGACAGGGAATTTCGACCCCGCTAAGAGCAACAAAATACACTTATTTCATCAAATTAATTAATAATTCTTCTCTTTTTACTTTTGGTTTGTCTTAATTATATTGGCACCATAAGTCAGTAAGTCTTAATGTCTACCATGAAGTAGAAAAATAATATTTAGTAAAAATAATTGGTTTTCAGATTTTTGTAATGCTATTGCCATGTCTTAAAGTATCACAGAAAGTCAGCGTTTTCGCGGTGACATTTAAATATTCAACTTCAAGGCCTTCTTATCACATCCTGACTTCTAAACAACTGACTTTTACTTCATTTTCCTCTAACGCCTTCTATTTACAAAGAAATGTGTAAATTAACTCTTATTTCTGCAAATGCTCATCTCGATTAGCTTGAAGTCAGTAGATAACTAAGCTTTCGTAAGGATATTTAGTAGAAGAAATATAAAAATACTGGCTGATGGGTAGAGAGAGCAATGGTTATAACACTTCCCAGTTTTAAAATGTATCTTGATTTATTTCACTAAGATGAGTACTTCATATAATTTAAATTTAAATGTTTTTTGATATTATTGTAACAAATGAGATCAGCAATTTCTGTTAATCTTTGACTCCCATTAAGAGCAACAAAAGATACACTAATGTCTTCAAATTTAATAATTCTTCTTTTTTTTACTTTAGATTTGTCTTAATTATATTGGCACACCATAAGTCATTAAGTCATTGATGTCGTCATTAATGACCTGTGGTCATGCTTCAAACCCGGCAGAGTGCCATGCACTTTTTCGGGCGTAAAAAACTATTAACACCTCCTCCTTCGGAAGGGACGTAAATTCGGTGGTCTCTTGTCGTATATTTACGATATGTAAAAGAACTCGAGCCTAGTTTTGCCTGTTTTTTTCTAAAAGTTAAACGGTCCTTTGCGCTCAAAATCGAATAGGAAGCCGAGAACCAAAATAAATTCAAGAAAATCCCTCCACCTTAAACTACCCTTTACTTGGAAAAAGTTTACAAACATTTTATTTTCTCAAAATTGACTTTAATGACCTTGACTAAAATACCACATGTTTATGACATTTACATGGCCAATAAAATGTATGCTTGAATTTTCTGAGAATAACCCCTGAAGTTCTCTTCATTTTGGTTGACCTTAGCATACTAGTAAACCGTAAGAGATAGACAAATACTAAAACACAAAACATATAATCTAATAAAACACACAATGTATGTCAAATAACTATTGTTACAAAGTTAATAATTTCCGAGATAGTTAATTTTTGTTTAAATGTTCCAAAGATCATACTTTTCTCTGAAGAGAGGTCGCTAGATTCTTTTTTGTTTTGCTGTTTTGTTTTTATAGCCTGTTCATGATGAAATTAAATTTCATTACTATCACATCGCGACCCCGCTCCTATTTGATTTAACTGTAGCTTTAGTTTCCAGCATTTCCTTATTCCATTTGTAGCTATAAGTATTATGTAATAAACATATTTCTGCGCGTAATTTTTCTCGATTAGCATAAATAGAAGAATGAGATTTTGTAAGAATAGTTTATTGTAGAAGAGTAGAGAAACTCTTTTTTCTCGTTGTGTCGTAGAAAGAGTATGGAATTTGAAGGCCAGCATATTGCGAGGCGATTTTAAGCATTTGACCATTTTGCGGTTCCGTATATCCTCATGTAACTACAACGAAATATGATCAAAATTTTTCGGGTTTTGCCACGACAGAATTTGAAATAATGGCCTAAGTGGTAACCTTCTAGGAGTCGATGTAGTGGCCATTACAAAATTATTGAACGTTAAAGAGCATGGCGCGATTGAAAATAAATCGGAACTACGTACGCGCAAACTGTGCATTTTTTTTTTTTTTTTTTCAGTGGAAGAATGTGCATCGCATTTGCATGGTCGGAAGCTTGAGACAGTACATGTCTTGTTCCGGGGGAAAGAATTATTAAGAAGAGAAATATAAATCATAGTCAAGAATATAAATATATCACGAAGATAAAATATAAATGTAGAGTGAAAATGGGAAGGGTAGATAGGCTTTTAACACTTATAAGGCACGAGCTCTGGGTACAAGATCCTTTACCTGCCGTGCGTTGACCCGAGAGAAAGGGGCGAGAGTGAGCTGCCCAAGGGTAACTAACGGAACACAAGACAAGGCTATCCGCTGTTCAGGCGACAGTGTAAGGCACTTGGTGAAGGACCTTAGAACAACAAAGATGTGAAATTTAGAATTCGTGATAGAGCCGAATAGGCTACCTTTTAAATTGTGAGGTACCTGGCGAAGGACCTTCGAACAACCAAGATGTGAAATTTAGAATTCGTGATGGAGTCGAATAGGCTACCCTTTAACTGTGAGGCACTTGGTGAAGGAGCTTCGAACAACCAAGATGTGAAATTTAGAATTCGTGATCGGCGACATTTTAAGCCACTTGACGAAGATGTGTTATTTGAGCGCGTGGTGTAATCCTTAGTTGTGACGGAGGTAAGTGATTTTAAGACGGATCATAGTACATAACAAATCACGGCCTCAACATTAATAAACAGTAACATCAGCGGGCGAGTAAAGTGTAACGTCACAGTAAAAAATTAAGAAGTATACGCGTGTGTTCTACGGCGGAAAAAGGATGGACTCAGTTAATAAAGCACTTGTGCCTCACCACAACATGAAAGTCTCCATGCTAATAACAAAAAAAAAAAATACAACAAACCTGCGCCCCCGGAAACTACTGACTTATTTAAAGAATGATTCATTACGACGCTGCCCCCTGCCTACGTACATTTCTTTGAGATTCCCAGAATTTCAGCCGTTTTCGTGACCACTTCTTATAAAGAGAGTTTGCAAGTATGTTGATATAATAATTACCTATACAAACAGAAGAACAGAGGAAAAAATCTCATGTGTGCTATACACATGACCTTCTCTAGCTTTTCATATACAAACCATTCTTACAAAAGATTATTCTTCTATCTTATTCTTCTATGCTAATCGAGATAAATTAAGAAAATTGACTTTATTACTTGGAATTAGGAAGTACATAGACTAAAGCGCCATAAAAGCTCGTCACTATGTGAAACAATTGAGGTTCGGTTCGCTTTGCATAGCCCCGTTTTACACAGGTCAATAACAAAGAACATCTCGAAAACGATCAACTCTACAAAAAATAAAAGAAAACTATGTCATAAATTATATACTTTAATGAGAGCTACATTGTGTGTGGTAAGTTTTTATCTATCTCTTACAGTTTCACAATTATGAAAAATTCTGCAAAATTCATCCAGAGTAAAACGGGCTTCCAAAGCTATATCTAGAAGATTCAAAATTTGCATTTTATTTGCAATGTGAATATCTTTAATATACAGTATTTTAATTACAATCTTTACAGACAATTTGAGCAAAACAAATTTTCAAAGATTTTTCCATTTGAGGTGGAGAGATTTTTATGAAAATCTTCGTGTTGCATACATGGGAGATATTAAACATAAATACCAATTTGTTTGCGCTGTGCTGTCCACAGACATAAACACACACACACACACACACACACACACAGAGGCATTTGTCTAAAAATAAATTTTTCGGACACAGGAGACCATAAAGCATATCTAGTGAAATCTAGGAATTGAATTTTTAGTTACTATGCACATATGTGCTAGAGAAGATCTTTTAAGATCTACGTTTGTAGAATAAACACGTTCAGCCCAAAAGAGTCATTGCTACAATCATGGAAGATCTTGGAAGTAATTCACGCTTAATAGATAGACACACTGAAAAACTCAATGCCAAGACCGGGATATGAACCACGGATCTCCCAGTCTGTTAGAAAAAGTTCCATGTAAAGGGTAGTTGGAAGTGCGGCTATTTTTTGAAAAATATTTGTGTTGTATCCTTCGAAGATACTGAATTTGAATACCAAGTTTAGTTTTTAACCGAATTTTCGTTTTTGAGCTACTCTGCCCCCTTGCCATCTCACACTCGCACACTTACACACGCAGGGACTTTTTTTAAAAATGTTTTTTTTTTTTTTTTTTTTTTTTTTTTGGACTCGGAAGATCTGAAAACATAAATTTCCGGTGAAATCTCGACATTGAATTTCTTGGTGGAATACATTACCTTCTCTAGCCAGTAGGTATATTATATGAAAATACGCGCTAGAGAAAATAATAATGCAATTTGAGTTTTCCGGGAAAACCTTTGATTCCTGTTCGTTCGGAAGCTATCTTGTGTAATTTTGTACAAAATCTCAGTTTAGTACCAAACTTAGTAAACTTTTGTATTTTCTAATGCGACAGGAATATTTTCAGATAAATATCCCCACTTAAAACCATCCTTTATATGGAACAATGTGTGAAATTTTCGATGTTCTCAAAAATGATTCTGATTTTTATTAAGATGTCATATATTAGCGATATTCATTTGGAAAATAAAAAAAAAATCTTAAATTTTCTAGAAGTAGCCTCTAAAGACTTCATTCTAAATGACTTGTATAATCGGTAAAGCGTAAAACAGACAAAATCTTATTAGATCTCGTTAAAACACACAATTTATGCCAGGTAACTTTATTTGTGAAATCGACAATTTTTTAGATTCTCCTTGTTATTCGTTTAAATTTTAAAATATATATACTCGTCTCAAATAGGAAGGCATCATCCGTTTTTCTGTTTTATTCCTGGCTATGCAGAGGGAACCGAATTTTAATCTCATTGTATAGCTTTTACTATCGCTTTAGGTTAGTGTATAATCTTAGTTTTGTTCTACTTATAATGAATTAAGTAATAAAGTTATTTCTGCAAATGTTTATCTCGAGTAACATGAAGTAGAAAAATAACATTTAGTAAAAATAATTTGATTTCAGAACAGGTAGACAGTCATATATATGTATATATATGTATGTATATATATGTATATATATATATATATATATATATATATATATATATATATATATATATATATGCATATATGTATATTGAATATGAGATTTTTGTAATGCTTTTGTCATGTCTTAAGGTATCACTGAAAATCAGTATTTTCGCGGTGTTATGGCAATATTGAGATTCAAGGCCTCCTTATTCTAAACATCTGACTTTTACTTCGTTTTCCTCTTTTCCTTTTACTTCCTCTTTTATTTCCCCTTTTCCCTCTATTTACAAAGAAATTATTATTTGTAAATAGAATTTACAATGTGTAAATTATTATTTCCAAAAATGCTCATCTCGATTAGCTTGAAGTCAGTAGATAAGAAAGTTTTCGTAAGTTAGTAGAAGCAATATAAAAATACATGATGCTGGGTAGAGAGAGCAATGGTTATAACACTTCCCAGTTTTAAAATGTTGTATCTAGATTTATTTCACTAAAATGTGTATTTCATTTACTTTAAATTTAAATGTTTTTTTATATTACTGTAACAAATGAGATCGCCAATTTCTGTTAAAGTCACTTTGGTCTCTAAAGCACTACACTAATAAAACACTTGCACTTTTGGTATACAAATAACTGAGTCACTTTCTTGGCAAGTCTCACTCTCTTTAACTCGCTTCACTGGAGGCATCATCCGCACTTGTCGACCCCTTATATAGTCCGTACCGGCCTCCGAATGTTCAGTCTTAGAAATCACGAGATCATTACGTTTTGTCCAGGAGAAAGAGATTACTTGGGAAGAAAATTGCTCTCAGCCTGGGGAGAAAGACGGTTCGAGAGATTTTGCAGGGAAATATACAAAGAATTTTGTTTGCCTGTCTATTGCTCCCGTTTGCTCTATTGTTAGACTGGGCAAGGCAATGATCCCTTCAGCGGTCGTTCAGACTGGCACGCCGCTGTTACGTTATGAAGATATAGTTTATATATGCTTTGTATTAAGTCTTAACACATACTTGAGTAACAAGACATTAAAACTCAGTAAATAAAACACTTTTATTGGGGACAAGCACAATTGATCCCTCTGAATCATTATTGTTGAAGCTCTCCGCATATAAGATTTCCAATTATTCTCTATAACAAAACATTTTTGTAGTATCCTGCTTTAAGTTCTACCAATCTGTTGCTTTGAAATATTTTTGCAACTTTCGTATATTGCATTTACTTAAATAAATAATTACTGCATATGCAAAGATGATATTTGATGAAATATAAGCTTTATTTATCTTTTGAAACCTTTATTGATATCATGCAGAAAATTGTTTCTTGCATATTGAATTTATTTTCTCTAAAATCAACATGGCCCTGGGGTTTTGAAACTTTTACTGCAATTTACGAAGTAAACCCAGGAAGTAACAATGTTTCCGTATTCCCACTGCGGAGATCGCTGTCTGGACTCTTTCCGAAGCCACTGGTTTCGTTGCGACGTCCTTTTCCATGTTGTGAGAGTGCCAGTCAAACTACGTTGTTATTGTGCATTCTGTGATTGTCCAGAAATAACTGAATACAAATGCCCGCCAACTTTGAGGAGAGGGTTGTTAGATTTTTGGATTCTAAAAGTTTATTGTAATCCATTATTCAACTTATGTATAACTGTACCTTGACTTGAAATATTAATTTATATCCAGCAAATTAGCTAAAATTATATTCATTAACAGGATGATGAAACCTGCAGAAAATTTATGGCTGAAGCAAAGAATCGGGGAAAACGGTGTAAAATATTCAACAATGGATGAACAATATTTGTAATATTTAACACGCAATCTCAACCCTGATAGCCGTCACTCATTATAGACCGTTTGAAGAATCAAGGGAGTAACAACATCGCTTTATATTGATAAATCACTCTAAATAAAGATTGGAATTTTCACCGAGAAATATTTTTTCCTCGCTCGGTGTAATTGTGTCTAAACATTTTGGATCAATGGACTGCTAAAACCAACCACATTACAGGAATTTCAAAGTTCGTGGGAGAATATAATAATTACTTAAATAACGGAGTTAATTATTTAGGGAAATAAAATAATTGTAATTTTTTTTTTTTTTTTACTTTTTCTTTCTCTACTTACTACATAGGACATAGTTATAGAACTATTCCATTCCACCCAAAAATCAACAACTACCGAAACTTCACTGAAAATATGCGTTTTAAGGTTTGGTTTTAGAAAAAGGCGTGTGTGTGAACAGCATAGTCATAAACGAAAAGCCCGTTAAATCTACACTTGTTGTTTTAGTTCAGCATCTCTCAAGGACAAGACCGAAGTTTTAACGCAAAACCTCACACTCCAAACTATGTGCAATTTACATGAACATTTTTCGAAAGTTCTGACTTTGTAAAACTGACTCTAAGGACTTTGATTACAATTTCTTATATAAAAGATGTCCGTAAGGCACATAAGATGTCTATCTTGCTTTTTCTGGTAATAGTCTTTCATTCTGGAATAGTTTTGTACGACTGATAAATTACAAGAGATGGACAAAACTTATTACACAAAAAATGTAAATCTTGTTAAAGCACACAATTATATGTCTTACACATTTTTGCAGTGAACAATTTCCAAGGTATCCCTAGTCTTTATTTTCATTTTAAAACAGTTAAACTTTGTTTAGGTAGTTTAACGTTATTTAACCTGATGGGTTAAATAACGATTTCTAACGATGAATAAAATCGGTGAAATAATGCCCGACTGAGTGGGCAAAAATGTCCCACCGAGCCTCGATTCCAACAAGAGATATTTGAGTTACAGACCAGAATAATGACCACTGGAACGTAGAAACAGTCACTTAAACTTTTCTCATACTTGTTTCTTTTGTTTTACTCTTAACCATGCAAACAGAAGTGTGTTTCAATCACATAAGGCTTTAAAATACTTTATTATTGCTTAACCTTCTGTATTCCTTTATTTTCCTTTTACTTAATAAGGAACTAAGTTTAAGAGAAATTTTGTTGATGTTTATATTGTTAAGTATGAAGTAGAAGAATCTTAAGCAAGAATAGTTTTTTTGCAGAACAGATAGAGAAGGTCATGTGAATGGAACACATCAGATGTTTACTTTCTGTGGCACGTACTTAGTACAAAGTTAGAGAATATATTTAATTTCACCCAGAAATGTGGTATCAGATATCTCCTAAATCTAATAAAAGTATTTTTGAAGAAGGTCTGCGAGTATCCTTGTGTGTGTATAATAACTCAAAAACGGCAATCTGGGTATTTATGTTCAGCATATTCCAAGGATACTACACAAAGACTTTCATGAATATCCCTCACTCCAAACCGCCCTTTACAAGGAAACATTTTCGAGAATTTTGATTTTCTCAAAAATGGCTAATGATTTTGATTAAAATACCGCATATTAAATATACTTAGATAACAAAATGTATCTCTGTAATTTTTGGAAATAATCTCTGAAATCCACTTCATTCTGAATGTCTTTTGCATATCTGGTAAAACGTAAGAGATAGACTAAGAGTAACCACACTAAAAATGTAGATATTATTAAAAACACAATTTATGTCATATACATTTTTGTAGAGTTAACGGTTTCCGTTGTTAGTTGACCTTTTAAAATGTTCTTACACAGGAAGTCATCATCCATTTCATACCACTTTTGTTTCACTTCTAGTCATTGAAAGAGATCCAAATTATAATGCCAATAATAAAGCGACAGCTTTAGCCTAGAACATTCCCTTATTTCCCTTCTAATTGCAAGGAAGCAGGTAATAATACCAATTCTGCTAATGTGTATCTCAACTAGCAGATAAAAGAATAATCTTTTGTAAGGATAGTTTGCTTGCAAAATAGGTAGATCAAGTCATATGAATAGAACACATCAGATTTATACTTTCTCTATACGCACTATGTACATATTGTATAGAGAAGGTATTGTAATGCATCCACAAATTCGATACGGAGATATATGCTTTGGGTCCCCCTGAATTCAAAATAAGCATTTTTAGGAAAATGTCCATGTGTGCGTCTGTCTGTCTGAGTGTGTGTGTGTGTGTGTGTGTGTCTGTGGGCAGCATAGCTCAAAAACGAAAATACCATTAAATACCAAACTTAGTATTTTATTTTGGTATGTTCCAAGGATGCAACACAAAGATTTCCAAGAGAATTCCCCCACCAGAAACTACCATTTATATGGAACTTTTTTCGAAATTTTCATTTTCTCAAAAATGGCTCTAATCATTTTGATTAAAATATCATATATTAAAAGATGTCTACTTGACAGATAAAATGTATATCTTGATTTCTCTAGGGATAGCTTCTGAAGACTGTTTTATTCTGGATGAATTTTAAGGAATATTGCAGAACTGCTAAACTGTAAGAGAGGACAAAAGCTTACCACACAAAACACACAATTTATGTTATACATTTTTTTCGTGGTGTTGATTTTTTTTTTTTTTTTTTTAGATATTCTTTGTTATTGGTTTTAGCTTTGAAAAACTTACTTTTCTCACACAGGAATTTGTCAATCCTGTCCATACAATCAAAGGAACTTTAGTCACATAGCAACCAGGTTTTGACTATCACTTTAACCTATCGTATTCCCTTATTTCTCAAGTAAGACTATTTCTGCTAATGTTTTCTCGATTAGCATGAAGTAAATAGAAGCATAAGCGTTTTAACAATAATTTGTTGCAGACATTTAGAGAAAGTCATGTGAATGGAACACATCAGATTTTGTGTTTGTTTGGAGTGCTAGACTGGAATGACGGAGATCATCTAATTGCATACTTGCTGAACCCTAGCTGCTTGGCACGGAAGATGTCCGTTGGCTCGGGAGAAGCGCGTGCTGCTGAAATGAGAATAATAAACACAGGTATCCTGAGTGGCGTCGGCCGCGTGATCCGATCTAATTAAAGTTTAGGCTGAGTGGAAGGCGGTGAGGAATCGATACGAGAACACCCGGTGTACCTAGGCTGAAATGTGGTACCCTAGGTTTCTCCAGCACCTAACAATAGTCTACCTACAGAGCTGTATTAATAATAATCATCATCATGGAGTGCGCAGCATCGCACGTGGGGAGCATGCGCGCGAGATGCCGTCGTATTCCTGCCTCTTGTCGACCTCCCAATCCTCCAGTAGTGTGAGGCAGCGTCGGTTCGGTCCACACACTTACATATCACAGCCAGCAATAATATTTCTGTTGTAGCATTTAGTGTTACAGATGACAGGACCCCAGTGCTCGCGAGTCAGTAAAACATAACCCGGGGCTAAACTTAGAAGCGAGTGTTGCGTGTGAACTAGTGTCTGTGTTTAGGAACACGGGGGGAAGCAACAGATGAATTCCTAAACCATGCCTCAGTACCCTGACCCAGTTCACGGGTCCTCCGAGTCGGATGTCGCCGCCCTGTCCGACCTGGAGGACGACGATGATGACGACGACGACGAAGACGACGATGACGAGGAGGAAGAGGAAGAAGAGGAGGAGGAACTGCCCTACCCCGGCTTCGTGCCTGTCGCCCTCAAGTATCTGGATCAACACACGCGGCCGCGAAACTGGTGCCTCAAGATGATCACTAATCCATATCCTTTTCATAGCTTTTTGGTGAACTGTCGACCAGGGCGTTGCTGCCGCACAAACCAGGTGAGGTCACCACCCTCGCTTTCAACATACTCCATAATTAATTTAGAACTTAAATATTTATTTTGGAAGAAACTCTTCAACATTGGGAATACAATACAGATGTTTATCTAATCATCTACTTCTTAATATTCTGATCTATTATTGCCTCATAAAATATATTCGACAAATGGCACTCCAATGCAATACCAACATAGCTCAAAAGAAACGCCTATAAGCATTTAGCAGCATAAATTTGAGAATTCTGTATGTAGCGGAACACTAACTCAACATTTTAGGACCTTCAAGAGATGATTCAAAATTTCGAAGTTAGTTTTCTCATAAGATTGTTTTGAAATTAAATTTGTTTTACACTGCAACTGCGATTTCAGCGAAATCCTCCGCGGCTATCTTCCAACATTCTTTTCTTTCCTTCTTCCCGCCTTAGTTGTTTGGAACTTGGCCACAAAGAAACCGTTTTCAAAACAGCATGTTTCTTAATTATCATGAACGATTATATGTTACCTGTAAGCTTCAAATTAGTCTAAAATATTAACGTCCTTAAATATTTTGCAATGTTATCTTTAAAACTTTACATTTGTATCTACAGTATCTTTAAGTTGCGCACTGAAATTTGATTTCGGAGGTGCTGGTAAGCTATTTTGTTAAAAATTACATGGAATTGCATTTCACCTGTTGGTCCCATCAGGATAGGCCTATCTTAGTGTTTTAAGTGTTTAACAGCACTACATGCGTCCCAGTTTTTTCAAAATATTTTTCTTAAATACTGTTAAATTCGCGTTTAAAACAAATATTTTAGTACACAATTTAAGCATTGAGACAAAATCAAATTCTAAGAATTCTGCTACTCACAGGCGGGAAGAATTATACAGGATAGCCTTTAATTAGTTACATTTATTGGACAATACATACATGTACATTATACATAAACAGTGTTTTTGAAAAAAGAAACTACTGTAAAAACTGAGGCCTAGCTCAATGGAATTAACAGTAAGAATGTTAATAACAGGTTATAAACGCGCCATACTCGAATTCTACAATGCTCCATGTTAACTACGCAAACTGCAAGTTTGTTCATTATCTACGTTTATAGAAAAAACACATTCTGTGAAATTCTCTGAAAAATATGCAACAAATTCAGTCCCAATGATGCTATAAGCACGGCTGTTTTTCTGATAGCTGGTTTTAAAATTACTCTTGACTCCGTTGAGGCATTATTCTGCATTTCGTACTTTTACAAAGTTTTCCATGTTTCTTATCATGAAAACGTTCAATTCTTATGTGCATTGTGTGTATAGAAAGACGTACTTTTCTATAATAGAACCCATCTTAAGCAGGCAAACGTTACCAAATGACCTTTCATATATTGTCGAAGCTTATAGCTACTTTTAATGGTACTAAAGACTAAACTTGGATTACATTTATTACATTCTTTTAAATAAATTAATCAATTCCACAGAATATATTTAAGAGAGCTAACAAACATTTACTGAACATATAAACTATAAGTCGGAAAAATCGTAATTTTAACTATTTATAATGATTGTGTAATGATTATAATTCTTTTAAATATTATTTTAACTGGATATTCGTGAAAACTTTGGACTTTTTCGCTCATAAGTTAATTACCATTGAACAATACACTGAAGTGAAAATGTTTTAAATACCTTTCTGTAAACTTTATTTATAAAACCTGCAACATTGTTCCAGTTATTATACATTATACTTTCAGTATATTTGAAATGTTGAATAAGTTTTGCTATTATTTGCAATGTTATGCAACATTTAGTGGTGAATTTAGAAGAACTTTGGACAAGTAAACATTGAATATAATATATTTGTTAAACTCAGTAAAAATATAATTTTATATTTATGTATCAGTATATTGTGTCGTGGGGCACTTAAAAACTGACAGCTCAAAATGTTTCGTAATATACCTTCGAAGTATTACAAAACTAATAATTTATCAAAATAAATATAAATATTGATACAGATTTTGACGTGCAGAAGTCAGACAATATAAGTTCAACCTAATTATTGTGTTTCGTTCTTAATTTTGGAATAATCAATTGGAATAGTTTAACTTTCCCTTTTTTGACGTCTTCAAAACATTCCGTTAATTCTCATTTTTTAAACATGTTTGAAAATTGCCATATTTTCTTAACTAGTATATTTTGTCTGATTACTAATATTTAAAAATCTGATGTGTACCATTCACATGACTTTCTCCATATCCCTGCAACAAATAATTCTTAAAAAGCTTATGCTCCTATTTACTTTATGCTAATCAGAAAAAATTAGCAGAAATAGTCTTATTACTCGCATCCTTGTAAGCAGAAGCGAAATAAGGGACAACCGTAGGTTAAAGTGATAGTCAAAAGCTGGTTGCTATGTCAATGAAGTTCCTTTGTTTATATGGATAGGAGTTAAGTTCCAGTATGAGAAATGTATACGGTTTTCATAGCAGAAATCAAAAATAAGGAATGTCACAAAAACGACGAACTCCACGAAAAAAATGTATATAACATAAATTGTGTGTTTTAATGTGCTCTACATTTTTTGTGGAGTAAGTTTTTGTCCATCTCTTATGGTTTAGCAATTATTCAAAATTTAGTAAATTCATCCAGAATAAACTACTCTTCACAGAGGCTATTCCCAGAAAATTCAAGATATACGTTTCATTTGTCAGGTAAATATGTTTAATATCCGAAATTTTAAACAAAATCGTTAGAGCCATTTTTGAGAAAATCAAAATTTTCGAAAAAAGCTCCATGTAAAGGGTAGTTGGGGGTTGGGGGATTTTTCTCAAAATCTTCGTGTCGCATCCCTGGAAGATACTAAACTTAAATACCAAGTTTGGTATTTTACCGACTTTTCGTTTTTGAGTTATCGTGTTCAAAGACACACAGACATACGGACACACGGACACACGCACACACACACACACACACACACACACACACACACACACACACACACACGGACCTTTTCGTGAAAATGCTTTTTTTTGGATATTGGGGACCCTAAAACATATATTTCCGGTGAAATCTCGGTATCGAATTTTTGGTGGAGTGCAATACTTTCTCTATACACCATGTATATAGTGCGTATGGAGAAAGTAAAAATAGATTATTTCTTACAAATATGCCTATATAAAATATAACATAAAAGTTCAAACATTTTGGAACTATTTCTATACAGCAATTAGTTTCACAAAAAAATGTGTATCATAGATAATTTCTCAATTATTAAAGTTACTATTTCAACAATATCAGGTGCGTTAATCCATTTAAACTAATCTCTTAAATCTAAACAATGTAAGTTGTTTGCTTTCTTCAACATTTAGACGAAATATCTAAATTTACACTTTATTAAATTAAGTTAACCAATATTTACAGCTGTTAATTAAGTAGGTCATGAGGTCATCGCTGTTAATATTAATGTTATCATCTGATTCTGAAGATTGTAAACATATAGCGCATTATTAAAAATTGTGGTTTTGATAATTTGATAATTTAAAGTACACAAGTACCTAATAAACTGAAAAGAGTGCTTCTAATCGCTGATTAAACAAAACTCTAAAAATTAGTACTATTTAGGTGAAAAGAACAATGTAGTAACTATAAACTCAGCAGAAAGCATATATATTTGCGTAAAGTTATGTTAATGCGAATGTTTCTAGTCAGGTTTAAAAAAGGGCCACATTTCAAGCACCTTCTCTATATTGTTTATTTTTGTATTTATTCTGCACACTATTCTTACACATCTTATTTTTCTACATATCTGTCATGTTATTGAGGATAACTTGGCAGAAAGGTTCCATACAATTTCTTACTCCTGTCATGGCATTGCGAGAAATCCCTGAATAGGAACAACACTAAAGAATGATAAAGGTGTCGAAAATGTTTAAAGCAATAATAACGATATCTCAAATACGGCTAATGCCACTATAAACAGAAAATAAATCAGAAATAAATTATGTTTTTGCACCTTTTGTAATAAGTTTATAGATTTTCTTGCGAATGTAGGAATCACAGGCTATTCCCATAAAATTCTAAATATAAATTTTCTAATATACATATCTTAAATATATGGAACGCTGATCAACCCTTAAAGCAATTCTAGAGAAAATAAAAATAACTAAATACTTCTCAGTATTATGGGTTGGAAGATTTTTTTAAAAACTTGAAAATTTTGTCAAGTTTGGTATGTAATCCCACGCAGACAAATTATATTTACACGCAATGAAATTGAGTTTTATTTATGGACACTTTAAATAATATTGTTCTTTGTATTCAATTATGTACCAAATTTTGCGCAGAGGCCTGTTTATCAGGCTTGCGGCTGGTGCAGTTACACAAAAGTTGAATTTTGAATTAAAATAAATTTTACTTATTAGATTATCTTTTTAAAAATAATATATTTTTTTAGTGTTATAAATTTGTTACTCGGGACCACCGGCTTTACTTACCTATCGAAGTAACGATGCTAAGGAGTTTCACACTGGAAAAAATTCTGGCTCACCTTCGGGAACTAGGAACTAGTATAACACATGCACGTGCCCATTGGCTTTTTTTTTTTTTTAATTTTCTTTTTTCTTTTTTTTTTTTTAATTTTGATAGTTGAGACTCAAAATATATTTCCATGAAACCTGTAATCAGATTTTTTGGGTGTAATACAATACATTCTCTACCTACTAGGTACGTGGTAAGAAAAGTAAAAAAGGAAAAAGGTGGGTGGTAGTAGGTTTTGGGAGATGGAAAACAGCCATGTCATGGGAGAGGTTAGTTACATAAACACGTTTGAACATAGCCAGCGAATGCACCAGTCACTTGTTTCTGAGAAACATGAAATGAGCTTGACAAGTTGGGATATACAACACAGAGCAACAGTTACATGTGCCTTTTCTGAACTGTGTCTATGTTTTCTAAGAAATATTTCAGCCTTTCTTATGACTCACTAAATTCTTCAGAATAACGTGCTTCAATCCAAGGAGTTAAATATCCACACTTAAGAATGGAATCTTAATGCGGACGTTTCAACAATGTAGGTTATAAATGGAACTAAACATTTCAGAAAGTTCCTTTTTAATTTCTCTACCAAATAGAGGTAGAGAAGGTATTGCATTCCACCTAATAATGGATCCCGAGATTGCACTGGAAGTACTTGTTTGAGGTTCCTTGAATACATTTGTTGTTAAGAGGTCCGACCGTGTGAGTAGCATAAGTTAGCACATCTTAAAAATAAAACGTCGGCTAATTACCAATCTTGGTATTTTGTGTAAATTGTTTTATTTATAGAAAATTGGTGCTTCGAACCACAGTCAAAAATTTACACAGTGATATTTCAATATATTGTTAATTGAATTATATAATTTTTAAAAAGGTTACAGATTTTAATGTATAAAATGGATTATTTTTTCATAAACACATTTTAGAAAAATTACTATTGCTGTTAGAATATTTGTGTCCTTTGTAATATTACAATAGAGGCTCCAGTACAAGCTTCTTCCAAGGATGCAGCATGAAGAAAATTCCCCCACATAATCTGCCATTTACGAGGACAATTTTTTAAAAAATTGAATTCACAAAATACCATATATTTAAATTATTTTCAATATAAATGAAAAGTACGTTTTGAATTTTCTGGGATTTCCTCTAAAGGTTCTGTTTATTCGGAATGACATTCTGCAAAACTGGTAGACCAAAAGAACAAAACTGTTACCACACAAAATCTCGTTTAAGCAGACAAATTTATGACAAATACATTTTTGTGTAATTAACCATTTCTAAGATATTTCCTGTTGTTGATTTAAATGTTCTAATAATTATTTTTTAAAATGGGAAATCGATATTAGTTTTTATATTCTCTACTACTTATAGAAAATAGGGGAAGTATCGTATTCCACCCAAAACTTCAATTGCGAGATTCCACCAGAGATTACGTTTTGAGGTTCCTTTGATTCAGATAAACATTTATTTAAAAAGTATCTGCGCGTGCGTGTATGTGTGCGCGTGCGTGTCTTTGCTCAGTAAAGCTCAAGAATGAAAAGTTGGTTAAATGCCGAAATTGGCATTTAAAATTCGGTATTTCCAAAGATGCGAGAAGTACATTTTGGTCCCCAGAATACCCTTTACATGGATATTGTTTGATATTTTCAACTTTCTCAAAATTACTTGATTTTTTAGTAAAGTACCATATTATTAGAATTTGCAAAGGAAATCTTTTGTATATTTTGTAATGTCTGTAATTACCTGTAAAGTCCTCTTCATTTCTGAGGAGTTAGTTATAATCTTTTATAACTAGTAAATACTAAGCGATATATGAGCTTGGTGCACAAAGAGTATATCTCCCTAAACCACGCAATTCTATCCAATTTTTTCCCATAACCTTACCGGGATATCAGTTAGTAGGCAATGGGTCGAATATTTAAAAATTGTGTTATTTTTTAAGGGACACCGGGAGTGAAATTTCGAATTTCTGTATTTCTTTAAGGATTTTTCTGAACATACGAAATTTCATTCAAATTGGAAAATTGGATGGATTGATTTCATGTTTCTATTATACAAATGTATTGCAGAATCAACGTGCCTCAAAATTCGAGAAAATTGGTGGCATTTTCTGAATTGGAGGTTCGGACTACCTCAAAAACTTTGAATTGTGATATTTCAATTATTGTTTACCGAATGATTATAATTTTTAAAAAAAGTTACAGCTTTTAATCTCTAAAATTAATTATTTTTTCATTAATACGTTTTGAAAAATTATTTTTGGTCTTGGAATAATTGTTTCTTTTGTAATTTTAATAGACTTCAATAGATTCTGAGAAATTTTGTTGTATTTAAAGAAAAACTGAGACGCGAAATTTTTGTAGGCGTGAAAACGTAGCTTAGAGAAAAATACAATGAAAATAAGTTTGAATGCTGTACAGCGCTAAGCAAGAGTAGAATAACTAAATGTTCATTCTCAATGGACATCCAAAAGCTTCACGTTTACTTGTTGTAAAAAAGCAGTTTTTGGATTATTTGACTTATTGTAGCCAAAATTTCAATCCTAGATTCTTCGATATTTAATTGTTTTTTGCGATTGCAAGTAATCGGCATATACATCCCGTTCTTGAATATTTGAATATAGTTTTTCTGTTTATATGTGTAATTAAAAGTGTAATATATTTATTTCTCCAAAGCTTTATCTTATTTGCAATGAACTAGATGGAAAAATATACGTATGTAGGAATAGCTGGTATATCCGCTACTGAATAATAGAGGGTGATAAACTTGAAATAAATGTTACACATCAGATTATTTAAATATTTAATGTATTTAAATTTTAACTAAATTCTTACTCGAAAGTAGAAAAACAGTTGCTGATGTAACTGTTTAAAGTTATCCATCACGTTTTGACCGAAATGTTTGCTATCAAGTTTTAAGTGAGATTCATTTTTGAAATGTGAAAGGATAGTTGTGTGATATATAAATGACACTATTTTACTAAAAGAGAATTTAGGTCGACTATGTAGGAAAGTGTACAGTCAATTACAATGCAATATAAACAAGAACTCGTACTGTTTTAATGTGTTGGAAATTGGGTGTAATAAGCTTTTAGAATTAGCCCGTACAAAATGACTATTCTTTTTCTTGAAAGATTTAGAAAATATAAAACACTCCGTTATGAAATAATATGAAGCTAATATTGCTGTGAATTTTTATGTACTTGTGGAATATCATAGTGCTGAAATCTGAAACAGTGTTTAATTTTATTTTCCACCCGTTCGGTTTTGAAGCAGCTGAACTCCAACGTGGTATTTTACAGCTTTTGATATGTGTACTTTTGTATTAATTTTGTTATATTTTTTAAAAAAAATAATCAATTTTAATTTTGTATTAAAGTTTTAGGTGTTTATTTGTTAATATAAGAACAATAAGTTTCCAAACTGCTTGCAATAATTGTTATGTTACACGACGGTTTCAATTATTCTCATGTTTGTATACGAAAGGTTTCAAAGAAATTGTTTTAAACAGCTAGAGGGGAATCTTTTACTTTTTTTTTCTTAATGTAATTGCTAGGAAATTAAAATTACAGGCTAAGACCGCGATTCTAGTGGAATCTATGTTTTGCTATCCCTGAACCCCTCTCCCTCACAAAAGTCTTTATATAAATGTGTGTTTGTGAGAGAAGAAAGAGGGGGGGGGGAGAGAGCGGGGTGGAGAGATTAGCTTAACTTGGAACATAGTTGAATAAAGTCTAAACATATTATTGAAGCTCAATATTCCGGAAATGCTACACGTAAATTTTCTGCAAAATTCCACTACCATAATTTTTTGAGAAAGGGCTGAAATGATTTTATAAATGTGGCGCTATTGATACAAGGAGTAAAATTTTATGTTGAGTGTTTTTTGTATACCTTGTGTAGAACTTTTATTCTATTGAATTTTTTCAACTATGAAATCATAAGGATAGGCACACTTTTTCAGAAGCAAATGTATGTTACTAAACCTTTTACAAATTTGTGCTGTTAATTTTTACTTTCCTTACTACATACAAGGTGTATAGTAAGTAGAGAAATAATTATATTCCTCTCCAAAATTATATAACGTAATTTCACCTGAAATACATGTTTTGAGAACTTCTGAATCGAGAAAAGAATTATGCGAGAATGTGTGTGAAGAGCATAACTCAAAAACAAGAAGTCGGTTAAACACCAACTTGGTACTTGGCTACGACAAGGCGCTTCACCCCGAAATATGTGTTACATGGGATTTTTCGAAATATCCTGTTCTCTAAAAAATTTCACTAATAATTTTGATTAAAGCTATTTACAAGATAAACAACACTTATATTTTGAGTTTTTTGGTAAATATTTTGTGAGGTTTTCTTCATTCGGAAGGAATTTTATATTATTTTGTATAACTGGTAAACGTTAAGCGATAGACGTAAATGTGCACCACAAAGTAAATATTTTTAAAACATACAATTAGTGCCGAATAACTTTTTTTGTGCCGTTAACCATTACCGAGATATGTTATTATCTAATATTTCGAATTGTACAATACATTACTGCTGTTTTAAGGTCCTTATCTAGTTGTTTATTGCGATTGATTTAAAGTCATTGAATTTTAAGGTCAATCTGTGGAAAGCATTTGTGCCGAGATATATAGAATAAATGAATTATATTGTAAAATACATCTTCATAATGATATAATCAATTGTTATAAGCAATAATAAATAATAGAGAGAATAGAAAATCTTGTGAATGTATCCCAATTTTTTTCGTTATAGTTTTAGCCATTTTTGAGGTACTTTCTGTTCGTCGCAGTCTACAGCGATTCAAGCTTCACCATGCAATCTCATTTCCGTTCTTTGTCGTCCTCCATGGTGTAGTGGTTACCATGCCGACTTCATATACACAAGGTCGCGGGTTCAAACCCGGCGAAGGGCGATGGATTTTTTCGGGCGTAAAAATCCTTAGCAAGTCTTCCTTCGGAAGGTAAGTAAAACCGTGGATCCCGTGTCGTAGATTTACAACACGTAAAAAAACCTCAAGCTTGATAGAGAGGCCTCTGAGCAAAATTAAGCGGTCTTTCAGTATAGAATGGGACGCTGAGAACCACAGCATTTAAAGAGCGTCCTTAAATAAAACGCCAGTTCATTTTCATTTCCGTTCTTTTGTTTCTCATCCCACTATGCAGAGAGTATTAACTGTGTTAAGTACATTCACACATCTGATTATCACACTGCTGTAATGATGTCTAAATTGAAACAGTTATACAAAATATTTATCTGGAATCACAAGAAGTTGGAAAACAACAATTGCATACAGAACGATACGCAAATAAATAATATATGGTAGAAAATACTTTTTAATTTAAATATATCGCATTTATAGTTATATTTTCAGTGTCAATATTACATAATTCAGGTTGCGTGGGCCGTATTAACCGGCCGGGAGGGACTTGGAGCGCTAACGACATCCCATCCTCCATTGATGCATCTCGCCCATTGGCAGAGATGGAGGATGTAGCGGTCGAGCGGTAGACCTTGACCTGATTTCGGACTATTGCATCACGAAATCCAGTTTCATAATACTTAACTTAATTCTGCGTTAAATAAAAATCGAGATAATTTCAAATGGACATATACACCGATAATTTTACTTATGCCAATACTCCCAACATCAAAGTAGTTATCATTATTAGATATGCAGTTACAGTTTTATTTCTAAATTATTATCTACTTTAGGCATTTTTACTTTCTCTGCCATGTACTTGATGGAGGAAGCATTTTACTCCATTCAGAAATTCTCAACGTTTTGAGGCCCCTGCGTAAATATAATTTTTATAAAAAGCGTGCGAGTGTGTATGTGTGGGGGGGGGGATAGTATAATTTCAAACAAACTGTTGGTTGAATGTCAAACTTGGCATTTAAGTTCAGTGCCCTCGATAGCTGCGACACGAAGAAAGTACCCCCACTTTAAAACTAAATCTCAACGACAATTTCTTTGAAATTTTTTACTTCTGGAAAAAAAAAATATGGCTCTAACATGTTTGAATTAAACTCTACGGAGATTAATTTGTTTGCGCACTAATAAGTGATAACATAAACGCATTGGAGTGTTTTTAATCAACTTTTAATGAGATAATGTGCCCTGAAAATTTACAGAATATATGTAGTGACAATTGCTTTAACTTTCAACTTGCTCTATCAACTATATCTGTTTTGAGAACGCCATTTATTTAAGCCAGCAGTTTAGCAGTAAATTAGCAGCGACGAAATCTAGGAAGAGCAGTTGATTAAGATTCTGTTGCTAATGATGGTTGACTGTCTTCGCCAACTTTCTGAGTTCTGTATCATTTCAAGAGATTCAAGTTGAGAGCAATTCGGAGTGTATACGTAATTAATGATAGCCGTCTTAGCCTCTGAATTATAAAGCCTCTAGACGTAAGAGTCTCATTATACTGAATAAACTGCCTTGTTGACTTCAAGGCTTAAACGGTGGCTTAGTCATTAGATTCGTGTTACACACGTTAGCCCAGAGCTCCTTAGCCTGGTGAAATATTCGCAAGCATCTCGGCAACAGGTCATGCGAAAAGACCGGCGGCAAGCCTTGTAATAGTTGAATCACTAGGTTTTTATTGTTATAGTATTGGTAATGCTGTCATGTGAACGCTTATCAACAATGCCACAACTGGCATTTGAACATGGTGCTCCTGCTGACCGTGTGGTGGCTAATTGCATTTTTGATGACTCTTAACAGATAATCACATTGAATAATAATGGTTATTATCGTTATTATTATTATTATTATTATTATTATTATTATTATTATTATCGCTATTGCCATTGCTACTGTCATTATTATTATTATTATTATCATCATTATTACTAGCGCTATTATTATCGTCATTGTTATCATCTTCATTATTGTTACTATCGTTATTATTATTATTATTATTGTTGTTGTTGTTATTATGATTTCTACACTTTAAACATTTCACTTTATGTTGCCATACTATTTATTGTTATGTTTTATTTTGTTCTTTTTTACTCTGTGACTTGTTCTTGGTTCACTCGGGTTATTCAAATTACGCTCTTTGCTGACCTTCGTTTTTCCATTTCTTCGGTTACTCTTATTTTATTCTTCCGTGACAGGTTTATCCTGCTGATGAACAATGATGCCCGGAAGAAATTGGTCATTTGAAGGACGAGCACATAGAAGAGCTTTGCGCATTACTGGAGCAATTTCTATACATAAGATTTCTTCTGCTCTTCTGTAAGACGTTCTGCTACAATTTTTCTTGGCAAGACTTCAGGAATGTTAAATCACAACTCTATAGAAATAACTCCTTGGGTACCAACTATACTCTTCAATAGCAAAGATATATTTCTAGATTATTGCGACTGCACTATTCGATGCTGAAGGCAACTAACAGCGCCAGTAATCAGAAGTAGAAAGGGGTTTAAAAAGCGAGGCAATTCGTCAATTTTGAGTTTCCACTGGCAGCCCTTTCTGATCCAAATAGACTTGTACAAAAACAGCATTCTTATTGTTGCAAGTCTGCCATAATAGAAACATGTAGTTCATGGTTTCAACTAAAAATGGTGTCAAGATCCAGAAAACTAGATTTTACATCTAGTTTATGGTGTTTTTCTTTCTTCTTCCATGAAATTACTAGTTTCGAATTGGCATCACCATTTCCTAAGCAGGGTCACATTTATTTACCGTGAAATCTAAATTTTTGGGTGGAATGCATTACCTTCTCTACCTGATGCGCATTGTAAAATTGATAAATTTTAATGAATTGGTAAATTTCAATGATATAAATTAACTAATGCACAAAGCTGATTTATATATAGTGTATGGAACGGATATTTCAAAACGATTGCTCCATTACATTTAAAGGCCCACAAAGGATGCTAGTTTGAGATATCTCTAATTAGTACCGACAGAAATTTTGGCACGAAACTGAATGTTGATAGCTCATTTCGTGACGTTTCTTAGGCAAGAGGCGTGCATCGATAAAAGAAATCCTTTAACCAATGCCAGCTTCCTATGAAGCGTAATGCCAGTATATACTTTTCAATTTATACGCTATTACTCCTCACTGAATGAAAATAAATGATGCAGCTCAATGATGATCATGATAAGATTAAGATCGCAAAATTTTGCTTCTATTAAGTTACTTTTGCAGATAATTTTGCCTTCTGTTTCACTTATTTATCGGTTTGTTCCCATTCATGGAAACAATCTTTAGAGATTACTTATATTGTTCAACTTACTTTGTTGCTTTAACTTTATCTACTACTTAAATATTAGTTGAATAACTGCATTCAATCAAAAGATTCGACACCCAGAATTCATGGAACTAAACGTTTTGAGCCTACCTGAATAAAAACTCCTGATATGCTACATTCAACTAGATTTCTCTATCTATGATGTAGCATAAGTACCAGAGTTTATTCTCCTATCTTCAACATGTTTATCAAGATAAAAATTAGCAGAAAAAAAGTTTTATTAAGAGGAAATTTAATTAGCTAAAGCGATGTCAACTGTTTTAAATGTTACTATGTGATTGTTTTTAAATTCCATTATCTTTGCTTGGTCAGGATAAAAAATATGTAAGACTTCCCATTTGAGAAAAGTAAAAGTACTTGACGTTTAAAACTATAACATCTCGTATATGGTAAGCTTCTCAAAAAAAAATGTATTTGACATTTTTTTTTTTTTTTTGACGAGATCTACATTTTCGGTGCAATTTTTTTTCTTATACATATTACGGTTTACCATTTGTGCAAGCTGTTAATTTAAACTCTTTAATATGCGGTATTTTAATTAAAATCGTTAGCAATTTTTCAAAACCTCAATTTTTTCGAACATTTTTCCATGTGAGGGATAGAATGGGGTGGCTAAATTTTCTTGAAAATCTTTGTGTTGCCCTTGGAAGATGTGAATTTAAATATCAAGCTTGGTGTTTAACCGACTTCCTTTTTGAGTTATGCTGCTCACTTCACAAACGCACACAAAGACGTTTTTCTAAAAGCTGTTTTTAGTCAAGGAATTCTAACTGAATTTCCAATGAAATTTCGATATCGAATTTTTGGGTGGAATGCGATATCTTCTTTACTTAAGTACTATGTACGAGGCAGAGAAAGTAAAAAGGTATCATTTTAGGGGGAAACAAGCTGTATTTGTTTTTGTGTGAAAAGTCGGTTAAATATAAAACTTGGTATTTAGGATCATAAAATGTATAATTCTCCAAGCATCCGAAAGGTAGATCCCCCACTTCGAATCACTCTTCAAATGTAAAAGTTTCCAAATTTTGATATTAAATGGCTATAACGCCATATGTTTCAAATATTTACATTAAATTAAATTGATATTTTTACTTTCATGGATATAGCATGTAAACTTTTCATTATAAATATTTTGGCATCATTGACAAATATCTGGCTGTACAAAAAATGCAGATATCGTTAAAGTACACATTACCATTTTTTTCTTCTTGCATATTTCTCATTATTGGATTTAATTTGAAGATATTTATTTTTCAAGTAGAGGGTCGGTGGCTTTTCTGACATACTTCTTGTCGCATGCTTTAAAATGTTAATTTCAGTTTGGAACAAGGGAGATCTCAAATATACAGGGTTACTACAAAAGAAATAGACAACTTCAACTGCCTGTAAAACAAAAACTATTAGAGATAGCAACCTAATTATTTTGGAGGTATGTTGAGAAACTCTCAAAGTTTTGTTTGTTACTATTGGTAACTCTGTTTTGTTTGTTGTTGCAGAAGCTGAAATGGCGGAAAATCCTGTGGAAAAGGCATATTGCGTGTTGGAATTTGCTAGAACGCAATCAGCAACTGTTGTCCAATGACATTTTAGAACACGTTACCACAAATCGCCACCGACTAGACAGTCAATCTACGACTGCTATAGAAAATTCGAGACAACGGGATGTTTGTGCAAAGGAAAGAGCTCTGGAAGACCAAGAGTTTCGGAAGAAAACGTTGGACGTGTTCGTTCTGCCTACATAAGAAGCCCACAGAAATCGACATCTAGGGCAAGCATGCAATTACAAATTCCACAGCAAACTGTATGAAAAATCTTGCGGAAGCGACTGCACATGATGCCTTACAGATTACAGATGTTGCAGTTTCTGAGTGAAGAAAATAAGGTCAAACGGCGTGACTTTTGCATCGACATGTTGCGACATGAAGACGATGCTGGTTTTTGTGAGCACATCATTTCATTTTTGTGGTAACGTGTTCTAAAATGTCGTTGGACAACAGTTGCTGATTGCGTTATAGCAAATTCCAAAACGCAATATGCCATTTCCACAGGATTTTCCGCCATTTCAGCTTCTGCAACAACAAACAAAACACTACAGCGTTACCAATAGTAACAAACGAAGCTTTGAGAGTTTCTCAACATATCTCCAAAATAATTAGGTTGCTATCTCTAATAGTTTTTGCTTTACAGGCAGTTGAAGTTGTCTATTTCTTTTGTAGTAACCCTGTATTAACGATGAAATCTCCATATCGATTTTTGGAAGGAGTGCAATTTTATTCTTCCTCTACCTACCATAAATGGTGATAGGGATATTAACTGAGTATGGCATATTAATACATATATATTTAGTTTATGGAATACTATATTTTGGATAACCAAAGTGTTAATACAGAGCATATTCAATTTACACACATATTTTAAAATATTAAATTTAAGTTCTAGCGTAAATTATACTGATTTCTTTGATATAGTATAAATTTTAGTTTGTGCTATTTGATTAATATTACTAAAATGACACCAACAAAATTTTGAAGTGATTATAATTCATCTGCTAAAAATGCAGGCTGGAATTTGAAATCTCTCGGGTTCAATGTTCAAACTAACTGAATGGTATAATCAGGACCTGTTCAGCGTTAGGAAGTGACTGAAAGCATTTTACATGGTAATTTAACCATGGAAGCCTCAGCATTTTACTGAGCTTTGCACTAGAGAGTTGTGCATGAACTATCATTCTATGGAATTTAGAAATATGTTATACCAACTAAGATTATTCGAAGGAATAAAATCTAATATTCTGTGAAATTTAGAAACAAATTATAGTAACTAAGATGATTTGGATTTGATCGAAAGGAATTAAAACTAATATGCTAGATCATTTTCTTGTCGCAATTGAGTCATGGACAGTAAAAACTAAAAGGATGCCAAAGCACCGCATAGTATAACTAATCCTTACTGATTATAATAGCTAATATTTCTCAGCTC
Source organism: Hymenopus coronatus (assembly GCA_030762935.1). NCBI lineage: Eukaryota > Metazoa > Arthropoda > Insecta > Mantodea > Hymenopodidae > Hymenopus > Hymenopus coronatus. The sequence continues at coordinate 115,807,597 of CM060894.1, forward strand.
ATAAAATATGAAAGTAGAAAAGTAAGAAAACCTTAAGATGGTTCCAAGTTGAACAGTCTTTTGTTTCACTGCGCTGAAGCACGCAACCATATTCATCTCTCATTCACATTCCGCGTTCATTAATGGTTCTGAGTTATGCTGTTAGATATAATTCTAAGTAAAGGATTAACAACGGTGGTTAACACCGCACGCACTGCAATATATGGCGATTTATTGTGCTCTAACATCCCCAGGAAAAGGAATGAAATGCGGGAACCACAGCCAGGCAGGCCACAGAGAGACGCAGAAGCCCCTATGTCAGTGGCTGTAAAGCCCAAGTATCACGGTCAAATATTTTGGTCCAATACTCTTCAAATTACAAATTAGAGCGTGGGACATCGGATAGTTTCATTGTATACAATTTCCATCCTATTTTTTGGTCCAATTCCAGTTGGCTACAATAGGATACAGCGGTCTCTAATTTTTGGTCCAAATATATGAAATCAACCAATGAGCGACCTGGTGGTAATGACGTAGTAAGATTGCAGCTAGCGTTGGGTCTTCCTTCCCACCAATGTGATTGTTTGTGTGAAACTTTGCTGTATCTTGTAGACTTTGTCCCAAATAACAGTATGAGCTATGGCTGAAATACACATTTATGGAAAAATGACTCGGGTATTTATAACCCCTGCAAATGTATTTTATCGGATCCATTTGTACCTAACCTTCTTTTCTCAACAAAAATATAAAAACGTGGTCTTATATTTGATTTTCTGGTATGGACTGCCTCATATTTGTGTCTTGGCGAGTGATTTTTGCCTCAACTAAGACAGGAACTTTCCAAACAAATTTTCGTCCATTCTAAGGAAGTTAAAATAATGTACAAGGTCAGAAACGAGTTCATTTTGTAGCATTTGTAGTACACCTCTTCCTTGACCTACGTCCCAGCCATGGTATAGTCCTGCAAAAAGGTTTTCTTTCTATTACAATATGCTCTCGCAATGGATACATGAACTACGCTTGTGGATCAGCAATCTCCAGCATTTTCTATCAGTTGTTCATGTGATGCGAGAAATGTTTGGACCAATACTCACTCCAGTGGGAATGGAATGCAAAAATTAAACATAACGTTCACCTTGTATAAAACATGGACCAAATTTTGACCGTGGGACATCGGCTTAAGTTCTTCATCCCATCGCTAGGGTCGTTTACAGGTGCCATCTGCCACAAACCTAGAAGCACACCTGAAAGATGAAGATATAAGATGGAACTAAGTCGTAGAGAATAAGCACCCTAGCATTCGCCTAAATGATAAGCGAGAACCACGAAAACACCAGGTCACGGTACGGGGATCGAACTTGCGACCACCCGAATACGAACGTTACCATGGCGCTCGGTCACATAGACGTAGGACTTTTGCTTTTTTAAGTTTACTGTATTTTCTTTAGCAAACGAAATAAAAAGGGTACAGAGGTATATAAAAGGGAAAGATCAGGAATGATATGGTTTAGGCTGGGAGGTTGGAGGATAATTCTGGCAGGAACATCTACTCATTCTGTGGTTTGGATGAAATTGAAATGAAATGGCGTGTTATTTATGGACGCTCTTAAACTACTGTGGTTCTCAGCGTCCCATTCTATATTGGGCGAGAAAGACCGCTTATTTTGCTCAGAAGCCTCTCTATCAAGTTTGAGGTTCTTTTACGTGCCGTAAATCTCCCTTCCGAAGGAATCCATGCTAAAGGTTTTTACGCCCGAAAAAATCCATCATCCTCCGCCGGGTTTGAACCCGCGACCTAGGGTATATTACCATTACCATTACACCACGGAGGGCGACTGTGGTTTGGATTAAGACTGGGTCATATTTTGGCGGAATATACACTATGGGAGAACCAGTAAACATTTAAATTAAAAGAAAAATATGATGTGTTCCATTCATATGACTTTCTCTACATCTCTGCAATAAATTATTGTTAAATAGCTTATGCCTCTATTTACTTCATGCTAATCGGGAACAAATTAGCACAAATAGTCTTATTACTTGTTTCCTTGTTAGTAGAAGCGAAATAAGGGAGTACCATAGGTTAAAGTGATAGTCAAAAGCTGGCTACTATGTGACTAAAGTTTGTTTGTTTGTATGGACAGGAGTTGATAAATTCCTGAATGAGAAAAATAAGTATAAGTATTTAAAAACTGAAACCAAAAACAAGGAATATCTAAAAAACGATCACCTCCACGAAAAAAAATGTATATAACATAAATTGTGTATTTTAACGTGCTCTACATTTTTGTGTGGTATGTATTTGTCCATCTCTTACCGTTTAGCAGTTATGCAAAATTCCGTAAAATTCATTAAGAATAAAGTAGTCTTCAGAGGCTATTCCCAGAAAATTCAAGATATACATTTTATTTGTGAGGGAAATGTATTTAATATACGGTATTTTAATCATAATCGTTTGAGCCATTTTTAAAAAAATAAAAAATTTCGAGAAAAAAATTCCATATAAAAGATAGTTTGGGTTGGGGGAATTTTTCTCAAAATCTTGTCGCATACCTGGAAGATACTAAACATAAATGCCAGGTTTGGTATTTTACCGACTCTTCGTTTTTGAGTTATCTTGTTCAAAGGCACATGGGCCCACGGACACACATACATACACACACAGACCTTTTTCTGAAAATGATTTTTTTTTTGTTACAGGGAACCCTAAAACATATATTTCTGGTGAAATCTCGATATCGAATGTTTGGGAAAAGTGTAATACCTTCTCTATACACTATGTACTAAGTACGTGTAGAGAAAGTAAACATGTTTTAAATCCCACTAAAATAAGATTTGCATAATGGGATCTACTAGCTGACCAGAGGTACTGGCAAAACATGGGCAACTTCCTGGCTGATCAAATTTGTTCAGTGTGATATTTCTTTTTCTTTTTCTTTACTTTTCTCTTTTTTCACTATAACTTATATCTAAAATATATGTACGATCAACGATCCATTTAGTAAGGTAATAAGTTTAATAATTTGACATCAATAAAGATACATATCTGTATTTGTGCAGGATAACCGTTTATATTGATTTGACAGAGGAGCGATTAACTGTTATAAGAGGCGTTATTATAGCACAGGAAGTACAGTCATTTTTTTCGTTGACAAAGATGTAAACACGTAGCATTTAGCTGACTCAACTGTTTTCTGAAGATTAAAGTGTAATATAAGTAGCACTTCAAACCCCAGAAATATAGTTACTCATTAATTTCCTTCATAGTTTTGCTGTTAATAAATTAAAAAAGTTATTTTTTTTTTGTAATATGGTTTTCTTCTTATACTCATTATTTGAAATAAATTCTGCATTCGTTCTAAAGTAATTTTTATTCAGATAAAATACGGCAATGAAATTTCTTCTACTGCTTTATCACCTACTTACCTTCCTCATACGGAGAGCCTGCAACTCCCAGGACTTACAAGTTAATGTTTGGGGTCAGATACTCACAGACAATGGACTATAAATCCGATAGAGCATCCAGGGATGGGGGATCAGCCCAATATCTGGTATGAAACCGGGGAAGTAGATGATATGAAATGAAGGCGTAATGGATAACAGTAAAGGTGGTGATGGAGTGTATGGTGGAATGAATGGCGGGAGAACTTGGAGACGCCGCTTCTGCACCACAAATCTTGCATGTTCTTCCCTGGGATTGAGCCCGGGCCACCCAGGCGAAGGGTAAATTCGCGCCCCCTGTAATGCATTTTCAAGCACTCAAAATATGATATTTGTATTCAAATGAGAGGCGGGGTAATTTCATCTGTGCCACTCTGTATTTTATAAATTAGCTGACTTGCCCAACGTTGCACGCAATTCTGTTTGAACTTGACTGACACATTAATTACCCGCTCTTCGTTTCCTTTTAAAGTTATTGTATAATATGCTAAAAGATTTTATGAGTCCTCCCTTTTATTTCCCACAATTTACATTTCATAAATCCTCTTGATATTCCTAATAAGGGATGAAATATATATACCTCACCTCCTACTCCTTCCTCCCCTATACAGAATCCTTTAGGAAGCAAATGGCGGAACGAGAGATACCTGAAGAAAACGGCTGTAAAACCTTTATTATATGCTTCAAACACATGACTTAGTTAAAACTACTTAATAATGAGCGACAATAGCCCATGACGGAATGAGCGAGTACTATTTAAATCAAGGTTAAGATATATTTAAAATAATGCGAATGTTGAATATAAATACAACTTTAAAAGTTCACAAGTTATCTCTAATGGATGAAATTTTATAGCACTATTTGGTGCCATAGTTATTTATTAACATACAAGGCTCCACGTTTTTCAAATAGCATTGAAATGCGTAATTTCAACCTGCGAAATATGATTGAAACTGGTGAATAAGCAATATTTTTCACTCGAAACTAAACAGTTTTGGATATATTACATACATTTTAAATATCCAGGAATATAATCTTCTCAGATACTAATTATAAATATCGGTTAAGAATTTGAGAAGTTAAGTTGGGCACAAATTTATTTATTTCTTTATTTATGTAATTCTTTAGCATACGCTAGTAATAGAGCTTCATATCATTATACTGAAGAAATACAGCAAATATTTCTTGCATACCGAATATCAACATTTTTGGTGTAAACATCGAAACTAATATGATGAGCATCCAATTGTCTTATGTTGTATCTACTCTCTCTTTATTTTACCTTCTCTTATATACAGGGTGTCTCAAAACGATACCAAGCGAAGATGTTATCATACCGTTCGTGATATGTGAATATAATTTTCACCTCTAAATACGGCACATACAAAAACTGCCATAAAATCACCATGGTTTAGGCAGTGGTACATAACAAAATGGCAAGTGCCTGGCTCATTCCAAGAGAGATGCCGGTTGGTAGCGAAGGTCCCAGTCGCGTGGTGTAGGCGTGGTTTGTTAGACACGCAGGCGCGGCACAGGTCACCTTAGTAGTGGAAAACGTAACATGTGGGTTTTGTTATGTGTTTCGTATAACTCGTTGCGAGGTTGTTTACGTGGCGTATGAGAACTATTGTTCCTTCGCTGCCTAATCCCAAATGTGTGCGATTTTTAAACACACACAAAACTTTAAATAGAAGAGTTTGCAAGTTGCAACATCAAGTTTCGGACAAGTCAAAGTGTAAGCTAATCGACTGTTTTCTTCGTATGGTATCGTTTGAAACAGCCTGTGTGTTTGTGTGTGTATATATATACACACATACACACACACACACACACACACACACAAACAATATGCTTAGAGACTATCGCTTTAGCCTAGTCTATTCCCTTGTTCCCATGTATCTACAATTATGCAATAAAAGTATTTCTGTAAATATTTATATCGATATATGCAAAGTAGAGAGAAAAATAATCTTATATCTTGTTGCGGAATAGGCAGATAAGGTCAAGTGAATGAACTTATCAATTTGTATAGAATAACTGTGTTTTTACACGTAGGCGTGTGAAGGACAGGAGTTGGATAGGTAGTCGCACAGAAAAATGCAATGCCATAGCCGGGATTTGAACCACGGGTCTCCCGATCTCTAGCCGGTTGTTCTGCCACTGAGCTACCACGGCAACATGCCAGCGAAGCATTGCATTTCTCAACTGACTCGCATGTTTTCCGATAAACCACAAGGTGATCTCTAGCAGGTTGCTCTGCCACTGAGCTACCATGGCAACATGCCGGCTAGTGACTGGGAGATCCGTGGTTCAAATCCCGGCTATGGAATTGAATTTTTCAGTCTGACTCTACCTATCCAACATATCATTTTCTTTAAACTGCTAAATCGATGGAATGAAATATTAACTCGTATATCCTTGTCGTATTTTTCCGCGCATTTTCTTTCATGTAACAACTAGGCTGTCCTCGTATTCGTCACAGAAGTTGAGACCACGTTCGCAAGAATGATCTTTTAGTAATCAGACCCTGTAAATCTTGAGCCGTCTGGGAATTCAATTTCGAAACTGGTTCACATCATGTTTACATTTACGTTCATTAAATGTTCCATTCCCGTAGATTGTAATTGTTTCTTTCTCTCTCTCTCTCTCTCTCTCTCTCTCTCTCCGTAAGGTTTCCACTTTGAGTCTTTCCATCTTGTATCAGTTCTCTCGTGTATTACCTGAAAAATAAACAAAGAACATAGGCACTAAAAATTAATTATATAATTATTATTAATTGTCAAGTTGGGACGCGTACTCCATCCATGAAAGTTTTTCGTTGCGATTGGTACACAAAGAAAAGGCCAAATTATTAAATTATCTGTCATTCTAGAGGAAGGGATGAAGGATTATTTGCATGTATCGTTAAACTGTGCAACACCTATTTCACACACACACATACACACACACACATACATACGCAGGTTCTTCAGATTTATTCGGCCTTTAGCACTAGTGGATGTAAATGCATGACGTCATTAGTTCAGCGAGCCCCTTGAGTCAAAGGGGAGGTGCCGAATTGAACTTTGGAGGGAGTACATGCATTGCCAACCTCGTAAACTCTGGTTTACTGGGCTGTGCAGAACTGCTTTCACCGAAACATTTTGGGTGTTCTTTACTATTTTGTGTTTTCTAATTTATTCTGTGTAGGGCAGTTTTCATTTACTGCTGTAAAGAGTATGAAAGAGCGTTTATTATCATGTGGAAGTTGCGCCATTTAAACCCTCTACTTGAGTTACCTATCATAAATGCTGCGATTGCGGGATTACGATATAAGGAGATATTTCAAATGCAAATATTGGAAAGGTACAAGTCAAGTCCATTTCATTAAGGTGATCTCGAAACTGTTGGCATCCGTCTTCTCTACTAATGGTTTGCTAGTCCTCTGCAAGAGGCAATGCATGATAAACTCGCTTCCTAATATTGACGTCATACGCGGACAAATGACTGGCGGCGAAGTCAGAATAAACCTTAAGACAATATTCATATGAAAACTTTCATCGCGACGTACAGACGAGGGCTAAAATTATTGCCATTTTGAAATGGGAATAAACAAAGCAATAAGAAAACGGTAGTGTAGCATGAAAATACAAAGTTAAAGAGGTAAAATAACTCCAATCCAGAGGCTAGAACTGTGTTCGGTGAAACGAAATGAGCATGGTTTAGAATATGGGGTGATGTTTGTTAAATACCACAATAAATAACTCCATTCCATTATAGTTCACGTTTTATGCACTTTAATATACATCAGGAAGTGCCAAGGTGAAATAAATTCAAATTTTGCTGAGTAGTTTCATGTATATACATACAAGTAAGATAGGACTTTTCGTTATAATGTAAGTGTTGATATTGTCAACCATAAGAAAATAAAGCTAATTTTGAAATGTTTTCTTCCATATTGGATTTTGGTAGACATTGTAAGAGTATGAAACAGTGATTAGCACGATATCTTGTCTAAGGGGTAGTGTGCTGAATGCCGTTATGGGAGACGGCTGCGTTTAATGGAGACCACATTACCAACAAGTAATTGTATCTGTGTATTGTAATAATATAGTTGAGACAATAGCTTAATTGTTGACATAATGACAACAGTAACAATTACAATAAAAATAAAAACATAATACAATCATTAACCGTTTGTATTCTCTCTGGTGAAAACTTGCACTGTATAGTCGCAAGAAAAAGAGAAATCTGATGTGGTTTCTCATGCGACTTTCTTGATCTCAGCTGCAACAAACGATTCTTACAAAAGCGTACTTTTATCTGCTTCACGCTTATCAAGATAAACATTAGCAGCAATTATTTTATTGCTACATGTTTCCACGTACAAATTAAAAAGGAAATAAGTAACCTAAAGCGATAATCAACTCTTTTAAAAGCCCATCACTATGTGATGATATTTAAATTCTGTTATCTTTGGTTACTAGAATAAAACATTATAAATAAAGGTTTCCTAATTAGAAAAGTATAAGGATCGAAAAATATAAACCTATGAAAACTCCAGAACAAAAGTGTATTTGACAGATATTGTGTGTATGGCTACCAATCATAAAAGGTTTTCTATGTTAAGCTGAATGCACTCACACTTTCTATTTAGCCAATATGATCGAGAGCGTAAACATATATTACGTCTCTACGCCATTTTGTAACTATTGTTGTGGTTATTGGTGTCAGAAGTGGCGCAGCCTTCCACCGGGGCCTAAAGCAATTATAAAGGCCTTTGCAAGACCACGTACAACGATAAATATGTGACTTAGACGCCAGGTGCAGTGAGTATTTCTTTGGGCTCGTTGTATACATTTTTGTAGTAAGGCTTTGTCTTTCGCTTAAGGTTTACCAGTTATGCGAAATTCATCCAGAATGAAGAGAACTTCAAAACTTGTTCCCAGGAAATTCAAAATATATGTTTATTTTTCCGTGTAAATATCTTTAATGTATTGTATTTCAATCAAAATCGTTAGAAACTTTTTGACAAAATGAAAACATTCGATTTTTTCCTCATGAAAGGGGTATTTTGGGTTGTTGAGATTTTCTTAAAAAATTTCAAGCACATCCGTAGAAGAAGCTAAAAACCAAAATATCAAAGTTCATATTTAACCGATAAATTCATGCATGCTTATAAATGTACATGCTTACAAACCTGCAAATATTTCATTGAAAGCAACATCCCCTTCATTCAACCTACATTTTAATTAAACATTGCTAAGAAAGTATGCAAATTATGATATGGGAGTAGTGCTTAAACATAGAGAAACCTAAATAATTTATTAAATGTTCATTGTGAAACACTAAAACATCTCCTTGTGCACTATTGGCAGCCAAAAGATATTAAGCCTGGTTTCGACTTTGTGCCACATTGATACTGCTGCAATTGTGTCACGGATACGGGGTTGTGAATCTCTGGATATTATACTGGAGTATCAAAGAGAGGTTTGGCGAACGTGATAGTCATCAAATTGGTCGGTAAAGTCTCTCTTAGGTAGCGATGCCATAGAAGGGGAAACGGTGTTTAATCCGCTCTTATTGTGGTGTTCGGTTAGCCTCTCATCCAAGAAGTTATATTTTGTTAGCATTGAATCGCCGTAAAGTCTAACCACACGCATGGCATAAAGTAGGGTGTGCGGAGAGGGGATTGAGACCGAGCGACATTAAACAGCATGGCTGCTCCAAGCGAATCCCGAACATCCTGAGAGATCCAGTTTGGAGAGGCACAGGACTCCGTTTAGTTGAAAGATTACACGAGGTTGCAGATTAGGTACTGAGCGTACAACATATCTAGTACACCGAGCCAGCTATTAAATCCTTATGGAAGAAAAAACACCAGGTTTGAAGTCTATGAACAAAATCCCATTCTTCATAAGGCTGCCAGAAACTTCTAATACCACGTGTTAATGGTATTTGGCATCTCCTGCATGTTCTCTCCAGTAATTTTTTTAACCGTGATTATTGAGCAGTTTGTGTAGAGCCGCCATATTATTTTATGTCATTGTTACAGCTTAGTGACAGAACAGACAACTTCTCACTAATCAAACACACATTATTTGAATTCCTCTCACATTATAATGCCGCATAATTGATCATCAGATCAATCAAAATGTGAAAGGTATGAAGGGAACACTTGTATTATGTAATGTTTTCTGGGCCCTTGCTTTAAAAGTTTTAGTTGTTTGATACTAAATCAACCACAAGTCTACAAGAATATTGAATAATTTAACAACACTATAGAACGATAACATCGAGATACAATTTTATAACCGTAGTTTAACCGAAATACATTTTTAGTAATCATCCGCACTGTTTTACCTTTCTACATCTACACACACACTTCACTCTATATACATACCTACAAAGCTTGCTTTATCTAAGATCGGTACTTTTCAATACAATAAAATCACCTCTTTTGGAAAAAAAAGTGGTTTTCTTATAAAATTAACTGAAAATAAAAATTGACCCATAATGTAATAAATAAGACATTATTGAGGATGTTGGCTGCTAAATTCGTGTTCAAATGTACGGAACGTAACTCAAATTAGGCCTGGAAAAGGACGTATAGTTTATTTTTAGTAGAGTAGCTACAATGTACGACATACATTAGAAATAAAGTGCCCAGCTGTGTTGCATCATTTGCTGCAAATCAACAAAAAATGCTTGATTAATATCAGTTAAAGAATTCGATTCTTATGTTTGCATCAAGACGTGTTATATTATATTTGGAAAAGGTTGTATCTGCAAAGTTATCCTGTGCAAAAAGCTTGTAGGGCGATATATTTTTGGAATCGTGAATGGTTTAAATGTTATTAAAGTTAAGTTGTCGCAGTGAAGAACTGAGTTTGGCTTCACGGGTGAACTGCCGTGGCATATTGAGAACACTGCTCGAGTTTTTGGCCACCTGGATACTGTAAAGAACGTAGTATTGTGATGTGTATTCTGCCTAAATTTGATTTCATTACTTGAGGGAGATCTCTACCCCTAAAGCAGCACCATATTCGCCGAAATAATCATTAATTTTCAATAGCTGATGTCTTTACAAATGTCAATATCTACGTTTTATAATAGTATAATACGCGTAATGCGAACTAATATAAACTTTATTGTGTTTAGGTCACATTTTCAATTATTTACATCTATATTTCTACTTAAAACAGTTTACTTATCCTAGTGTACATAGTTTGAGTACCCTTAGCCATCACATCCGCGTAATTCCCCAGCTATTAACAAGCGTCCCTCTTTTCTTTGTGCCACTTATTCCGTTCCAATGTATTTTCTCTCTTTCTTATCCACTTTTTTATGGTTCCCAAATATTGCCCTATTTCTTTAGTTCTTCTCTTTCCCATCACATTCAACATTTTCAGTGCTACCATCTCTTCAGGTATACTATTGCAGTTATGTTTCCAAATTTATTTCCTCCAATTTCATATCACTTTAGATTGTTAAACAGTAAACAATATTGTCTTTCTCCCCGCATAAAATACAACGTTATAGTTTAAAAGTAATGCTCCTGTTCTCATACAAGCTAATCCTCTCCTCACTTGTTTAATACATATATCTGTATACCCCTCACGTGATCGTTTTTTCTTTGTTTTTCTGTATAAACAAAGTAACTTTCTATTTAGTTCATCTCAAATTTTCTGTTTTTCTATATCATTTAACCAGTTTCTCATTGACTTCCAGAAACCTTTTTTATTTTCCTCTCTCTTCCTCCATATGTCTCCCATGCCTATTTTCATCTAGCTGCTCCCACAAGCTCTTCTCACTCTGAATTATCTTGAGCTGTTCCTTACACAGTTTTAACGATTCTTATCTTAGCTCTTTATACACCTATACCAATATTTCAATAATGCGTAGTTAGGCATGTTCCGTCACAAGCAGTAGCGGTGCCATCTGAGCGGTGGGCGAGGGCAACTACGGGAGTGCGCACACTGTTTCTTCTACACGCTATGTCTGACGTTTAACATGCATCAGTTCTACAACATAATAAAAAAATGCCTTCTGAATGAAGACTTCACAGTCCTTTCCCAGAAAATGCAGATTTCCATTTAATATACCATTTAGATATATGTTAATATATGACATTTTATCATTATCGTCGTCTTTTTTGAGGGAAATGAAAATGTTACATCTTCCATGTAAAGTGTGGTTTGTTTTGGGGGAGATTCTTTGACATTTTCAAGCCTCGCCTATGTAACATACTGAACGTAAACACTAAAGCTGGTATTTATCGACTTTTCGTTTCTGGGCTGTTCTATCAACACATTCAGACCTTTCTAAAACTGCTTTTTTGTCTAGGAGTCTCAAAACGTGTATTTTATGGTGATATTTTGGTATTGAGCTTTTGATTGGAATAAATAATTCCTACCCTTACCATATGGAATAGAAAAGTAAACAAGTTAAAATAAAAAGTTCAATTTCAAATAAGAAATAAATAAGGGATATACCATAGGTAGTAACGTAAGCTGTATTACGAGAAAAAATACTAATGGCAAAACAATTTTATATATAAAATATGTGTTCCATTCACATGACTTTCCCTATATGTTAACAAATTATTGTTAGAAACTTATTATTCTATCTACTTCATGCTAATCGAGATAAACATTAGCAGACGTGACATGGCCAAGTGGATAGACCACTCGCCTCTCACCTCAACAGCCCGGGTTCGATCCCAAGTGACCGCTTGTGAGATTTATAGTGTTTAACGCCCGCTTTTATTACCATGGTATCGTGGCGATAACATGATACATGGAATGAAGATGGAGCACCGGTGGAATGTGATGGCCGGGGAAACCGGAGAGCCCGGAGAAATCCCACCCCTGCGCCGCTTCGTCCACCGTTAAACACCATAAAAATAAACATTAGCAGAAATGGTCTTAATACTTATTTCCTTGTAAGTAGAAGGGAAATAAGGAAATACACTAAGCTAAAGCGTCAATTGTTTTAAAGGCTGTTGGAATCCGTTTATTTGCATTACCAGGAGTTGACAAATTCCCATAAGATGAACTTTTTAACTATTTTTAATCTGAACCAATAACAGGGAGTATCTCAAAAATGAAGAACTCCACGAAAAAATGTATGACAAAAATTGCCTTCTTTAATAACGTGTACATTTTTGTAATAAGTTTTTGTCTATCTCTTATGGTTTACCAGTTATGTAAAATTTAGCATAACTCATCCCGATTAGAAAATAGGTCTTGAAAGTCTATTCCCAGAAAATTCAACCAAAATCGTTGGAGATACATGAGCCTACTTTAAAGAAGCTACTTTGATTATTGCTGTTCCAACAGGAAATAAATTTCAGATGTCTTGCAACAATATATGGTTAAAAATTAAGATCCTTATGTTACATTTTTCTTTATACAGTAGGATAAAATCACACTTTTCTAAATTTTTACAGTAAAGGGTAGTTTAGAGTGCGGGGATTTTCCTTAAAATGTTTGTGTCTCACCTTTGGAAGACACTAAACTTAAATACCAAGTTTGTTCTCTTTCAGGCTTTTTGAGTTATGTTCATAGCTAGATGGACACACACGGACATTTTTCTAATGATACCAGAGACCCTAAAATGTGTATTTCCGGTGAAATCTCTGTATCGAATTTTTGAGTGGAGTGTAATACTTTATCTACCGGCGTGCCATATATAAAGAGTAAATAAAATTACTTTCTTTGGATACTTAAAGAAAGAGCTAAGTGATGGGGTTTTATCTTGGGAGAGTGCCATTGTATGTTGTGGAAACTTATATGTACTAACGTCTGAGTAAAGAGGATTGAAATGTGGACATGTAGAGGAATGGAGCGTATGAAGTTTTCGATAGCTTAAGTAATGTAACTCTTAGAGGACAAAGGAGAAATACTGATAAGGAGGAGAAAAACGGATTGACTAGGCCATTGGCGAGAAGAAAAACGGTTCGCGGTAGAGGAAAGTATAGAAGATAAGACAGTATACAGAGGAAAAGCGGAAAGTGGAATAGAAGGAATACTAGATCTGATTGTTGGCTAGTGATAGGAGAAATTACGTTGTTTCTATTCTACAGAGTAACATGTTTGGAACCCAGTTTCATTCTTTTAGCTTTATTAGAAAAATCTCCCAACCAGAGTTACAGCGGATAGAATATTCAAAGCATTTTTGTTTTGGAAAATTGCATTTTATTAGATTTTCTATTAGTAAAATAAGTAGTGTAATATTTCACTCAAAAGTTCCATGATATTTCATCGGAACATTTTAGACAAAAATCTGATGTGTTCCATGCACATGACTTTCTCTATATTACTGCAACAAATTATTCTATTTACTTCCTCTAATGGAGCAAAAATTAGCAGAAACAGTCTTCTTGCTTGCTTCCTTGTTAGTAGTAGCAAAATAAGGGGGTACCATAGGTTAAAGTGAAAGCTGGTTGCTCTGCGACTGAAGTTCCTTTGTTTGTATTAACACTAGTTCACAAAGTCCTGTATGAGAAATGTATACGTTTTTATAGCTGAAACCAAAATCAAGGAATATCTAAAAAACAATCGACTCCATGAAAAAAATGTATACAGCATAAATTGTGTGCTTTAAGGTGCTCTACTTTTGTTGTGTGGTAAGTTTTTGTCCATCTCTTACGGTTTAGCAGTTATGCAAAATTCTGTAAAATTGACCCAGAATAAAGTAGTCTTCAGAACCTACTCCCAGAAAATTAAAGATATACATTTTATTTCTCAGGTAAATATCTTTAATATACGATATTTTAATCAAAATGTTCGAAAAAAGTTCCATGTAAAGGGTAGCTGGGGGTGGGGGATTTTTCTCAAAATCTTCGTGTCGCATCCCTGAAGATACTAAACTTAAATACCAAGTTAGTATTTTACCGACTTTTCGTTTTTGAGTTATCGTGTTCACGGACACACGGACACACTGACACACACACACATTCGGACCTTTTTCTGGAAATACCTTTTTTTGGATACAGGGGACTATAAAAGATATGTTTCCGGTGAAATCTCGGTATCGAATTTTTTGGTGGAGTGCAATACGTTCTCTATACGCTATGTACATAGCAAGTATAGAGAAAGTTAAAAAAGTTTGTGTGTGTATGTGTGGACAGCTTAACTAGAAAACGAAATGTTGCGTTAATATCAACATCTTCCAAAGAGCGAAGATTTTCATGGACAATTTTTTACACCCATCAATTGATTAAAATGCCAAATGTTTTCAGTAATTTTCAGCAAAATTGACAGATACATCTTGACTGTTAAAATCTGGACGTCTAGTGCAGACACTAAACATGATGTTGGTATTCTGGAGCCATTTCGATAATGATAACGAGGACTGTTTAGTGTCTGCAATAGATATCCAGATTTGAACAAGAGGATGGCTTGGCTTTTTAAAACAATTTTAAAAAATATATACATCTTAAATTTTCTTGCAGTAACTTCTGAAATTCTCTTCATTCTGGATGACGTTCTTATAACTAGCAAAACGTAAGACATAGAAGAATCCTAAACAAAGCTTTGTAGTTCTCGTTAAAGCACACAATTTATATTAAGTTCAATATTTTGTTTTTGTTTTGTGAAGCTAACCAAATGAAAAGTCGTAATACGTTTTTTTTTTCTTGGTCTACCTGGGCATACAAGAACGGAATTTCAATCCCACTCATCACATAGCGACCCGCTCTTTAAGGATTTGACTATCAGTTTATGCTTATATATTCACTTATTTCCCTTATACCTACAAGAAAATATGCAATAAAACAATTTCTGTTAAGGTTTATATCGAATAGTATTATGTGGAGAGGCCAAACAGCATTTGTAACAATAGCTTGTTGTGGCTGACTTTGGGATCAGAAGGGCACACAGTCACGAACACACAGATTAGTTAGTGGTATAAAGAGAGTGGTAGGGAATAATTTGTAGCGTAAACATGCACAATCTGAGGTACAATCTGTTCTAAAAGTAACTCATACATGTACTCACATTATATGCATCGTAATAATTTGTAAAGTAACACAGTAAAATAATTATTTAATAATATGGCTAGTAAATAAAAACACCTTGTAGTTTTACAAATAAAAGTATAAAGCTTGACACAAAAGTTCAGGATAATAATGTGCAAAACTTTGAGGAGATAATTGACGTAAATTAACCGAACTCGAGCAGAAATTACTGTTGTAAATTAAAGGATATATCTTTACTCTATCGAAAGAAAACGCTCTCATCCACAAGTTCGTTTAAGTCGAACGCCTACCTTTCGTATGGTCGCGCCGTGGCCGAGTGGTTAGACCACTCGCCTCTCACATAGACGGCCGGGGTTCGATCTCAAACGACTGCATGTGACAATACCTTTCGTATTTCAGTATTCATTGGTTTATCTACTATCAGTGCAACACATTTAGAAACGGGTTTTAGAGACCACGCCCTGCTCCATCACGTCATACTTATACTCTGTGTACACCGAATCTCAATCCGGCAATTTCGTGACCCCGGACCGAGCTCGAGTCAGGTGTATACTCTAACCTAAAACTTGCAACACATATCTAAAGCTTCTCCAGAAACATAATTATTATACTTAGCTTCAAACGTCTATTTCAACTTTCTTCATGCATTTGCGAACGAGGATTTAAAGTTTGATGTTTCCTTAAGCAGTTAATTCAAGGATTAAGTAAGACACCAGTTTCGATGACATTGTCTTACACATCTAGATACCATTTATCTTTTTAATTTATTACCCGTTTCGACAGACCAGTTTCCTTCATATTTTTACTTTCTCTAAACGTACAATGTACATATTGTATACAGAAGGTAATGTATTCCACCCCCTAGACCCAAAAAGCATTTTTGGAAAAAAGTACGTGTGTGCGCGTGTGTGTGTCTTTGGACAGCATAGCTCAAAAACGAAAACACAGCTAAATACCAAACTTGGTATTTAAGTTTGGTATCTTCCAAGGATGCGACGAAGATTTTCAAGAAAATATCCCCACCCCAAACTATCCTTTACATGGGAAAAAATTCGAAAATTTTGATTTTTTAAAAAATGGCTCTCACAATTGTGATTGCAAATCTCTTATATTTACATGCCAAATAAAATGTATATCTTGAATTTTCTGGGAATAGCCTCTAATGACCAAGAGGCATTAATTTTATTTAAATTTGCATAACTGGTAAACCGTAAGAGATGGACAAAAACTTACTGCAGAAAAATTAGATTACAAAAAACACACAATTTATGTAATATACAGTTTTTTTGTGTAGTTGATCGTTTTTGAGATATTCCGTGTTATTAGTTTCAGCTTTAAAAAAATTATGCTTTTCTCATACCGGAATTGTCAACTCCTGCCCATACAAACAAAGGAACTTCAGTCACATGCAACCAGCTTTTGATTATCACTTTAACCTATGGTACTCCCTTATTTTCCTTCTACTTACAAGGAAGCAAGTAATAAGACTATTTCTGCTATTTTTTCTTAATTAGCATGAATTTAGTAGAAGAATAAGCTTTATAACAATAATTTGTTGCAGAGATGTAGCGGAAGTCATGTGAATGGAACACATCAGATTTTTCAGTAGATATTTCGAGTTATTCTTGTTATTCTCTTTTGCCCTTTCTGAAATAACATTTACACACAATATTATATGAATGTTCGCTATATGATTTATCAAATATGCATTTTGAAATAAATGTATTTAACATTTAATTTTGAAGGACTATTGCTATTAAAATTTATTTCGGAGTCAAAAAATGAACCTGAAACTGCCATTATTTCATTGAGCTTAAATGGACCCTCTTTACCCTTGCAGAGATACTGTATTCCACTCAAAAAGTCCATATCGATATTTCACCAGGAATATAAGTTTCAACTTCCTATATAAATCCAAGTAATATAAAAATAACGAAATACTTTAAAATGGTCGGGAAGGTATATATGTGTGTGTGTGTGTGTCTGAACAGAAAAACACTACGAAATGATAGGTAACGATGTAAATATCAAACTTTATATTTAAGATCAGAATTTTATAAGGGTGCGATACAAAGTATCTGCAGAAAATATTTCCCTCCAAATTACCACTTACATGTAATATTTTTTGAAGATGATGATTTTATAATGAATGACTCCACGTTTTTGTTTAAGATATTTTGTGACAAATTAAATGTTTATCATTAATTTCATGCCTAACTGGTACAAACCCGTAATAATGAAGGATAAAAATAATGTATATATTGTTAAAGCGCACAATTTATGTGAAACACATCTTTGTGGTGTTAACATTTCTGAGATGTTATTTGTTGCTGTTTTAAATTTGTAAATTTTTATGCTATTCTCAAATGGAAAGCCATTCAATTTTCAAAGAGAAGGAATTTAAATACCATCACAAAGCAATCTGCTCTTGAGAGATTTCATTATCTCACATCCTCCTCCTACCCTGTAAGAAAATATTAATAAAATTGTCTGCTCTGCTTAACATAAAATAGATAGAAGAATAAACTTTAGTAAAACAGTTTGTTGCAGAATAGATAGCCATTTGAAAGTGGCCTATAAGTTCTCTTTATTGTAAAACATATATTGATATTTACTTTGTTCACCTCTATCGTATCACAATGTAATAGTTCATCATAAGTACTGAAAGTTGATTTAATTATTTAGACATGAGTATATGAAAATTCTCAAACTACATTGACTTGGAATTTCTTGTTAATTTTGTATTGTTTTCTCCGAATAACCACGTTATCGTTGGGATTATAGCTTTCGGTTAAAATTGCACGTGAAAGTTAACGATTACTAAGGTATTCCTTATTACTACCTTACATTTTTCAAAATTTAAAGCTTTTCTCAAATGGAGTCATTTGTTTTTTCAAAGAAAAGGATCGACACATAGCGTCTCGATCTTAAAATATATCACTCTCATTCTTCTTGTACCCTCAAAAAAAATATGTCATTAAACTATGTCTACCCCTGCTTAGCATGTAGTAGATAAAATTATAATCTTGTAAGATTAGTTTTTGCAAAACACACGGAGAAAATCAACAAAAGGTGATATTTTTATTATCATTTATTTACTTCCCTTCCATCGCATTCTTATGTTTAATTTCATCCTAAACACTAAAATCCATTAAATTATTCAGACATGGTGATCTGAACAAATATTCTCAAATAATATAACTTTGCAATTTCTTGCTATTTTTGAACTGTTCTCTCTGAATAACCATTTGACCGCCAGCATTATGCTCATAATTGAATGAGATTTCTCCTATTTTGTAATCAGATAACCAATTCTCACATTAAATCAATGGAATATAAATTAATTTTTATTTTACTATTTGGTTCTTCCTTACGTTTTTGTCCTATATTTGGTATATTTATTACGTTTCACGCGGATGAATGAATTTGTCAGTGCTGTAGATGATAAGTTATCGTTTAGTTAAATATATTGCACATTTCTATTACGAACGCCTAATGAATATTTTTGAAGGCGAAATATGATCAAAGCCTATCTAATGATATAAAATTGAAATGTTCAAAAGCTGGAAAATTTACTCTTAATGCATTCATACCACTATGCATTGATCTTCCCCAGGCGTTAATAAGTTGAAAGCTAAACTAGGATGAAACATTTCCCCCCGGCACGCGTTGCTTCTGTTTTAAATTAAACGGTTTTGCGGTAACTAGTAAACTCCAAATTAGTTAATTTATGGTTCATATTGGTCCAAGAGGTAATGATTATGATCCTAAGTTATGGCATTATCCGTTGCCTCTAATACAGGAGCACATTAACGGTATTAACAATAACGTTATTAATAACGCTATTATGCTATGCCAATGCAGTTGTTATCATAATGCACAAATAGAAAGATAGATTTATCTACCAAAACACCAAGGAAATAATCCGGAGAAGAAAAGTTCAAAAGCAAAATGCAATCCAAGAGTTCGCGTCTAAACAAAGTTATTAGCCTGAAAGATCACATGTCATTTAAAAGTGAGCGTGTTCCATTCAAATGACTTTCTCTAACCGTTCTGCAAAGAAACTATTTTTACAAAAGATATGGTTTTGATAGTGTTTGACGCCCCTTTAACCACTTGTGGCACCGCAGGCGATGACACTGATGATACACGAATGACGGAGGAGCCCCAGTAGAATGCGATGGCGGTGGAAACCGAAGTACCCGGAGAAAACCCACCACTGCACCGCTTTGACCACCACAAATTCCACATGTGGTAGCTTGGGATCGAACTCTGGGCTTCTAGGTCTAACCACTCAGCCATCATGCTAGTCAGATAAGCATTAACAGTCTTATTATTTGATTACTTGTAAGTAAAATGCATATATGGCTAATTCCATATCTTTTAAAAGCTGCTCGTTATGTGAACAATGGAAGCTTGGTTCGCTTTGCAAGTTCAGCAGTAAACAAAACCGAGATGTAATGGAAGATAACCCAGTTTGGAAAAAAGTTATATAGTAAAATGTATATGGTATAAATTGTGTATTTTAACGATATCTGCATTTTTTTGTGCAGTAACTTATTGTCTATTTATTATGGTTTACTGGTTACGCAAAATTTATCAAATCCATCCAGAACGAACATATCTTCAGAAGATATTCCCAGATAATTCAGATAATTATAATTATATAACATACGGTATTTTAACCAAAATCGTGAGAGCCATTTTTGAGAAAAATAGAATATTACAAAAAATATATCCATTTGGGGAGAGGGGATTTTCTTGAAAAACTTCGTGTTACATTCTTGGAAGATAATCAATTAAAATATCAGATTTGTTATTTAACGGTTTTTGATTTTTGAGTTATGGCGTCCACAGATACACCTTTTTTTAAAAAATTCTTTTTAGGACAACATGAGACTTCAGAACATATATTTGTGGTACGAGTTTTTAGGTGGAATACAGTACCTTCTCTATACACTATGTACATAGTACGTGCAGAGAAAGTAAAAATATGATGTGCTATAATCATATAGCTGCAGCAAAATATTCTTGCAAATTCCAATTCTTCTATCTACTTCATGCAATACGGGAACTCTAAATGTGTGTGTAGTCTTTCACGTCAATTGCAAATTCCGTCATCCAGCTGATGTAACACTTGCAAATAATATACACGCTTCTTCAAGGTGAATTTCAGCACTTTGAACTCTGATGATTTCGGAATTTGCAATTGAAGTGAAAGACAACTTACAGATTTGGAACTACGTTCAATTGACCCCGGTATTGCATCAATGTCATCTCTTGTGGAAGGTAAACCTGGTCTAGACTTGTGAGCAACGGAGTCTGTTCGTTGAAACTTATTTTACAGCTTTCATATAGTTTTATTGTTGGTCCATCCTATCTAAATTTCCGTTGAACGGAACACCCTGTAGACGCCATGTGACAGCGCAAAACGTTCAGAAATAGTCAACATACTGCTTAGTGATCAACCTAAGGCAAAATGACATTCTTAAGCTACCTCGATCACAAAAATTACTTATTTAGTGGACAGTCTGTACATCAACTATGGAATATAAGATTACGAAACACCGTGTATACTTAGATATTGCAGAACGCTAAGGAAATTCTTTGCATGTGTTAATTGGGTAGGGACGTTATGCCATGCAAACGCTAACGACAGTATGCAAGGTAGTTCAGTTTCTAGTTTTGTATTTTCTCTCTTTTTCTTTCTTTTTATGGTTTCAGAAATACGCCTGCTAGAGGGCTCCAAGCATTTTTATTGCTCGTTTTGTTTCAGGAACAATTGAACACAGGCAAGCACGTCGTGTGTGCTCGAGGCAGTTGGTGCAGTATGACGTACTTGAATTTTTGGTATGAAAAATGCGTTATAGCGTGTGAAAGAACAGATTTCAACAAGTTACAGTTTGGGTTTTATGGTATCCACGCATTTTAGAATACAGGAACATTCCATAGAACCACTCAACTGTACCAATAACAAACACCTGCATTTGAGAAATTTCCTCTTAGCGCACACACACATACCGGGTGATACACATGGTAATTTACAACCTTGTAGGGGTGATAGGGGAAACCAAAAGTTACGACTACTTTTTCTGTCATGTTGTACACTCGCATGCATAAAAAATGGCACATTCCCCTAGATTGTAATAGTATTTTTCTTGTCCTAATTTTTGCACCTTTTGCTGACTTCTTTCAGCCGTCATCAGTTTTCTGTATCACTCGTCTCAAAAAAATAAAATCTGATGTGCTCCATTTACATGACTTTCTCTACATTTCTGCAACAAATTATTGTTAAAAGCTTATTCTTCTATTTACTTCATGCTAATCGAGAAAAAAAAATAGCAGAAATAGTCTTATTGCTTCCTTGTAAGTAGAAGTGAAATAAGGGAGTACCTTAGGTTAAAGTGATAGTCAAAAGCTGATTGCTATGTGACTGAAGTTCCTTTGTTTGTATGGACACAGTTGACACATACCTGTATGAGAAAAGTATGTTTTTCAAACCTGAAACCAAAAACGAGCAATATCTCAAAAACGATAAAGTCCACAAAACACGTATACAACATAAATTGTGTGTTTTAATGTGCTCTACATTTATTGTATTGTAAATTTTTGTCCATCTCTTACGGTTTAGTGGTTATGCAAAATTCCTTAAAATTCACCCAAAATAAAGTAGACTTCAGAGGGTATTCCCAGAAAATTCAAAATTTACATTTTATTGAGCAGGCAAATATCTTTATTATACGATATTTTAATCAAAATCGTAACAGCCATTTTTGACATAATCAAAATTTTCGGAAAATATTCCATGTAAAGGGTAGTTTGGGGTGGGGGATTTTTCTTAAAATCTTTGTTTCGCATCCCTGGAAGATACTAAACTTAAATACCACGTTTGGTATTTTACCGACTTTTCGTTTTTGAGTTATCGTGTTCACAGACCACGGACGCGGTTATCCAATCATTTCACAAGGATTAAAGGATCGTTTATTAGTTACTTCCTATGTTATTTTACTTTCTCTATACGTACTATGTACATAGTGTACAGAGAAGGTATTGCATTGTACCCAAAAATTCGATACCGAGATTTCACCGGAAGTACATGTTTTGAGACCACCTGAATACAAAAAATTTTTTTTAGAAAAATGTCCGTGTGTGTCTGTCTGTTTATGTGTATGTGTGTCTGTGGGCAGCAAAGCTCATAAACGAAAAGACGTTAAATACCAAACTTGGTTTTTAAGTTGAGTATCTTCCAAGGATGCGACACGAAGATTTTCAAGAAAATCCCCCCACCTCCAACTAAGCTTCACATGAAAAACTTTTCGAAAATTTTGATTTTTTAAAAAAAGGCTCTAACGATTTTGATTAAAATGTCATATATTAAAGATAAATACTTGACAAATAATATGTATATCTTAAATTTTCTGGGAATAGCTCCTAAATAGTACTTTATTCTGGATGAATTTTACGGAATTTTGTGTAACTGGTAAACCGTAAGAGATAGACAAAAATTTACAACACAAAAAATGTAGAGCACATTTAAACACACAATATATGTTATATACATTTTTTTCGTGTAGTTAATCGTTTTTTTAGATATTCCTTGTTTTTGGTTTTAGCTTTAAAAAAACGTACTTTTCTCACACATGGCTTTATCAGCTTGTGTCTATACAAGCAAAGGAACTTCAGTCACATAGAAGCCAACTTTTGACTGTCACTTTAACCTATGGTACTCACTTATTTCGCTTCTACTTACAAGGAATCAAGTAATAAGAGTATTTCTGCTATTTTTTTTCTCTATTTTATCAGTATAAACCTGAACAGCTCCGTTCCATCATAAGCCACATTTTATCACGAAAGTGCACACTGTCTTCCTTTCCCTTAGGGCTCTGATAAGGTGTATTTGGTGTAGGAGTGTCTATATATCCAATTATTGCCAACAATGGGAGGCAAATATTCATGTTGGACTATCCGATTACGGCAGGCGTGTACTAGACCACAGACTTGGAGCCTATCTGGAGGGGAGCGTGATAGGCAATATACCGTTAGTTGAAGGTCATACACATCATTTGCGTTTTTTACTTTCTCTACACGTACTATGTACATAGTGTATAGAGAAGATATTTCAGTCCACCAAAAATTCGATCCCGAGATTTCACCTGAAATATATGTTTAAGGGTCCCCTGTATCCCCCAAAAAAAATTGAGAAAAAGGTCCGTGTATCCGTGTGCTGTGAGCACGATAATTCAAAAACGAAAAGTCGGTAAAATACCAAACTTGGTATTTAAGTTTAGTGTCTTCCAGGTATGCGACACGAAGATTTTGAGAAAAATCCCCCTGCCCCAAACTACCCTTTACATGGAAAGCTTTTCGAAATTTTTTATTTTCTTAGAAATGGCTCTAGTGAATTTGATTAAAATATCGTATATTAAAGATATTTACCTGACAAATAATATGTATATCTTGAATTTTCTGGAAATAGCCTCTGAACACTACTTTATTCTGGATGCATTTTATGAAACTTTGCAAAACTGTTAAACCGTAAAAGTTGGACAAAAACTTACTACAAAAAATGTAGAGCACGTTAAAACACATAATTTATGTTATACATTTTTTTCGTGGAGTGGATCGTTTTTAAGATATTGCTTGTTATTGGTTACAGCTTTAAAACACATACTTTTCTCATACAGTAATTTGTCAACTCCTGTCCATACAAACAAAGGAACTTCAGTCACAAAGCAATCAGGTTTTGACTTCACTTTAACCTATGGAACTCCCTTATTTCGCTTCTACTTATAAGGAAGCAAGTAATAAGACTATTTCTGCTAATTTTTTCTCGATTAGCATGAAGTAAAGAGAAGCATAAGCTTTTTAACAATTATTTGTTGTAGAGATGTAGAGAAAATCATGTGAATGGAACACATAAGATATTTTAAAGTTCGTTGATTTGCTTCAGTCATGAATTAACTTATCCTCAATACCCATCTGCATTACTAATTGGAACCAGATCTAATATGAATCTTAAGTATATTGTTGCTCTTTTGACGCGCATCCAAGTTGGAACAGCTGATAGCTTGGATTACTTGAGCTTCTGCATCCGAGAAAATCTTGTGTTTCATTCACATGATTTGCCCTATGTGTTCTATAAACAAGCTATTCTTGCAAAACATTAACCTTTTATCTAGTTCATGTGTTAGTCAAGATAAACATTACCAGAAATGTCTTATTACTTAGTTGCTTATAAGTAGACGAAAATAAGGGAATGAACTAATTTAAAGTGACAAATGTTTTAAAATCTGTCGCTATTAGATCTCTTTCAATCGCCAGAAGTAATACAACAAAGATATGAAACAGATGAGATTTCCGTTCGAGAAAAGTTTCAATTATTTTAAAATTGAAACCAATAATAGAGAGCATCTCTAAAATGTTTATCTCTACAAAATGTCTACGACATAAATAATTGTGTGTTTTAACGTTTTTTGTGCAGTAAGCTTTTTATATATCTTACGATTTCCCAATTATGCAAAAGTCATTGAAAATGAAGAGGATTTCAGGGGCTGTTCCCAAAAATTTCAAGATAATCATTTTATTATTGGTATAAAAATATTTAATATAGGGCATTTTAATCAAAATGGTTAGTAATTTTTTATAAAATCGAACATTTCAAAAAATATTTTATATTAAGGTTAGTTTGGGGTTGGTGGTTTTCCTGAAAACCTTCGTGTGCTTGGAAGCTACTAAACTTAAATTTTATGATGTCCACACACAGACGTTAAAACTTATTTCTGATTAAATCTCGGTATGGAATTTTTGGATGGAATACAATACCTTCTCTACCTACTATGTATACTGTAATGCGTGATGCAGAAATTAAACATTGTAAACTAAGAGCGACGTGGTAAAACATAATCACGTACTAATGAGTACTTACCCAATAGCTGTTAAGAGTTCTTGCCAATGAAGAAGGGAATATTTTTTTCTAATGTTTTTAAAATATTATATGTACTAATTCGTTGTATTCCAGTTTATATTTTACCTTCCTACACGTACCATGTACATAGTGTACAGAGGAAGTATTGTATTCCACCCAAAACTTTAATACAAGATTTCACCGGGAATACATGTTTTGGGACCGCCTGAATTCCAAAAAAAAAAAAATATTTTCAGAAAAAGGCACGTGTGTGTCATTGGACAACATAGCTCAAAAGCGAAAATACCGTTAAATACCAAACTTAGTATTTATGTTTAGTATCTTCCAAGGATGCGACATGAAGATTTTCAAGAAAATCCCCCCACCCCAAACTACTCTTCACATGGAACAATTTTAGAAAATTATTTTTTCTCAAAAATGGTTCTAAAGTTTTTAATTAAAATATATCATATTAAAGCCATTTCCATCACAAATAACATGTATATCTTGAATTTTCTGGGAATAGTTTCTGAAGACCTGTTTATTCTGAATGAATTTTGCTGAACTTTGCATAATTTGTACACCGTTAGAGATAGACAAAATCTTACAACACACAGAATTTATATTTCGTTAAAATACACAACTTATGTCATATCCATTTTTTTCGTGGAGTTGACCATTTTTGAGTTATTGCTTGTTAAAATAATTACGCGGGAATCTCGCAACTTCTGCCCACGCAAAGAAACTGATTTTAGTTTCATGGCAACCACATTTTAAAACATTGACTGTCGGTTTTGCCTAATGTATTGCCTTATTTCCCTTTTACTTATAAGGAACTAAGCAATACGACTGTTTCTGCTAATGTTTATCTCGATTAGCAGAAATAGATAGAAGAATAAGCTTATAAAAAGTAATTTGTTACAAAGATGTAGAGAAAATCATGTGAATGGAACACATCAGAGTTCTTTATAACATCTTTTACATATTTTGTTTTTGCACTGCTAATTACTGTTTTTTTTTTTTTTTTTTTTTTTTAATATTTGAATTCGAATTTATAGAAGCTTATTATTATTTTCTTACGTGATTTAGCAAATTCAATGTGTAATTATAATTTAATGATGGCGAGGCAGTGGGCAATGTTTTAATCTAAACAGCATAACATGTGTTTCCTGTATTTTACTAACGATTTGTTAGGTTCTGTTAACATTGTTGAATCCCAGTGGCCCTGTCATTAGCGTGAGTAAAATATTCCTGTGCGCTCAACAAAGCAATAGTTTATACAGCGATTGCTCTGGGCTGATGTGCATTATCGCAAAACAATCCGGACTGGTTGCATTCACATGACACTTTACTGCAAAAGCTTATTCTTCCGGCTACTTCAGTTAATGGAGATAAACTTTCATTATACATTGTAGGTACAACAATACAGTAGCCTAAAGCGCCTTAAAGGGATATTAACTGATGAAAGTTACTTTTCGATTTTTTAAGTTGATATATAAAATAGTAGTGCGCACATTACTATCATTTTAAATAGATTTTGAAAGTCTGATGCCTTCCATTCACATTATACCTATTCTGCATACTAGCTACTTCAAAGTAACCGAGAAAAACATAGCACAAATAGTCTCATTACTTAGTTCCTTACAAGTAGAACGAAAATAAGGGAAAATACTAGGCCTAAGCGACAGTGAAATATTTTAAAAGCTGCCACCATTATATTGAAAGTCCATTCTCTTTATATAGACAGAAGTAAAAGAAAAACACTGACAAATTATGGGCTCTATAAAATTGAAGCGAATAACAAGAAATATCTCGTAAATGGTTAAGTGGACACAAAATGTACATGACGTAAAGTGTGTATTTTATCGAGATATATGTACATTTTATAATTTTTGTTTGTCTCTTACGGCTTATCGGTTATTCAAAAATGATACAGAACAGAGAGGTGTTCAGAAGCTATTCCCAAAATGTATCGGAAATGTACGATTAAATGGTAACTTAGATTGGAGAATATTCCTGAAAATCTTCATGTCTCATCCTTGAAAGTTGCTGGACTTAAGTACCAAGTTTGGTATTTAAAGGAGTTTTCGTTCTTGACTTATACCGTTAAGATACTTATTTTTTTCTAAAAAGTATATTTTTAATTCAGGGGACCTTAAACATACAGTTCCGTGAAATCTCGGTATTGAATTTATTGCTATGTACTACGTAGATACATTGTGCATTGCTAGACAAAGTAAAAAATTAGAAGTATTTAACTGAAAACCCCGAATTAGCATAAATTAGTTCAAATGGTAGAATAGTTTTCATTGAGCCAAACCTTTCACGCCCACGTATAATTAGAGCCTAACTTCATATATCAAAACGAAACTTGCTTAGTCAAACACACCTGCTTGTATTGTATTTAATGAAATGTAGCTGCATTAATGACGTTCCAAATGTAAAACAAGAATTCACTCTTTGTTGATTGAAATAGTCACTGCAACCAACGCACTGTTTGTTCTAACTTCAATAAACATTAACGTCCATTTTCCGCAACTGTAATGTAGAGGTCATATTTACATTCGCTTCTCCTTGATTAAATATCGCCTTCGATCGTAGCCTAGTTATGTTATCGTCACTCCGAGGCTGCAGATACGAGTTTACACCCCTTTTAGTGAATATCAATATTCGTGCTGCCGCAATAATATTATCTGTATAAAAAGACAGCTTTTGTAGCTGCATGCAACTGTTAGCAATAAGATCTAATTCAGAAGTGATGCATAATTAGTGAGTCAGAGATCATCGAATAGGTACAAGAAGTGCCAAAAGAAGTGCGTTTACATTGTGAATTTTATATTTTTATAAGATTAAAAATGAAATTATTATTTAAAATAAAATAACTATTCATATTCAACCAATTATTCTATTTAATAAACCAATTTCATTATTTTAACTGAATAAAATATAAAAATCTGAATAATTACAAGCATTTTATTCCCATTAATTCCAAAAAATTCTATCCAACCTAAATCAACATATTTATTTAAATCTAATCCAATCATTAAAGGTTTATGTCTAACACTAATTTTTTTATTATAAGATAGGTATTTGATTTTTATTTTTATGCTTGCCTTTATAATATATATGGAGTAATGCTGAATACCTTTAACCCTGGATGTATGGTGCGCATTACTCACTTTTCAATTCCACTAATAACATGGTTGTTGTAAATAAGTTGAATAATTTTTTTTGTTTTATTATTAATTTATTTACAAGCAATGCATATGTAAAAATGATTGTTTGTGGATTAAAAAATGTGATGCAGTTTATTGACATGACTTTCTCTACCTGTCTGCATACAAACTATTTTTAAGTATTATTAATTTATCTACAATATGCTAATCAAGATAAACATTAGCAGAATTAGTTTTATTAATTAGTATGTTGTAAGTAGAAGAGAAATAAGGGAACACGTCAGGCTAAAGCGACAGGCAAATCATTTAAAAGCTGTCGCTATGTGATTATTCTTAAAACTTGATTCTCTTTCCATGTCCAGGAGTAAAAGAGGAGAGATATAAACAGATAATAACTTCCCTTTTGAGAAATGTTTTAAGCATTTTAAAATTGGAACTAAATACAGGGAATAACTCTGAAATGGTTAGTTTTACAAAAAACGTATGTGAAAGAAATTGTCTTTTAAGGAGATCAACAATTTTTGTGCAGTAAGTTTTGGTTTATCTCTCACGGTTTGGCAGTTATGCAGAATAAAGAAATCTTCAGAGACTATTCCCATAGATATACATTTTATTTGCTATGAGAAGATCCTCAATATGACATTTCAATCAAAATCGTTAGAGCCATTTTTTTGAAAATCGAATATTTCGAAAATAGTTCGTATAAAGGATAGTTGGGGATTAGAGGATTTTCTTAAATCTTTGTGCCGCATTCTTGGAAGATACTGAACTTACGTACCAAGTCTGGTATTTAACCGGAAATTGGTTTCTGAGTTATTTTATCCCCACACACATTTACACCCACTAACCTTTTTCTAAAACGCTTTTTTGGTTTCAGGGAAACTCAATATATGTATTTATTTCCGGTGAAATCACGATATCGAATTTTTGGATGGAGTTCAATACCTTCACTACCTACTATGTACATTGTCCATACGTGATGGAGAAATCAATAAAGCAAAACCATTATGTAGGTTCTAATGCCGCATTTTCAGGTTTATTTCGCATAAATGGTCTACTTCATATACCACTAAGGCTCAATTCTCTTGTGCAGCACGATTAACTATTAAAATTACATCGAATTAATTTGGTTTCTTCGTAGCTTTTATGTTCTGCCTAGAAAATATTAGCAATATTTAGAAGTTATTTTAATCTCGAATATGTCACTTAATTGTTATATACATTTTACATCTCAGCACAGAGAAATTATGGAGCAATTTTGGCCTAACGCGACTAGAAATCCTAGACAAATACAAATGTATTCCCGATTATTTTTATTATAGATACAATTCGCAATTAGTAGCTCATTTTGACAACTCTGTATTACACAACAAAAGCAGCTTTAATGACTCTGAGAACATTCTACTGGTAGCAGGTGTAAATACGGAAATACGAAGGGACCCGATCAACAACGAGAATAGGCCAGCTTGTAATATTTAGCAATAGTAATAATAGCTATACTAAATAATGGTAAAAATAATTTAATAATATTAATAGTTTATTGTACTTAGTTACATTTTTAACTACCTATAAAATAATGTCCTATTAAACTATATTACTTATTCTAATGTACAATTAGGTTTGGGTACATTTCCTTAGACTCCTGGCGATAGTGAGCTCTACTGTTCTCTCTTTTAATACTATCCGCTTCTTTACTTTCTCTTCACGTACTATGTACATAGTGTATAGAGAAGGTATTGCATTTCAACCAACAATTTTGGAAAAAGATCCGTGTATGTGTGTGTCTGTGTGCCTGTGGACAGCAAGCTCAAAAACGAAAAGACCGTTAAATACCAAACTTGACATTTAAGATTAGTATCTTCCAAGGATGCGACACGAAGATTTTCAAGAAATTCCCCCACCCCCAACTACCCTTTACATGGAACTTTTTTCGAAAATTTTTATTTTTTAAAAGATGGCTCTAACGATTTTAATTAAAATAGCATATATTAAGGATATTTACCTGACCTGAGAATGGCCTCTGAAGACTACTTTATTCTGGACGAACTTTACGGAATTTTGCATAACTGCTAAACCGTAAGAGCTAAACAAAAACTTACTAAACAAAAAATGTTGAGCACGTTAAAACACACCATTTATAATATATACATTCTTTGTTGTTGAGTTGATCGTTTTGAGATATTTTTTATTTTCTGTTTCAACTATGAAAAACTTACCTTTTCTCTTACAGGAATTTGTGAATTTCTGTTCATATAAAGAAAGGAACTTCAGTTACATAGCAACCAGCTTTTGACTATCACTTTAATCTATGGCACTCCCTTATTTCGCTTCTACTTACAAGGAAGCAAGTAATAAGACTATTTCTGCTAAAATTTTCTCGATTGGTATGCAGTAAATAGAAGCATAAGGTTTTTAACAATAATTTGTTGCAAAGATGTAGAGAAAGTCATGTGAATGGAACATCAGATTTTTCTTTCACCTTACGCAAATATTGCTATAATTATTTAATTTTTTTTCTCTTTCCTATGACATCCAGCGTTTACATATCTACCATTTCTCCTACTATACTATCCATTTGTGCTTACAAATTTCTTACTTCTTTACATTCTGTTAAAGGCGAACAATGCTGTCTTCCTGCCCGAATAAAGCGCAACGTTCTAGTCCATTCCCCTTCCAAAAGTATTGCTCCTGTCCTCATCCATGCTAATTCTTATCCTTCTTGTTTCTTATATATCTACCCAGGCTCTCTCTGGACCTCTTCTTTATTTAGTGTGTAAAGAAAGAATAAATATTTTCTATGTCTTCTATCCTAATTCTCACTGGTTTCCAGATTCTTTTTTACTTTCTCTAGACGTACTATGCACATAGAGAAGGTATTGTATTACACTAAAAATTCGATACCTACATTTCACCGGAAGTACATTCTTTGGGTCCCCCTGAATTCAAAGAAAGCATTTTTATCTTTCTCTACACATACTATATATAATGTTTAACTTTCTCTACACGTACTATGTGCATTCCACCCAAAAATTCGATACCGAGATTTCACCGGATCCAGCTGAATCCAAAAAATAACATTTTCGAAAAAGGTCCGCGTGCGTGTGTGCTGTGGACAGCATAGCTCAAAAACGAAAAGACCGTGGAATATCAAACTTGGTATTTAAGTTTGGTTATCTTCCAAGGATGCGACAATAAGCTTTTCAAGAACCCCCCCCCAGCTACCCATTATATGGAACTTTTTTCGACATTTTTTATTTTCTTAAAAATGGTTGTAACAATTTTGATTAAAATATCGTATATTAAAGCTATTTACCTGACAAATAAAACGTATATCTTGAATTTTCTGGAAATAGCCTTTCAAGACTAGTTTATTCTGGATCAATTTTACGGAATTTTGCATAATTGCTAAACTGTAAGAGATGGACAAAACTTACCACACAAAAATGTAGAGCACGTTAAAACACACAACTTATGTAATAAACATTTTTTTCGTGCAGCGGGTCATTTTTAGATATTCCTTGTTTTTGGTTTCAGGTTTGAAAAAGATACTCTTTTCATACAGGAATTTGTTAACTCCTGCCCATACAAGCAAAGGAGCTTCAAACACATAGCAACCAATTTTTGACTATCGCTTTAATCTATGGTACTCCCTTATTTCGCTTCTACTTGTAAGGAAGCAGTTAATAAGACTAATTCTGCTAATTTGTTCTCTATTAACATGAAGTAAATAGTAGCATAAGGTTTTTAACAATAAATTGTTACAGAGATGTAGAGAAAGTAATGTGAATGGAACACATCAGATTTTTCGAAAAAGGACAGTACAGCTCGAAAACGAAGATACCGTTAAATACCAAAGATGCGACACTAAGATTTTCAAGAAAATTCCCCTCTCCCAAACTATCCTTTACATGTAAAAAAATAGAAACTTTTCATTTTCTCTAACGAATTTTATTAACATTTCTATATTGAAGATATTTATATATCAAATATAATGTATATTTTGTATTTTCTGGAATTTCCTCTAAAGATCTTTTAATTCTGGATGATTTTATTGAATTTTCATCACTGGTAAACCGTTAGAGATAGACAAACATTAACACAAAAAATGTAGATCACGATAAAACAATTAATTTAAATCATATACATTTTTTCGTGTTATTAATCTAAGTTTTAAAATACTTCTTTTCATACGGGAACTTGTAAACGCTTGGGCATGGAACGAAACAGATTTGAATCCCATAGCAGCGAAATATTTGACTGTCCGTTTAGCCTAGTATATTCCCATATTTCCCTTCTTATAAACGAACTAAGTAATAAGATTTAACATTAAATAGATAGAATAATAAGCTTATTAACAATAATTTCTTACAGAGATGTAGAGAAAGTTATGTGAATGAAGCACATCAGAATTTTTAATTTTATTCCCCCTTTTATTCTTGTCTTTGCTGTTTATATGCCCATACCAATCCTTCTCCAAAATAGAATATTGAAATTTTGATCATCAAAACATGCATTTCTCTCCACTTCTTTCTGGTGTTCCTAGTTCTATCATTACTAACCCCTTAGTAATGTGAGAACAACATGCGCCCGTGAGATTTAAAACGAAGCTAGCGAAAGAGGTTTAATGCAAAACTCGCTATACGCGTTCGAATATTTCAAATGGAGTGAACTCTACAGTTCCCTTTTTATTAGTACCTAGTCATTTATCACTGTTCATTTCCTTTTAAAGGGATACTTGAGGATGTATCCCTTTAAACCCTGAAACTTCCGACTTTTTTAAATTCTCTGAAAGAATATTTTCTTATGTTTCATTCACACGACTTTTTCTACTCGCTCTTAAGAGACTGTTCTTAAATTACCTTATTAATATATGACGTGTTTCAGGTAAGCTTTAAATTCACATTTACACATTAGGCACAATATAAAGTTTCGTATAAAATTTGAAAATTGCAATCAGTAATACGAAATAACTTGAAAGTAGTTAACTAAGAAAAAAATCTGTGTTGCATAAGAGGTCTTGTGCTTTAAAGAGGTCTTATTTTCTGAGTAGCAAAGTTTAAGTTATTTTGCTTTACCAGAGTCGTTTGGCATGAAAATATCTTAATATACGATATTTTAATCTACATCATTAGATAATTTATTTTTGAGGGAACTAAATATTCCATGTAAAGTCAACTTTGTGGTGGAAGAAGTTTTTCTGAAAATCTCCCAGTCGTATTCTAAAGATAAACTTTTGAAACAGCATTACTTAACAAGTATATTTTCTAAAATTAGTTTTACTTTTTCTGTCATGTATGCATTTGCATTAGAAGATAGAGAAGAGATGGTATTCCACCCAAGAGCTCGATACCTAAATTCCACTGGAAGTACATATAGAATAAACATAATTTTTAAAACATGTCCCTGTGTATCTATGTTGTGACCGCGTGTGTATGTGTGTGCCTTTTGAACAGCATAACTAAAAATCGAGAAGTCAATATCAAAATTAGAATTTGGTTCCGCATCCTCGAAGAATGCGATTTTCAGGAATACCCCGACCCCCAACTACAATTTTGATTTTCTCAAAATGCCCTTAACGATTTTGATTAAAATATATGTTTAAGCTGTTTTTATTATAAACGAAAGTTTATCTTGAATTTTCTGGGACCTGTTCATAATGGATGACTTTTGTAAAACTGGTAAACCTTAAGATATAGACGAAAACTTACTACACAAAAAATGTAGATCTTGGTAAAACACGTAATTTGTTATATTCATTGTTTGTAGAATTAGCAGCTTGTGAGATATTCTTTGTTATTGGTTTAAATTTAAAAGTACTTACTCTTTTCTCAAACATGAAGTTCTCTTTCGTTTCAGATCTCTTTTGTTTTACTCCTGGCCTCCGAAAAATAATCCAATTTTAATGGCAAACGAATAGCGACAGCTTCAAAAACATTTGACAATTGCTTTAGGTTATTGTACTCCCTTATTTACCTTCTACTGGTAAGGAACTAAGTAATAAGATCATTTCTGCTAATGCTCATTTTGATTAGAATTATGGAGACAAAATAACTCTTTAGCAAGGATTGTTTGTTTCCAGAAAAGTTAGAAAAAGTTATCTGAATGGGATACATCTGATTTTTTCATTCATGGCGTTTCAAATCGTGTAATTCTGGTGAAATATTTGTATCGAATTTCTGCACGGATTACAATACTTTACTTGCTATAGGTAAATAATACAGGAATTTAAACGAAACAAAACAAGGTAATTAAACATTTAAGGTTGCTAGTCATCTCGTAAAATGCATATTCGTGAAGAAACATAAGTTGCCTAGCCTTTTGCTGTGTCCAAAAATACCTTATTCCTGCCCCCTCTTCTCGTGTTTTTAAGTAATTCTCGAAATTGAATGATGATTTTGTGTCGAAAATATTACACCATTCCTTTTGCTTCCAATTTTAATTAAAAGGCTTCTACCGCTTACTGCGAGTTTGACTGTTTAAGTTTTCGTAAAATTTAGCTCTTAAAATGTATAAAGGGAGTGTAAAGTAAGTAAAGCAATGCAATGCTACGATAGGTCTTTATAAAACTCATAACATACTACCGATTGCAAAGCTTTTGTGGCTAAAGTTCATGAATTACTCAGCAAAATGTTGGGATGGGCTTTCATGTGGCCTAAAAGCTGGCGGGGAGGTTGCTTTACAATCTGTGACACCTGGACTCCTATATTTGGTGGACAGCCACAATTGTGTTCAAATTGTTATAACCACTAATGTGGGAATCTGAGTTTGTATTTCCCCACACTAGTTATCTTATGATATTATCGTTAGGAACAAATTAAAGTACGTTTATGTTGACGAAATTTTAACTGAAAATGTGTATATATAAATAAAAGAAATTCGTAAAGATATTAAACCACAGCTGAGAATTAGAATGATAAAAGTAGTTAACTAAGAGAAATATACGTGCAAAAATTGCGCATATGAAGGGACAAACATACTTTCTATGTAATATATATGTTTGTATATATGTATATTCAGAGTTCATTTAAAACCTAACGGAGCACACGGCGTTACGCTTCTCCCGAGACCTTGCTGGATTCCCACACTAGTGGCTGCCTTTTTGCGCACGGTCAAGCTCGGCAGTATGAACGGCGATTGACTCCAGAGAAACGCATTTTTGTGTGTAAAAGCTATTATGCAATTGAATCACCAAGCCGTGTTCACACAGAACATATTCAAAAGTTCTCTGATGAACTGCCTCCTTCCAGATTTAAAATTCACTAGATAAATTCGAAGCTATTGGTTCTGTCGCAAACAAAGAACGAATGCGTCAACGTACAGTTTTAACAGAGGAAATAGACGACATAGGCGCAAATCTTGAACATTCATCAACAAAATCCATCCCAAAATTAGCACAACAGGTGGTAATTCCAGTATTCTGCACATAGAGAAACTAAATTATTAAAACTACAACATTATAAGTGTACAAGTGTCCATTCATTCAAACAAGGTGAGCCAGAATCACGAATGATTTATTATTATTAATGGTTTCTTTCATCAGTGAATGACAGTTCTTTTCCGACGAGGCGTGGTTACGCGTAAATGGCTGGGTCAACATTCATAACACGGTCCTAGACCACATTGCTTTCAAGAAGTCCCTCATTATGATCGGAAAGTTGCAGTTTTTTGTTCTGTTAGGGCTAGACGAATAATCGATCCAACATTTTACGAGCACGCTGTAAATGCAGAGTGTTATACATGTTTACGCGCGGAGTTTATGTAGAAGCAAAGCCGACTGTCACACCCATTCGCGCAAATGCATAGCGCCCGTTAGGTTTTAAATGAAGAACCTTGTATATATGTATGTGTATGAATATGTATATAATGTATGTGTATGTATGTGTATAATATGTGTGAATATGTATATATGAATATGTGTATAGGCATATATATGTGTATACGTATATTTGTATGTGTATGTATGTGTATATATGTATGTGTGTATATATGTAAGAATATGTGTATATGTATATATGTATGCATATATCTTAAAGGCATCTATACTTGCATAAATAAAACACAGTTGAAGACATAAGAGGCAGTTGCGGAATACGTCATGTAATAAAGTGAACAAAGAAAACACAAGCAGGTTTGAAGGTCAATATTTTAGAGATGCTTGTTAATTATTTGCTAATCGTCGCTGTGAATAGGAATAGGCAATTATAATCATTAAAACGAGGACGAAAAAATGAAGTTAAACTGACTGACGTTGCAGGTTACAAATTACATCTATCTCTTATACTATTTATTAGTGTCTGCAATCAGCAATCACTAGGCCGTGTTTACCTACCCATCAGCGAATTTGGCCTCTGTTGTTCATTTTCTATATTGGCAAAATGTTGAGTGTTGATAACTTGAATCCAACTTCCTCTTAAGACTTCTCGAACAGTCTCTAAAACGATAACAGGAAACTTACACATTTATTGTAAATCTAAGCAGTACTTAATCCTAATATACATAGTGAAATAACTATAGTAATGTGTGAGGCTCGTATTCTGAAGATCCCGGGTTCGATGCCCTTTGACCATCCACTCTGTTCTTAGTTTTAGTGATTTCTTCCTAGACAGTAGGGGGATGCTGAAATGGTTTTTCATCTTCTATGATGTCCTTTTCCTTATTTTCTTCATTCCATTTCCATCTTTCAGGTTAGCTTCTGGGTCTTGTGGCGCAAGGAATTCCTGGACAAGTGTCCCGGATATTTGCTCACAGGAAACATTAGTCCCCGTGAACACTTGAGGGCTGCTTGTTTGAAAGGATCGTTTACCGCCCTCTTTAGCCAGTTCAAATAGTAAGGGCGGGTCTTTGAGGCAGGAACTTCTGGGACTTCCGCGCGTCTCTATGGGCTGTGCCTGCAGACTCTGTTCCTGTGCTCTCAGTAGATCGCATTCTCCGAGATGTCCTCATTCCTTGCGTATACTACACACTAGGCCTAATGTTAGTAGAAGAAAGAATAAAAATTATATATATATATATATATATATATATATACATAAATGAAATATTTTAAAGTCTTAGTTAAAGCTCGAGTTTATATTGATTTCTATATATTGCAATAATTAATATTGGTTTTCCAAATGTATTTTTAAGAGGTAAGCCTTAATAAATAGCGAGGACTCTTTTCAATTGGAAATCCTAAGCTACTCGGCAACTGTTCTCACCTAAAGCTACGAGAAATTATCAACAGCGGAAGTCTTATTATTAGAAACAACTGGCAAAGTCTGCAAGTCAAATTCCAAACGTTGAAACGAAACCTTGACTTTGTATCAGCAGCTAATCACTGACTTACAGCATCATCTTTTTTAAGAATTCCGCATTAAACGAATATTTAGGAGCTTCGTTTAGCTTCACACGTCACTTCCTCCGAGTTTACAAATAACAACCATACAACTAGATGGATCCGGACGGTCGGCGCCAGAAGGTTTAGTGACGTAGTACATCCCCCTCCTCCCGGATATGCAAGCTTCTATGGCGTAAATTTACGATTCGACATGCTCATCACTTTGTTTTGAGATAAATACACCCAACTTCATCTGTACGCTCAAGGGCTTTACTAGCTGCCAAACAGAAGCTCTGCTGGTTTGCAGAAACGATTAGCAGTACATCATTCGGTCTAAGTCATTATTTGACCATTATGTGATCGACATCACCAACTAAACGCTTCATTGAAGACGACTTGGTAATATAGCGCAGATTAAAATGCCTTGGAATTGAAAAGATCCGTTTAAAGGCACTTTACTTTTAGGAGACTCAAGGAACATACGATTAGTAACAGCTTCTCCGATATAAACAAATTTAAACGTGATTTGAATGATATTTGGTTACGATTATACCCAGTCTGTAGAATTTTGTTATAATGCAGTATAAATCTATTATTTTAATATACTGGACAGAAGGGACGTTATCATATTAATTTATATTAGTTGCAAACTTCATTATTTGGAACATATTTTATATCTTCCATTTTTTTCTAAGGAAATTTTCTAAGGAGATATTTAGAATTTTTGAGAACACAAAACTCGCATCTGCATCAGCTGCAGCCGCCTTCAATTAGCTGGCAGTGAGATGAAACTTTACCTTTAAAATCGAGAAATATGTTACCCCGTGCATAGGTTTCTCTTTCGCTTGTCTGTTTGTTTGGAATAAGGGTCGTGTGTAAAACAAAATCGCTTCGCCATCTTCCAGTTCAGGTATATTCTGTTTTCATCCGGAAATTTTGGCCTAGCATGTCTCCAACTTTATTATTACCTCTGCAAAACTTTTCGAAAATTAATAATTAATTTTCAAAACACTGATTTCACATAGTTACTACAAACTAGGCCATAAATAGGTTATTTAGCTATTGTACAAGTAAGAAACTATTATATTTATGTATTCCTTTTGAAATAAACACGAGGAATAATTGTTTACGAAAACATTGATCAAAGAACAAAATGCTATTATACGGTTTTGCCTGTAATACCTCATTAAAAGGAATGTAATAAGTTCTCTTTCACTCACTATATCTAAATAGTCCACTAGTGTATTTATGTTCCTCTATTGCTTGCTTAACTAAAGTTAGTAGCAAACAAAGACGGTACCTTCACTGTTAGCTTTTCACTTTTGCTAACACGTAAGTACATTGTACGTAGTGGCTAGAGAAAGTATTATATTCCACCAAAAATGCGATACGGAGATTTAGATCCCTGAATAAAATCCGTTTTCTAGAAATGTCCGATGTGTCTGCCTCTCTCTCTCTCTCTTTGCGCGCGCGTGTGCGTATGTATAAAATAGCTCAAACATGAAAAGTCCGTTAAATAGAGATCTTAATATTTATTTTTATCAAAGATGCGTCAAAGATTTTCAAAATAAACCCCTTTACTACCCTTTACATGGCACATTTCGGCTCTAACAATTTTTATTATAATACCACATGTTTAAAAATTTTTCGTGACAAACAAAATGACCTCGAATTTGCTGAGAATCGCCTCTGAAAACTTCTTCCTTCTTGCAGAATTTTGCGTGAGTGATACATCGTAAGAGATAGCCAAAAATTTACCACATAAAATGTAAAAACACAATATATATAGGTACATTTTTTGTAGAATTTACGGTTTCCAAGATATCCGTTGTTATTGGTTTCAATTTTAGACTACGTAAAGCTTTTCTAAAACTGGAAGTCATATTTCCTTTTATATCTCTTTTATTTTACTCCTAGACACCCAAAGAGAACAGAATTTCAATTTCACATAGCTACAGCTTTTAAAAGAGTTAGTTGAGCGTAAGCCCTTATTTATCTTCTGTTTGGGATGCAAGTAATAGGCTAATGTTAATCTTGATTAGCATGATATGGATATATGGTTTTGATTTAATAATCACGTCATAAATA
The DNA here is from genome assembly GCA_030762935.1 of Hymenopus coronatus. Taxonomy (NCBI): domain Eukaryota; kingdom Metazoa; phylum Arthropoda; class Insecta; order Mantodea; family Hymenopodidae; genus Hymenopus; species Hymenopus coronatus. Next base: position 115,847,463 of record CM060894.1, read on the forward strand.
GTCGACGAAGTAATTTATTTAGTGCTTCTGTCTTTTATTTGTTAATCCGCATATATGGTTAGCGATGCTGAGAAAACTAAAGAAGGAAATTACGGCAATGTCAAAACAAAGGAATGACGTAAAATCACTATCAAGGAATGTGCATGTGATTATTTGGAATTCTGTATTTCAGTACATTTTATATAGAATGAGGTCACAAACGACATAGCCATTCTATCTTTTATATCATTTCAATTCTTCTTTTAGTGTCTTTGAGAGCGGTTTTCATTCTTTTCACGGTTTTCTAGTATTTTATGTCACGCTCCTCTTTTTTGTGTTTTCTATTTTCGTTTTCCTTGTGTGTTCTCATTTTAAAGCTTACGCTTGTTTCACTAGAGCAACGGGGTTCACATTTAGGAAGTGCCTATGTGCTGCTGATACTTGCTTTTACTACCAAAACATAAAAGAATGTAATTACACTTCTACAAGATCTTGTAACTCTGCTCCTTCTGAGCTTGTCCTTGACATACATAAGCTACGTCTGGGAGTATCAGTCAGTGGCACGTTCTTGTAGTTGCATTTTCCTTTTACACTAAAATTCCCCCTCTTCTGTTCCCTCCTCTTCTTTGCTTTTGCTTCTTATTGCCTCTGGTCTCTCTTTTATCACCTTAGTCTTCTCTTAAGGCAAGACTACTTCTATAAATTTCAGGACAAGTTAGTGTTTTTCTTTCTCTTTAAATGCTTGAAGAATTTCTGTTAGTAAAGTATATTTTACCATTAGAAAGGCCAACTACAAACAGAAAAGTAGTTGAATGTATGTTTTGAGTCTGTTGTGGTGTTTTCTGTTCCAAGAAGTTCAATTTAGTTGGTATATTTCAGATGGTTTTGTTTGAGGTTAGGGTCTGGGATATGATAAATCGGCTGCAGTTCTCAGCTGCGCCAAGCTTACCACTAATCTTCGTCACTTCGCGCCTTTTTTTGTGCATGTTTCAGATGCTTGAGGTTCACACCAAAATGTAATTTTCTGCTCTGGCGTCTGGCATTCCACTGGATCAACTTTGAGAAAAATGGGCTTCTTGGATATATTAACTCTCGTGCTGGTGTCTTTGTGCTGGAAAATGATGTGTCGGAGAGATCTTGACGGTTTTTGCTGTAACTGGAGAGAAATTATTTCCAGTTGACAGTTCAAGTGTTGTGACAAATTTGATGCAACATTGATACAACTTGTTTACTAATAATTTGATAGCTCGAAGGACATCCAATAAGTAAGTTTTCGATATTTGGAAAAGAATATATATATTCGTAACGTTTTTATTTTGAAAAAAAATCAGTAACTTTGTGATAAAAATAAACCAATTAACAGCGAATATAACTGTAAAACAATAATGTTATACAACATTTTTACATTTTCTACGATGTACATAATAGAAAACACTGTATTCCAGCCAAAAATTCCATACCGAGATTTCACCAGAAATACATGTTCTGAAACCACATTTTTATAAAACTATCTGTGTCTGTCTGTGGGCAGCATAGCTTAAAAACGAAAAGTTCGTTGTATACCAAAGCTGGTATTTAAAGCAACACAAAGATTTAAAAGAAAATCTCATTACTCCCAATTACCCTTTACTTGGAGAATTGTGCGATAAATTATAATTGTTTAAAAATTGGATCTCATGATTTTGATTAAAGTACTACATGTTTAATATAATATATTTATGACGAACAAAACGAGTATCTTGAATTTTTTGGGAAAATAATCTCAAGACTCCATTCTGAATGACTTTCGTGTGCAACTGGGAAGCTCTAAGCTATAAACAAAACTTACTACAAAAGATGTAAATCTCGTCAAAACACACAATTTATGTCATATACACTTCTATGTCGAGTTAACTGGTACCAAGATATTTCCCGTTATTTATTTCAATTTGAAACACTCATTTCTCAATCACTAATTCAATGTTGGTTTCATGGCTGCTTTGTTTTACTCCTAGCTACGCAAAGAGAGCCGATTTTCAATTGTTTCATACATCAATAGCTTTTGAAAGTTTTGACTATCGCGTTAACTTAAGATATTCCCTTATTTCCCTTCTGCTTGCAAGTAACAAAGACAATATCTGCCAATATTTCTCATTTGGCATGACGTAGTTAAATACATTATATTTTGTAGGAAAGTTTTGTAGTAATAGTATAGGTATAGAAAGTTACGTGAATGGAACACGATTTTTTTTTCATTATTACCGTCTCTTTTCATACACATTTTTGTTTTACAGCAACAAGTTTTCAATGCCGTTATTTGTCGAGGAGTGTCATGTTTACGGAGCTAACAATTCGCTGCAATTTTCACTTTATCATAATTATCATAATTATCATCCAAGTTACTTCTTGAGTTATCGATGAAAACAGAAATCAGTAGGGAAAGATTACGAGAATATGGTGGATGACAGAAAGCTTCTCGATTAAAAAATCTGGAGCGTGTTCTTTAATTGCGGTTCTAAGATGTGACGTCACTATATATTTCGTCATTCATTGTGGCTATGCATGGTAAGGGTGCATAAACATAAAACCCTCACAGTCCTAAAACATCGTTGCCAGAAGTTTTTCAGTCGAGTGCGTGACTCACTTTTTTGGGAGCATTTTCCTCAGACCTCTTCCAAAACAGGTTTTGTCTACAGTTGAATGATGCACCAACTTAATATCCAGTAATAATGCTCTGCCACAAAAGGAAAAAAAAGACCGGCTGCATTCATGCTCTGTTATTTCTGATGGCTTAGTAAACAAACGCACCCATATTGCATAATGTACTTTTCCATATTCCAAATTCCAAGTGCTTGGATAGAAGACATGAATTTCTCTTCACAATATTGCCAATAGCTAGAACAATATTGTTGTCTTGTCATTACAACCAGCCTTTCACTGCGTTTGTTACACACATTCTCACCTTCTTCAGTAACAATGCACCCAGCATAGCCCTTCTTCAGAGGTTAACCAAAGATGGATTTGTTGCAGTTTTACTTTTTGCAATATTTGAAAAAAAGATAATTGCATGCAATACAAGGTTTATAGTAACACCTCTATGGTTTCTTAACTATTTATAAAGCTTAGGATGTTATTTAGTGAAAACAATTCAAGGCTACCAACACAGTACTACGATATTTATCATTGTTTATATTGTTCTTTGATTTCCAAAGAAAAAATAGGGAAACTTAATTATTGGAAGTTAACTCAAAATCAACTTCTCCGATTGGAACAAATTTGTTATTTTAATATGATGCATATAAGAGACTTGTTCAAACATTTTTAACAAATAAAAATGAATTTTTCATAATAAAATGATAGAATTCTAAACGTTTAAAATATATAATTTTTCCCAATAGGCACACTTTAACCATATTAACAATTGACTGAGCTATACATGGTAAACATAAGCTTATTTATAGGTATATTTAAACTTTATTTTCTCGCAAACTTTTTCCTAACATTTTTCAATACTCAAAAAGCTAAATAAAATAGTTATGGTTTTTTAAACAAAATTCCAATTTGTAGAAATAAATTATCAAATTTTGAAAAACCAAGAGTTTAGGAGAGTACGAAATATAATAAGTTGTGTACATTAGAGGTGAATTAAAATAAAATTTGCAAACTCATTTTCTATAAAACTGGCTTTTATGCGAGTATTTTTAAACATGCATCACGTTTCTCATTTTTATTAGAACAATGAAAGTATTTAGACAATACAATTATTATTTAAATAACTGATATAAATTGCATATAATAACTGATATACATTTAAATAAAGTACTTAACATACCGTAGATTTTCCAAGTTTCTACCTTTAAACTGAGCTTCACGTAGGTGTATAGCTTTGCAACTGTGATAAGTGTTTAATTGGTAATTTAGGTATAGTTTAAAAGTATGAGACGAAGTAATTATCTGCTTTCGAGATGCTGCAGTGTACTTATTTAATAACAGTTCTTTTACCTGGCAGTCCAACAGCAAGATCATGTACATTAAGGTGATACAAAGTGAAATGTGGAAAATTCAATCTCTTTATGGTTATGCGTGAAGCATTAAAGTATTTTGCAGCCGTGTATCCATGGATAACGGGTAAAAATGTAAATAACACAGCTAGCAATAACGGACTTCAACTTACCAAAATATACATAAATGTGAATTCAAACTGCAACTCTTTTAGCCTTACATTCTTGTTTACTCCAGTTGTGTGTCAGTAGCTAGCAACAATTTGTAAAGAAACCATTAGGTTATACATTTTCAGACGCTTCAAGCTAGGTGAAAGATAAAAAAAGTCCAAAAGGACTTAAGAGCTGTTCACGGAGATCAAGGAGCTTTATTTGATACTATCATAAGCTGGTTTCAATCATTTGAAGAAAGAGTGAAACTTTAAAACATAGCCCTCGCCCCGCTCCGTCTAGGGAAGCTACGAATGAGAGAGCAAATCAAAGTATCAGTATTCGCAACATTGATGGAATTCCTCATGAAAATTATTTTTGCGAAAAATCTGTCAAGTTGGCTGCGGAACTACGAGAAGAAGCGATAAAGAAAACGATGGCAGTATCAATTCTTTGTCATAGAAGCGGAAATTGGATCGTAAAAATACATAAAAAAATCTGATGTGTTCCATTCACGTGACTTTCTCTACATCTCTGCAAAAGTATTATTAAAAGGCATAGGCTTCTATTTATTCCATGGTAATCGAGAAAAAATTAGCAGAAATAGTCTTATTACTGGATTCCTTGTAAGTAGAAGCGAAATAGAGGAGTAGCTTAGGCTAAAGTGCTAATGAAAAGCTGGTTGCTATGTGACTGAAGCTCCTCTGTTTGTTTGAACAGGAGTTGACAAATTCCTGTATGAGAAGAGTTATTCAAAGCTGAAACCAATAACAAGGAATATCTAAAAACGATAAACTCCACGAAACAAATGTATATTGTATAAATTGTGTGCTTTAACGTGCTCTACATTTTTTGTGGAGTAAGTTTATGTCCATCTCTTACGGTTTAGCAGTTGTTCAAAATTCAGTAAAATTCATCCAGAATAAACTACTCTTCAGAGGCTATTCCCAGAAAATTCAAGATATACATTTTATTTGTCAGATAAATATCTTCAATATACGAAACTTTAATCAAAATCGTTAGACATTTTTGAGAAAATCAAAATTTTCGAAAAAAGTTCCATGTAAAGGGTAGTTGGGAGTGGGGGATTTTTCTCAAAAGCTTCGTGTCGCATCCCTGGAAGATACTAAACTTAAATACCAAGTTTGGTATTTTACCGACTTTTCGTTTTTGAGTTATCATGTTCACAGACACACGGACACACGGACACACGGACACACACACACACGGACCTTTTTGTGAAAGTGCTTTTTTTTGGATCGAATTTTTTGGTGGAGTGCAACAATATGTACATAGTGCGTATAGAGAAAGTAACAATTAGCAGAAATAGTCTTATTACTGGCTTCCTTGTAAGTAGAAGGAAAATAGAGAAGTAGCATAGGTTAAAGTGCTAGTGAAAAGCTGGTTGCTATGTGACTGAGGTTTCTTTGTTTGTATGAACAGGAGTTTACATATTCCTGTATGAGAAGAGTTATTCAAAGCTGAAACCAGTAACAAGGAATATCTAAAAAACAACCAACTCCACGAGAAAAATGTATATCACATAAATTGTGTGCTTTAACGTGCTCTACATTTTATGTGTGTTACGTTTTTGTCCATCTTTCACGGTTTAGTAGTTATGCAAAATTCCGTAAAATTCATCCAGAATAAAGTAGCCTTCAGAGACTATTCCCAGAAAATTCAGGATATGCATGTTATTTATAAGGTAAATATCTTTACTATACGATATTTTAATCAACATCGTTAGAGCCATTTTTTATGAAATCAAAATTTTCGAAAAAAATTCCATGTAAAGTGTAGTAAGGGGGCGATTTTCTTAAAAATCTACGTGTCGCACCCTTGGAAGATACCAAACCTAAGTACCAAGTTTGGTTTTTAACGGAATTTTAGTTTTTGAGCTATGCTGCCCTCAGTCACACACACACACACACATACACACACACACACACACACGGAACTTTTTATAAAAAACTTTTTTTTTGTTTCAGGGAGTCTCAAAACTTGTATTTGCGGTGAAAACTCTGTATCGAATTTTTGGGTGCATTACAATACCTTCTCTATACATTATGTACATAGTACCTGTAGAGAAAGTAAAAATAACTGAAAGCTCGGAAGTAAATTTCTCAGAGCATTAGGTGAATATAGATTAAACGTAGAGAAACTTAAAAATAGGAGAGGAACTATAAATCTATAACCTAAACAAGCATTTTGATACATTAAGAACCGACCGATATCATATATAACGAGAATGTGAGATTGTCGATCCCTGACAATGTATTCAATTATGAGCCCAAAGTTTACAGAAACAAAAGTAGATCAATTCTAAGGTTGCAAGAACAGTTCAACATTTGAAGTCTGAACAGCCCTAATGACCTAATCCTTGTTGAAGAAAAAGGTGTTCCACATCTCTAAAACATCCCTTCACAGGACTTTTTCTATATCTCTATAACAAGTTGTTAATAAACTTATTCTGCTATGTACTTCATTAATCGAGATAAATATTAGTAGAAACGGTCTTATTACTTCGTTCCTTATAAGTAGGAGAGAAATAAGGTAATGCACCGATAGTCAAATGTTTCAAAATGTGGTTGCTATGGGATTGAAACCCGTTTCTTTATGGCCAGGTGTTGACAAGTTCCCGTATGAGAAAAGTTTTAAGTACATTAAAACTGAAACTAATAACACGGAATATCTCGATAACGGCCAACTCCACGAAAAAAATGTATTAAACAAAACTAATGTGTTTTTTGTCAAGTAAGTTTTGTCTATCTCTTAGTGTTGGAAAATCCAGAATCCAGATGTCTTCAGAGACTATTCCCAGAAAATTCAAGATATAAATTTTACTTTCCATGTATATATTTTAATATACGACATTTTAATCAAAACCGTTAGCCATTTTAGAGAATAAAACATAATCGAAAAATATTCCATTTGAAGAGCAGTTGGAGGTGGGTGGATTTTCTTGAAAATCTTTGTGTCGCGTCCTTGGAAGATACTAAACCTAAATACCAAGTTTGGTATTTAATGGACTTTTTGTTTCTGTGCTATGCTGCCTACAGACATTTTTCTATTTTTTTTTCAGGGGATCCAATGAAATGCTGGTATCGAATTTTTGAGTACATTATATCTTCTCTATGCACTAAGTACATAGAACGTGTAGAGAAAGTAAAAAACGAAGAAAACAGGAGAAAGGAATGTGCAAGGAGACTTCTGAACACGTGTGTACCGAAACGTCTAAAGGATGGTGATTGGTGAGGAAATTACTACTACTACTGCTGCTGCTGCTGCTGCTGCTGCTACTGCTGCATTATTATTATAATAATATCACACCAAATATAGCTCAGAACTGCATGTAAATAAATCAGAACAGTCCAAGGCCAACTGTTGTAGGACAAAATTTTTCTTCTCGGAAGACAATGCTCAACGTGTTGAATTATGAAGGGCCATTAGTGGTGGACTGCACGCCATAAGGATTGAAAATGAGTGGAATTACTATGCCACTTACTCGAAGAGGAACTTCAAGCCTGTTGCTTTGCACGACAGATAATTAAAGGAGTCTAGATCTCGTATACACATTGTGGAATTATGCATACACTCTGACTTGCTGTGTATTTCTCATTTGTAAATCGCAACCAAGTATAGCTACACGTTTATTGTAATTAAATAGTTGCGCCTTTTCTATGGAGTGGTTCATAAAGTAGCGAAAGGTCAGTCTTCCTTCAAGCGTTCTTTTTCGTGAACTTATAATACCGTTATTAGGCTTTGTAATTTTAAAATTCAATTTAGAAGTCTTATTTCATGTCCTTCGAAAAGAATTGTGATTTTCAATAACATATATGTCCATACTATTTTACTTTTTTTACACGTACTATGTACATAGTGTATTGCGAAATTATTGTATTGCACCCAAAACTTCGATGTTGAGATATCACCGAAAATACATGTTTTGGGATCCCCTGAAGCCAAAAGAAAACACTTTTAGAACAATGTCCATGTGTCTGTGGGCAGCATAGCTAAAAACGACAAGTCCGTTAAATAGCAAAACTTAACACTAAAGTTCAGTATCTTCTAAGAATGCGACACGAAAATACTCCATCATTTTGATACTCTCAAAAATGGCTAACGATTATGATTAAAATCTCTAATAAAGATATTTATTAATATGACAAATAAAATGTACCTATATCTTGAATTTTCTGGGAATGGACTCAAAGCCCTCCTTACTGTGGATAAATTTTTCTGAATTTTGCCTAACTGGTAACCCGTAAGAGAGAGACAAAACCTTGCTGCACAAAAAATTAGATCTTGTTAAAACACACAATTAATATCATATGCGTTCTTTTCGTGGAGTTGACCGGTTTCGAGAGATAACTTGTTATTGTTTTAGTTTTAAAATACTTAAAACATTTTTCATACGGGAGCTTTTCAACTCCTGGACACGCAAAGCATCCCATAGCAACCATATTTTAAAAAATTTGACTGTCGGTTTAGCCTAGTGTAATCCATTATTTCCCTTCTGCGTACAAGAAACTAAGTAATAAGAGGAATAATTCTCTTTATTGTTTCAGAAGTAATATTCTTTGTATCGTTCCTTTGAGCATTTTATCATAGAAGTCTTGATCCCGCCATTGCTATTGGGTCTTTGACCTCCAATAAGAATTCCTTTTAATTCTCTTCAAGTTCCTCTTCTTAATACCACCGTTTTATTAGCTTCTGGAATTAAAATATTTATTTCGAGTACCATAAAGTATATAAAAACATAAGCTTATTAATAAAAATGTACTACAGTGATGTAGAGAAAACTATGTGAATGCAACGCGTCATGTTTAACAAATTTAAAAATAAATATAATGCATGTATTTATGTTCATTCATATTCCTAATATCAGGCATTTTATATTTATTTAAGTTTTTTAAAAACATAGTTCTGTCCCCAACTTGGCCATCCTAAACATTTAATTCGGCTCCACATGTATATTTCCTTTTCTTTTATGCTAAAGGTATCATGTTTTCTGCAAATTTTTTCCTCTTTGTTATTCAACTACCGTTCCTCAAAGCAAATGTAATTTAGCAGTGTGAGTGAAAAGAACATTCCTACTGTAAATTGATTTGAGATTGTATCACTTTACCTTCTTAATAGTTTATATATCAAAAACAAAAAGCAATTGTCACTACATATATTTAAAGGAACGTTAAGGTTAACACTGACGTCATATATTTTATAATATTATAGCCTGAAGTACCTTATGGTATGTTGATATACACTTTCATGTGAAGTAAATAAAAACATACATCAATACTTCTCTCCTTATTTCTGCTTCAAGAACTTGCATTAAAAATCTGATGTGATCCATTCGCATGCCTTTCTCTACATCTCTGCAACAAATTATTGTTAAAAAGATTATGCTTATTTTTATTTCATGGTTATCGAGGAAAAATTGGCAGAAATAGTCTTATTACTTGCTCTCTTGTAAGTAGAGACGAAATAAGGGAGTACCATAGGTTAAAGTGATAGTCAAAAGCTGGTTGCTATGTGACTGAAGTTCCTTTGTTTGTATGGATAGACGTTGAAAAATTCCTATATGAGAAAAGTATAAGTTTTTTAAAGTTGTAACCCCCCCCCAAAAAAAAGGAATATCTCAAAAACGATTAACCCCACGAAAAAAAATGTATATAGCATAAACTGTGTGTTTTAACGTGCTCTACATTTTTATGTGGTAAGGTTTTATCCATACATTACGGTTTAGCAGTTATGCAAAATTCCGTAAAATTCATTCAGAATAAAGTAGTCTTCAGAAGCTGTTTCCAGAAAATTTAGGATATACATTTTATTTATTAGGTAAATATCTCTAATATACGATATTTTAATCAAAATAGTTAGAGCCACTTTTAAGAAAATCCAAAAATTTCGAAAAAAGTTCCATGTAAAGGGTAGTTTGGAGTGGGGGATTTTTTTCAAAATCTTCGTGTCGCATCCCTGGAAGATAATCATTTAAATACGAAGTTTAGTATTTTACCGACTTTTTGTTTTTGAGTTATCGTGTTCAGACACACGGACACGCGGACATACGGACACACACGGACCTCTTTTTTCTTTTTTTCTGGATACAGGGGAACCTAAAACATATATTTCCGATGAAATCTCGATATCGAATTTTTGGGTGGAGTGCAATAAATTCTGTAGCTTCTAAATATTTGAGCTACAATTGTAGGGACTCTTAAATGCTTTATCAGGTTCCCAAACAGTGTATCAGTAAACAGTAGAAACAAAGAAAGGTCTCTAGAACTCTGTCGCCCATGACAGAGATGGCAGGATTAAGTAGGTACCCTATTTGTTTGTTTTGCACTGTTTACGTTCTAAGATCGATTACGGGAAGCCTGAAGTGAGACAGGAGCGACTGGAATATCCCCAGGGATCTTCACTACAATTCAAGGAAAAGTTTAAATTGAAAGAGGCTCTCCAACGTGCACGGCACTTAGATATTAATAAACATTCTCCGGAACAATCAAAGAGAACAAATAAGAGATTACAAGTCATATCGAGAAAATATTTGCAGCGGTTACTTTCTCTAATCATGGGGTACTGAAGAGATTCACAAGCTTCGTGTCAGACAAAAACGTTTAATATTAAACTGTTGGAAGTCATGGCATTTTGCCATAAACGCTCTAATTAGGTTGCTTTAAAGGGAGTCGAAATGTTATTTTCGCAAATGTTTACCTTTTCATGTTTTAAATACTATAGGCTCTGGCTCATTTTGATATAGCTTTTATAGAAGTACGCAAAATGTAAAGAGTTTAAAAATATTGTTGAAAATAACTCTGCGCAGTAGCTTTATGGTACACTCTCTTGGTAAAACATGATAACTTTCTGAATATTAGTGTTATTATTTTAATGGGAAAGTTTTACCTTAGCTATTGGTAGCATTGGCTCGTATTACCTTCATGTGAGAGTTTTGAAGTACTCCAATGTTGTGCTTCGAAAGTTAGGTTACATTTTTAATTTCTCTACACGTACTATGTACATAGAGTATAGAGAAGGTATTTCATTTCCAACCAAAACTTCGATACCGAGATTCGACGGAAATACATATTTTTCAAGAAAATCTCCACCTCTACTACGCTTTACATGGAACTTTTTTCGAAAATTTTGATTTTCCTTAAAATAGCTCTAACGATTTTGATTAAAATATCGTGTATTAAAGATATTTATCTGACAAATGCAATATATCTCGAATTTTCTGGGAATAGCCTCTGAAAACTACTATATTCTGGATAAATTTTACGGAATTTTGCATTACTACTAAACCGTAAGAGATGGACAAAAACGTGCCAGAGAAAAAATGTAGAGCTTTTTAAAACACACAATTTATGTTTTATACATTTTTCCGTGGAGCTGATCGTTTTTTAGATATCCCTTGTTTTTGATTTCAGCTTGGAAAAATCTATAATTTTCTCATACAGAAATTTGTCAACTCCTGTCCATACAAACAAGTCACATAGCAACAACTTTTGACTGTCACTTTAACTATTTCGCTTCTACTTACAAGGAAGCAAGAAATAAGACTATTTCTGCTATTTTTTTCTTGATTAGCATGAGGTAAATAGAAGCATAAGCTTCTTAACAATAATTTGTTGCAGAGATTTAGAGAAAGTCATGTGAATGAAACACATCAGATTGTATGAATACAGTTTCTGAAGAAGTAAAATTTTCTATACAAATGTCCCACTATCTGAGAATAATTAATCTAAAGGCCTGACGAAAAATTTGCACCTAAATAGGCTAGATTTAAAGAAAACGTTTTATGCGCATGGACTAGTTATTTTATATATTCAAAATCGTCATTTTTCAATAAAATTTTATAGGTTTATTTAACAAACCATACATTTCCTCCTAATGAACAGAAGTATTATATTTTTCGTCAATCAACTGTAAAGGTTTTGCTGAATATACCTTGAAAAAGTCAGCGCATTATCTAAAATAGTTGCTAAGATATTGGGTCAAACTTTAACATTGGCAAGATAGGGCATTTCGACTTCCTTTAAAGAGATTTGAAATCTCTGGTTTTCAAATAAGGCCCTTATGTATAGGCAACTTCATCACTCTACCTGTGTATAGAAACAATCTATTCTCAAGGCGAAACTTGCACTTACATAGTACGAATAGCCTTCGTGGTCGAGTGATCAGCGAGCTGACTTCTCACCGCGGAGGTCCTGGGTTTGATTCCCGGCTGGGGTAGGGAATTTTTCTTCAGCCAAAATTATTCCCTATCCCCCAGAGTCTGGAAGTATGTATGCGAGAGTGAATGTGTGTGTGTTTGAGGAAAATAACTTTATTATAGCCGGTCCCATGGCCGCGCTCGCCAAAGCGTCTCGCTTTGGTGTTTCGCAGCGCAGGGGATCGTGGGTTCGAGTCCCACCTTGGGCATGGGTGTCATATGTTTGTGCATGTGTGTGTAAAAAGTAAAACAGAAATTCAGTAATCATACAGTAATCAAAGTAAACAAATTAGGTAAATAAAAAGTAGGGTATACAGCGCCGGAGTCCCAGTCAGACTCCGGAACTGTATTTAAAAAAAAAAAAAAAATGTACTAACGTGATTGCTGTAGGAAGATGGGAGATGATAAACTCAATTTGCAATGCCTTATATGGTAGTTACTGTGTGTAAATGAATGTTGCGTTACATGGGGACAGTATATTTGAATGCCACATGCGGATAAGTATATTAAACAACTTATATTCCCTGAATTAAATTCAGTTATTAAAATCTAAATATTAAAAACGGTTAACATCTGGTAAAAAAATATAATGAGTTAAAATTATCTAATATATTTTCAATAAAAATTACAAATATAATAGTTTGTTTTTCTCCAAAGCAAATAAAATCAGAAATCCACAAAAATATTGCAATAAAATCTGATATGTCCATTCTCCTGACTATTTTCTTATAAAAGATTATTCCTATATCTACAACATGCGAATTAAGATAAACATTAACACAATTCGTGCTAGTGCTTGCCTCTCTGTAAATAGACGCGAAATAAGTGAATACACTAGGCTAAAGCGATAGTCAAGTTTTTTAAGGTCAGCGAGGTTCCGGGTTCGATTCCCGCCTGGGGCGGGGTATTTTTCTTTATCTGTAATTATTCCTTATCCTCCCACAGAGTCTGAAAGTACGAATCTGAGAATGAACATGTAAATTTAATGCTGTAAAAAATTTAAACGTAATCTCAATAACCTACAGTTAATGTAAAGTGGTATCACAACTTAAAAATCCAGATATGACTATAGTAGTTCAACGGGGCTATACAAAATGAAACAAAAAACGTTAAAAACCGATCAAAAAGTGAAGCAATTGAGATTCGGTTCTCTTTGCTTGCTAGAGTAAGCAAAAGAGAGTCAAAAATAAAGATGTCTTCCCGTTTGTGAAAGTTTTAAGTAGCTTAAAATAGAAAGCAATAACGCGAAGCAATCTCGAAAACGGTTAACTCTGCAAAATAATAATTGTGTGTTTTAATAAGATATACATTTTTATAGTACGGTTTTATCTATCTCCTACGGTTTACCAGTTATGCATAAATTATACAATAGTCATCCAGAATGAAAAGACCTTCAGAGGCTATCGGCAGCAAGATATACATTTTGTTTGTCATGAAAAAAATCTTAAACAGATGACATTTTAATAAAAGTCGTTAGTCATTTTTGAGAAAATACAAATTTTCTTGGAAGATATCTGAGTTACCAAGTTGTAGCTTATTGGTTGCGGTTTAAAACCCGGCCCAGACCGATAATTTTTAAGTGTGCTTAAAAGCGACAGCCGCCTGTCATTAGATTTACCGGCATAGAAAATAACTCTTGCAGGACAACATTTCGGTACACCGGTGACGCTGATGTAACCTTGAAATTGGCAGCGTCGTTAACAAACAAATAAAAGGCAGTGAATAATACGATTTTATCGATATTTTATGGCCCTTTCTTTAATCATACCTATCGTATAACGTCCAGCAAATGCTTGGATTAAACTATGTTGAAAGCGATGTATTTCCTAACTCTCCACTAAATAAATACTGATGACCAGGCATAGGATTTTTAAAAGTGTTCACTAGGTTATCTACACTCATAGCATAACCAATACAAGAATGTAAACAGCAGCATCCAAGAATACTGAAGGGAAGGTATCAGCCTCGTGAACGCTTTCTGTAACCTCCAAAAGTCTCTACGAGAAATGGCAGTAATATTCAACCTACTATAACAGTAGAAGTTCAATTTTATTCACTTCATCCTAGTTTTAATACTTACAAATGCTTAATCTTTGTAAATGGGCAGCTCTAACAATGCTGTTTTTTCATTCAAGGGGTCCCAAAACATGTATTTCCGGTGAAACCTTGGTATCGAATTTTTGGGTGAAATATAATACCTGCTCTATATACTATGTAAATATCACGTACAGAGAAAGTAAAACAAAGGTGCTATTCAACTATAATTATCAGCATATCCGAATGCATTACATATTCCCGAAACATATAAAGGTATCTTATTACTTTCACACAAAGTCATAAAATATTTTTATGAACTTTTAAATTAAATACATTTTATGAATATTTTTTCCCAATCAGAACTACGAATACTTCTAATATCTTGGAAAGGTATAACACACACTGCTGGACAAAAGCATTATATAGGGAATGACATTTGTCATTTGACAGCAAACAGTCGGACCTCGCACCATAGATGGTATGAGGAGAAAAACACGTGGCATTCCCGTCAAGCCAGGTTCATATACGTATAAACCAGGAATACTTCAGGCATGAAACCTGCACAGGAGAGTTTGTATTTCAAGTACACTCTTTAAATGGTTGCATGGATTAACGCAGACTCAATGATTCATTTAATACCGTACTTTGGGAAATGGTAGAGAAGAACCAGGTAAACCTAGTGGGCATAAAACTAGAGTGATTGTATTTAACTGGGATAACAGTGGAAACGCTCCTGTGCAAGTGAACATTTTCCAGGCAAGAACATAATATCAAAAGTTATGAAATCCGTCGATTCACGGCTATGTTGGAACAAAACAGGTAACCGAGGGCCTGAAAAATATTCAAAGGTGGCCTAAATATTGAAGTAAATCGCCTATTCTGGTAGATAAAATAAGAGCTCAGGACTACAGTATTACAATAAAGTTGATTTCCTCTTTTTCTAAAAATTAAACTTTTCTGTGTTTTGAGATTGAGAAGCATGAATTAAGAAAGTCGTTGCATTTATATATTAAATTTATCAAAATTAACAGGAAATTTTTTCAAACAGAATGGTTGAGCTAAGTATTCTGCCAAAACAAAAACAAAAAACGAAACAAAAAAAAAAACTTAAGTTTAAAAATAACAATAAAAATCGGATGTTACATTCACATGACTTTCTCTACATCACTGTAACAAATTATTGTTAAACAACTTAATATTCTATTTATTCTATGCACTTTATGATATGCTAATAATAGAGAATATATCAGAAATAGTCAATTCCACGAAAAAAAAAAAACCATAACGAGATCTACATTTTTCGTGTAATATGTTTTGGCTGTAACTTACGGTTTTCCTGTTACGCAAAATCCAGAAAAAATTCATCTACAACAATGAGGTCTTTAGAGGATATTTCTAGAAAATTCAAAATACTATACATTTTATTTGTCATGTAAATATCTTTAATATACGATATTTTAACCATGAATCGTTAGAGCCATTTTTAACAGCATAAACATTTTGAAAAATTTACCATGTAAAGGGTACTTTTGGTGGTGGGAGGCTTTTCTTGAAAATCTTCGTGTCGTATCCTTGGAAGATATTGAACATAAATACCAAGTTTGGTATTTAACGGACTTTCCATTTTGAGCCAAGCTGTCTCCACGCACACGCACACGCACACGCACACGCACACGCACACGCACACGCACACATACACTGACAGAGACGCGCACACACGCACACACACATACACTGACAGAGTCGCACACACACGCGGATATATTTCTAAAAAAATTGTTTTTATATTCAGGGTTTCCCGAAACGTATATTTCCGGTGAAATCTGGTACAGAAATTTTGGGTGCAATACAATACCTTCTCTATACAGTATGTACATGGTACGTATAGAAAAAAAAGAAAAAAAAACAAATATTACTTCCTACCTTTGGAGACACATAGCATACGCAGCTTGAAATTCTATTCTCTAAGCTTGTGGTGCTTTCCTGTTCCAGAACCTTCTAACCGTCACATCTAACGTGTCATTTGTTTATCGCGTCCGTGGACGCAGATGAACGGAGGAAAGCTAGAAGAGTGGACAAACGGACAGATTATCCTTTTAAACAAGACTTGTAATCCTTAGAGGGGTTACGGATAATCACTTTATCTTTATCATATACCAGATGGTCGAAATACCCCCTATTTGACGTGAGTAGATTTTACTTCGTGCGTTAAAACAATTGCAGAACTCAACGGGGCTATTTCAAGTTAATAGTAGTAGTACTGGGGAATTAGCGTAAGCCCCACTCCTCTTTTTTATCAACAGAGACGGTGTGCGGGTCACGCTTATTGAGAGGAGTAAAACGAAGGCTTCCCACTGACTGTTTTAACTTGAAGTAGCCAATTGAATTCTACAACCTTCTAACGTACGAATGGATATCCGCACATGTCAAATACGGAACAGTCAGGTTATACCCGGATTTTGAATTTAAGGTAGCCAATAAAACGAAAACGGAAAGCTCGAGAGTTGTTGTTTTTTGGGCAAGTCTTTTGAGAAGTCCTTTGAGGATGGTAGATAAGAACCTAATGTGGCTACAAAGAGGCGAAGACCTGCAGCCAACTTGATCACAAGCAACTATTTCCTAGCCCTTTAGACTGTCTCAAATGTTCTGAACAAAGAATAACAGCCCGCCTGGGTAGTGTGGTGGTTGCGTGTTTGCTTCATATTCAAAAGGTCGTGAGTTCGAATCTCGCATACGGTGAGTTGCTCGGATAAGCTTTTTTTCTGGGTTTTCCCTTATCCTGAGAAGACGAATGTCGAGTAACTTTAAGCTCCATGGACCCCGAGATCATTTGAGCATTATTTCACCAATTTCATTCATCGTGCGGTATGACCAACCAGGACGTTAAGCTACAAGAAAAAAAAAAAAAAAAGAATAACAGGAAGCATGGTATAGTATTCACTCAGAATGCCCCTCATTCTGCAATATATACAAATCTAAACTAGTGCTAGCGAAAATTTTAGATAAATAATAATTTATCAAATTAGCTGCATAAAATGATGGCTAATTATTCAAATTATTGACTCAAAAAACGATGCAGGTTTACAACAATATTAACGATAAAGTCTGTTAGGAGTAGAATTGCAGGTATTTGTATTAGAAATTGAGAATACTATAATAAACCTTATATCAATATTTTCTCGATTTCCATAATTACAATTTAATTATTAGGAGCAAAAACGTTCCAATATTCACTAATTCTAAATTAATTAAATATTAATAAATTACCTTCTCTCGATTAACATAAATTCTGTATTAATTGTAATTTAATACATATTATTAACATTTAAAACTCTGTAATATACATACATCGCTCGAGGTAAATTTTGCTTCATATTTGTTGTAATTAAATTAAAGGGCAGCGGTTTAAATAAAGGATTGGGTTTAGTATTTTAATGAAGTTAAAATTTGTTTGTTTTCAGGTTGGTTAGTATCTTCAGATAAACGTGTTTATTTTCCCAGAGACCGTAAGTCGAAAGGCGTAACCTTGAGTGGCCACGTCTCGCTAAGACGAAGGTTGTATTGGAACTGAGTTTTAATGTTTTCTGAAAAGCATTCCCACTCTACTTCAGCCAGTACCTCACGCATTGAGATGTGAAAACGTGAAAGCAAAGCGCTGCGCAATTATAGCCATGTAAAGTAAATTATGTGATTGCTTTGTGGAAAAATATTAGACGAAGACAATAAAAAAACTACTACACCGAAGAGGTTATACATTAAGGTACCCTTTTCAAAGTATCCTTATCTATACTCCTAATTTGTATATGTGTATATTTATGAAAACATATTTGTTTTAAATAACATTTAAATCCTTAATATATTGACAGTAGCTCAAAATTCTATGCAATATCATTTCGAATATAAAATCACCTGATTTTATCTATGCTGTAAACAAGATATTCTTAAATAAAATAATTCTTTTATCTGCATCGCGCTAATCATTTGCAGAAATGTTCGTATTACTTAACCTCTTATAAGTGAACAGAAAATAAGGGGATTGCTCTGTACTAGACCTCAGTGAAACCTTTTATGAGCTGATTGACAAGAAAAATAAAAGAAATATGAAACACTAAGGACTTCCCGTTTGAAAAAAAGTTTAGTAATTTAAAATTGAAAAACGAATAACAGGGAATATCTCTGAAATGGTTAGCTGTATAAAAACTGTATGTGACATCACTTGTGTTTTAATATGATTTACATTTCTTATCTAGTAAGTTTTTGTCTATCTCTTACGGTTTAACATTTATAGTCATTCAGTACAAGAGGATCTCGGGGACTATTCCATAAAATACTCCATGTGAAGGTTAGTTTATGGTGGGGAAATTTTTTCAGAAAATCTTCGTGTCGCATCCAAGTTTAGTATTTAACAGAATCTTCGTTTAGGAACTATGCTGTACACTCACATCCTGCCCACACACAAACGGACCTTTTTCTAAAAATGATTCTTTTTGGACTCAGGGTTCCTCAAAATATGTATTACGGTGAAATATTCGTACCAATTTTTTAGGTGGAATAAACTATAAACTATCTTCTCTACGCCCTCCTTGGTGTAGTGGCTACCATCAGAACTTCATATATCCAAGGTCGCGGGTTCAAACCCGCCGGAGGAGACGGATTTTTAGGGCGTAAAAATTCTTAGCATGCCTTCCTTCAGAAGGGAAGCAAAGCTGAGGGCCTCGTGTCGTAGATTAACGCGCGTAAAAGAATCTCAAGCCTGATAGAGGCCTCTGGGCAAAATTAAGTGGTCTTTCACGCCCAGTATAGAATGGGACGCTGAGAACCACAGCAGTTAAAGAGCGTCCATAAATAAAACGCCATTTCATTTCTCTACCTACATTGCACATACGTGCTAGAGATAATTTCGTAATCGACTTACCCTCCCCATATTGTAGGACTGACACCCCTCTAAGACTTAAAAGACAATGTCTAGGGGTCAGAAGCCTGTCGGGGAGCCAACGGCACGAAACACAGGATGAGAACCCTTTACGAGGGGTCTGCCCGTAGTCAAGTAAGAACATGAAGAAGCGGATGATATGAAATGTAAGCGAAATTTAAGATAGGAAAGATGATGATGGAGAAATTGGTGGAACCCAAACCTCACTAATCGGATCGAATCCAGGTCGCCTAGATGGAAGGCGAGCGGTCTAACCATTCATCCACTGCGCCGCCTCGCTAGAGAAAGTAAAAATTACATTTAATACAGTCCCGGAATGCTTCACAGAAAGAGAAATAGCTAGAAGCTATTTCATGAGAGCAGGCGGAGTTACACCATTATAATCCCATTTGTTGTTAATTGTAATTTTACAAGGGCAATCCAGAAAGTAACAGACTATTTGGTATAAGTAAATAATAACGAATGATATCAACACAAAATTTTATTTACAAAGTTACTGAACCTTACTCTATTCCTCATCGTAATCGACATTCAATGCAGATGTTATACTCTTCTACTGTCAAAGATCTGAGCTAGATGTACTGCCACTTTGAGGTTAGGAACTTTTTCACCCAAAAGGTCATGTATGCTGTCCAAAACGAAACATCTGTTTTTTTTAATTTCCTTATCAACATTTACTCTCAACTCCTCCATTACGATTGATGAACTTCCACTCCGGTCCTTGCACTGGCCCTTCCTTGATTACTCGAAATTATAAGATTCGCTCATTGCATTATTACCAAACACTTGCGCTATCTGCCAATAGCATTCGATCGACCGAACATCTTGTGCATTCAAAAAATAACGAATAACTCCTTTTCCGGTAGAAAAATATAGCATTGGCATTGAAAATCTGGTACCACGTGACAGTAAATGTCTTGAGAGAATGGAGATGCTGTTGAGAAATAGAATAAAGCACTGTAACTTTTTAAATGAAGCTTTGTATTGATATATTTCATTATCATGATATTATAATAATAATAATAATAATTAATAATAATAAACAGCACGAAACACTGCGTACTCTCATGCATGTTTTTTTTTTTCGGTGCCTTTATGTTTTGATTTAAATGAGATTAGATAAGAGCAGCGTATACACAATAACAAAACTTAGCTATTTTCTATACTCGTGGGTGAAATAAAGACATTTTAAATAATTTTCAATCTAAAAGATAACTTTATTCTCTTAGAGACAAATGTTGTGTAAAAAATGGAACACATGTTAAGCTTTTCTACCATTTTAACTGTTCTTCTGTTCGAGACGATTTGAATTTCCCTATAATCCCTTTCATCACTACATTTCCTATCCTCTTCCTTCTCACCATATCAGGCTTTGGGCTTATCTTGGATATGCTATAATCTAGATCACGGACTCTAATACAAACCTGGGAACTCCTCTCAGTGAGCGAGATTCCCTCACGCTCCGCTCATATGCAAGAGTAAACGTAAGTCGCCTGTGGTAACAGTCACTGAGCGGTGTTTACTTGGATTTTTCCCATTGAGCTCTGCAATTATTTAAACACACAAGGCGTTATCTTCATGCATGAAATAGGGCGCTGTTGGCCACCTCCTATGATAGTGACATTTTCAGATTGCTTAGTACACTGAAAATAAATGTAAACTTTTAAGTTAATATAGTATAGAGAAATACATTTTAGTTACTCTACCTAATACTATGGTCATGGTAGAGAAAGTATTGTATACTACTAAAAATTCAATACAAAAATGTCACCAGAAATACATGTTTTGAACACATACATAAAAAGCCTTAGAAAAAGTATGAGTTTGTGTGTGTACTCTCTCTGTAGGCAGCATAAAAGACAAAAATTCAGTGAAATACAAAAGTTAATGTAAAGGTACATTTAGTACGTTTCAAAGATACGACACGAATATTTTCAAGAATATATTTTCTTTAAATTTAGTGATAGATTTTTTGAAGTAATCGTTTTTGTCAAGAGTGGCTCTAAGGATTTTGATTAAAATACCGTATATTGAATATATATGATGTATAATCTGAATTTATTGCTAAGCCGTAAGAGATATACAGTTTTGCTGCGCAAAAAATGTAAATTTCGTTAAAACATACAACTCGCCATATACATTTTTTTAGAGTTAACTATTTCCGAAATATTCCATGTTATTGGTTTTAAAATGTTTAGTACTTGAGGCTTCTCTCAAATAGGAATTACTTATTCACTTTTTCATACTAATCCTATTAATAGAAGGGTATTTGAATTGCATCATGTAGCGAGAGCATTTAAAATATATGGCTATCGTTTTAAGGTCACAAGGTAGTCTGAACAACGGAAATTATACCTTATGTGAGTTGAATTACCACTGCTCTTAAAGTATTCAATTGTTTTTCCAGAAATTTTTATGCATTATTCTGTAGATTATGTTAAATAATTCAAATGGTTGTTTGCATTAATAGCTGATATGTTTAAGTCTATAATCGTATTTCATTCAGTAGAAAAGTAATAAAATTTAGTTTTAAAACATGTAAATTCATGTACCTTTTTCTCCGATACTATTTGTAATACATAATCAAATTTTGCATGCTTGTCTTAGTGTAATCAACTATCTTCTGAACCTTAATTTTATTGCTATGATACAATTTAGTGGAAATTAAAAAAAAGATATTATTCGCAAATTCAAAAAAGTAAAAATGTGGAAAATTCCCAACGTTTTTGCTTTCATAATAAGATCAATATATACTATAACATCACGAATGTGATTCAAAAACTTTAACTATGTGCTATATATGTGTGCTGAAAATTTCAGCTTTCCAGCTTTCATACTTTCTGAGAAAAAGATAGATTACCGCCTGCGGTGCCATTAGTAGTTAAAGCGGGCGTTAAACACTACCAACATGAGAAAAAGATACACAAATATCCAAAAATAATGATTTGAGAAAACTGAATTTAAAGCTACATATGTTCTTAAAAGGGCCATTAGGACAGGCTTTAAAGAAATACAGACGAGCATTTAAATTATATTTAAATTGATTAAAATCCTTTTAACTCCACCAAATTATATTTTTTCTGAAACTAGAAATAATAGAGATTGTGTTAGTGTCTAAAACAAAACAAAAATGTTATTTTTACCATTTAAGAGTGCATTGTCCCCTTAATCTAGTGTATTCCTTTATTTCCCTTCTAGTTACAAGGAACTATAAAAACGTCATCTCCATTAGTATAAAGCAGAGAGAGGGATAATCTTCTGTAAGAATGATTGTTGCATAATTGGTAGAGAAAGTATCGTGAATGAAACGCTTCATATTTTGGTTTTTAAGAAGTCGGTATTAAAGTGTTTCATTTTTTCTTTTATTTACCTATACATTATTTTTTTAGCCAATGAATATGAAATTGTAAAGGAACTATTGTAATTGTATTAGCACGTTAATTATTTGTTTACAAATTAGAGTAAAACTTAAATTTCATCGAATTAAATAGAATTTTTATTCTCAAAATTGTAAAATTAGAAAGTAAACACAGAGAAAGAGAAAAGAGAAGGAGAGTTAATGGTAAGACATGGGGATTTAAAGATTTTGCTGGGATTTTTAAAGATTGTATATAGTGAAAAATGTTTGAAGATTCGGTCATTTCCACCTAAAAATTACTGCCAATGTCCCCTATATTCAGTATCCTGAGCGACACGATAATTATTAAGAAAGCCTCTTACTAAACGTTAAATAGTAATTCAATTTAACAAATTATTTTAATAATTTTTATTAAAACACCGTATGTTAAAGGCGAAGTAAAATGCAATCTTGATTTGTTTGGGAAGTTTTTTTTTAAATGAACTTGTATTAAAACGGATAAGCCACAAGTGTTGGAAAAAAACATAGTGTACAAGTTTAGATTTCTTTAAAACCTAATTTATTCAAAAAAGTATTCTGCAATTTTTGTCCAAATTATCTGTTATTCATGATTAGAATTTTTCAACACTTTGATACATTTTAAGTGACGTCACTCTTCGGTTGTTTATCGCGATGTAATGGAAACACATCATATAGCGACTCACTTTTAAACATCTTCATCAATTTGGTCACCCTTATGAACCTTAAACATAGGAAACACGTTATATAGCTTTTTTCATAAATGTGTATCTATACTAATATGTATCTATGGAGATGATTTTTAAAATTAATATTTCTGAAAGCTATTTAGAAATGTTCATAAAATTTGGTATACTAAACCCTGATTGCTGTACTAAAATTTCATTTGTTAATATTTTAAGTTTTAGTTTTTCTGTTTACAATGAAAAACGTTATAATATTAAAAAGGAAATTCAGATTTTAAAATCATGAATATTTTTGGCTATTTATATTCTTTTATCTCTTTCAAATCGGGGTAGAGCATCACAGCTTGGCCATGAGGCTTTTTTATTCGAATGCGAATCCTGCGAGGGATGGAATTAGGGGACGAACTAGAAGAGCAAACATATTTGGGGAAAAAACGCGCGAGCGAGGACAGGGTCCTTAACGATTTCAGATTTAATCTCAAGCTTGCCTCCTAACCGTGGAGTTGGCCCTGAAAGTCCTACCGACGCCAAGGAGAAACGTTCATAAAGTGTACTACATCCCCAACCGGACACCGTCTTCTGTTCATTTAACCCCTAAATAATGATGAACGATTGGGACAGGAAGATGCAGAACTAGAAATTCGGAATAGAAAATCTAGCATTTTCCTACAGGTCCGATGAGACCATGAAAAACCCATGATCAAAGTTCTCAGTCCCCGGGAGCTGAACTCGGGACCTCTCAGTGCGTTTCCTCGCAGCCATCAACTCTCCCAATTTTCTCTTAAGGGGCAGAGGAGGATTTAAGTACTGCGGGCAGGAGCTTATTGTGTGAGGAAGGTATGTAATGAAAGATCTGAAGGGTTGCTGCCCGGACCAAGTAGTGTCAGGTGCGTATATTGCTGGGTCCCTAAAGCTCACAAATGGACACATTCCTGCAGACAACCCCCAGTGCTCCTTACGAACTTTTTCGTACCAGATCGCAACATCAGAGTGCATTACACACCACCAAACTAACCAGGCAAATCCCGTTCCGAAAGGTGAAATGGAGGTGAATGAGGGACCAGAAAAGTTCGTGATAGAAGGAAAACCACCCCAGCATTCGCCTGACGTCAAAGAAAAACCACGGGAAAGGTAGAGTGGGGGATAAACGAGGATTGAACCCGCAATCTCCCGAGCACAGGCCACAGACAAAAACTGCCTGAGCCGTGCCGCTTTAGCATTATCATTAATAGCCCTTATAAACAAGAATTATGACTGAATTTTTAAAGGAAACTTTTTCCTTTTACTGCAAGCTGTGGAGTTGTTTTTTCGGATTGTTTATTTCTTTCTTTCTGATTTGGTGCAGAATTCACAGTACAAAATGTGAAACAATATGTCGTGGCAGGCGCAGTGACATGATAATTCATTATATTATGTTTAAGTTACATTTAGAGTAAAACTGTTACTAGCGATTAAATGCTGTAACTCTCAGAGTTTTTCTTTCTCTTTCTTGATCTTTTTCTCTTTTTCCTTATTTCTTTCTCTTCCTTTCTCTCTCTCTCTCTCTTTCCATTTCTTTCTCTCTTTCTCTCTTTTTCTATGTCTTTATTTCTCTCTCTATTTATTCTCTTTCTTTATCTCTTTCTCTTCGTTTCTCTCTTTCTCTCTATTTCATTTTTTCTTTGTTTCTATTTCTCTGTTTTTCTTTCTTTTGTGGTGAAGAAAACACACTACAAAATGGCAGATATAATGTTTTAAAACAGACATTTAAATATAATACATGTTTTTTTATTAAAATTCTTTATTAGCGAATAAATTCTGTAGCCCTGAGCAAATCGCCTTCCCTCTCCTTCTTTGTGAAATGGTGCAGAACTCAAAATGGCAGATGCATTGGTATTTTAAAATAGACGTTTAAAATATGCTTTTCTATATATTTTATGCCTATGAATCACTTTTTTTACTAGCAATTACACATTGTAGCTGTGAGAAAATCGCCTTGGTGATATTACGGTTTCCTTGCCACCTTGTAAAGACGAATTTTATTTCCGTTAAAGCTTCACCTCGGCTTCCAGTTACGGAAGACTGGAGTTCAGATTCGACTCTTAAAGGTGAAAAGATACATCAAGACCTAACATGGATGTAATGTCAGTCTGAGCGTCAAGTGTCTGCTCCTATATCATTGTGGAGCTTATTCAAAAATTCGTATGCACTACTTAACAGCAAAATGACATGAATAGATAGCGCTAGCCTTAGAGGCATCTGTGCACTGAAGGAGCACTTTGTGGCATTTTGAACGGGCTGTAAGAGAAGAGGTACATGATGAAGGTAGCATCTGTAAACTGGGGACTTAATGAACATTTTCTGAGCAGCTCAGACGGGAAACTAACACAAATGTGACGTGATTAAAGTTTCAAAGCTGTCATTACATTAGAAAAAACTGCCGTATGCTGAGCTGGCTGATGCTCACTTAGCTTTTTAAAGCTTATAACATATGCAACGTATTAAAGATATTAACGGATTAAAACGTTTCAATAAGAGTTTCCGTTTTTCTCTTATTACTTTACTTCAATATACGTGGAATATTAATTATCTCGGCATTACTTTGTAACCATGATAATCGTTTTTAATTTCTCTATTGCATATTGTAGTTAGGGGAAATATTGTATTCAATCCAAAAATTCTATACCGATATTTCACCGCAAATACACTATTGAGGCACACTGAATCCAAAAAAGATTTACGTGTGCATGTGCGTATGTAAAGTTAAAATTCCTCATCCCAAATTCTTACACGTTTGTTATTTTTTATTTTATAAAAACGGCTAACGGTTTTGTTTAAAATAGCATATGTTTAAGGTATCTTCATCGTAAACGATAGGTAGTTATATCTTGAAATTTATGGGAATAGTCTGTGAATCCTTCCTGAATGAGTTTGTATGATGTGTAAAGAGAGACACAAAATCTTACTACACAACAATGTAGATCTCGATATGTAAAGTGACATTTTTTGTAGACAACCATTTTCGAGATAATCCTTGTTAGTGATTAGCAATTATCAAAAGGTTATACCCAAGGGTAAAATCACTATTCGTTTTCCCTTTTTTTTTTTCTTTTTCCTTTTCTGATTCATGTAAAAAGAACGAAATTTCAAAGCCTGTATATAGCACCCCACTCTTAGTTTATCGCTTAATATATTTGTAATTTCCCTTATACCTACCAGGTAGTATAATAACCAAGTAATAACATAAAATAATTATGCAAATTAATATAAAATAGGTAGTTGTTGTCTCCTTAGCGCGGTGGTAGCGTTGCTGCTAAGCGGGAGACCTGGGTTCCATTCCAAGTACCGGCGTGGGAAAACCTGGACCGGGGTGCACTCAGCTTCGTGAGGCCCCTGAGGGGCCAATTCAGAAGCTATTTGATGAAGTAGTGGCTCCAGGTCGTGAAGACCGCATTAACTGGCCGGGGGGATCGAAGCACTGACCACGTCTCATCCCCCAATACTGCACCCCTTAAATGAATGCTTTTACTGGGGTCTTGTTAATCCATTCAAAGCGCACGTAGATTCACCGCTGTTCCTTCCTTGAAAATAACACAAATACCAGGTTTATCTGGGACGCACTCTAAATTTCGTTTATTTCACCTTTTTTGCGCATTCTTTACATTTACCAGGTTCCATAAAAATAAGTTGTTAACATCTTAACTCGAGGGAATCTAAACCAGGGAAATCCTCTACACATGAAAATACGTTGCCAGCAGGAGCGCTATCTTGCAGGGTAAAAAGCACAGTGGGAGTGTGACCGTCCCCCCCCCCCCCCGATGAGGGATGCATTTAGCGATAACACCTCGTTCCTTTTAACGTGTAGCACTGTAACACGTTAAAAGTGTAAACCTGTTTGTTGTGTGGCATGGCAATACCTGCACCGTGATTCCGAAAAGAGTAACGTTTATGTGCAGGCTTATAAATTTATTTAACTTTTTATTCTCTGGCGCGGAACTCGCCGCTAGATTTTACCGCTGGGTACAGTTTTCAGCGCGTTGAGTTCTGCCCCTCATTCCCCCGTCCACAGAAAAATAAAATCAAACATAAATTCTATTTTCAGTGCTTTTACTTGTTTCACAGAATATGCAGTAACACTCGGGTGCTTATTGCATATTTACAAAGTCGCGGTCTACCTCTATCTCTCTTCCCTTCCTCTCTCAACCTCTCTTCTCTTAATTAACGCTGAAATCTCTTTTTAGAGATTCCCCAGCCTAGCATTACGCTCAGCCATTGCTAGCAGCAACATGTGCCTTCGGTGTGGTTACACGCAGCCTGTACGTGCTCATTTGTGCCGGATAAATGCAGTTGGCAGTCCTGTCTTTCCCTAGTGTGTTGTACCATCATTACTACATTTACGAAACGAATTTCATTCTTCCGAGTTCCAAATACTCTATTGTCATTTAGTTAGAATGCAAGTAAGCATTAATTTACTAAATTACTGTATTCTATTTTCTTAACCATCTTCGCCCTTATTAGGATCATCACGTTCAATCCGAAGCCCCCTCCCACGCCATACTTGCAGAACTTTTTAATTTTTACTTTCTCTACATGTACTATGTTCATGGTGTATAAAAAAGGTATTGTAATGCACCGAGACTGCACTGTAAATATATGTTTTGAAACCCCTGAATCCAAAAACCAGAAAAATGTGTGTCTGTGGGCAGCATAGCTCAAAAACGAAAAGTCCGTTAAGTTCCAAACTTGGTATTTAATTTCAGTATTTTTAAAGGATGCGACAAGAATATTTTCAAGAAAAATTATCGAAAATGTCAATTTTCTCAAAAATAGATCTAATGATTTTCATTAAAAAGTTGTATATTAAAGAGGTTTACATGACAAATAAAATGTATATCTTCAGTTTTCTGGGAATGTCCTCTGAAGACATGCTTATTCTGGATGAATTTTACGGAATTTTGCATAACTGGTAAACCGTAAGAGATAGACAAAAACTTGCTTCACAAAAAATGTAGAGCTCGTTAAAACACACAATTTATATTACATAGGTACATTTTTTGTGGAGTTCACCGATTTCTGCTTTAAAATATTTAAACTTTTCTCATACGGGAATTTGCATACTTACAAGGGTAAAAAGAAGCATAAACTTTTTAACAATAATTTATTGCAGAGATGTAGAGAAAGTCATGTTCAGATTTTTGTGGTTCGTTTGTTGTTGAGGCACGGAAACATAAATGTTTAACGGCGAATCATTAGCATAGCATTTATTTATAATATACCACACATTTGACTTTTTTGGCTTAACCTATTAAACCCAAAGTGAAAATTATAATCAAGGATTAAGGTAGGAAAGGAAGGTTACAGCACCTAGGTAATATTTCTCATGACTGTATAATGAAACTTAACAATTTTAACACGATGAGTAAATTACCACTTTGTTTTAGATACATGGAAGAAAGGGTGTCTTTATTCTTAATCGTCAGACCACTGTATATTCTTTATGTAATGCTAAGTTTGTAGTAAAATTTCATTTTATATATTTATCAGTTTTTTGTATGTTTTTTTTTCTCACGTGTTTATTGCTATTTTGCAATAAATAATATGTAACAAAAAGTTTACTGTAAATATATATCCAAGAACAGCAACAGCTTGTGTGGCAATGTGGCTCATACATTATTGTATGTTTCCAAATATATACTAAAAATATTTGACAGTAAAAATCATTCTACTACTGCTGCATTTTGTTCTGTTTATTTTTTATTCAGTAAAATAAAGAACACGAACTCATAACGCTACATGCCCTGAGTTATACAAAACGCAAATACATTTGACTTCTAACATATTGACATGGTTATAGCACTGGACAGAGTGAATACGTGACATTGACTTTATTTAGCTTTTACTCCACTTCACTTTCCTTAGCTTGAGCGTAGCGGTGTAACGAACCACGCACGAAACAACCTTTTCTCTTCTCTTCTCTCGCTCACTACGCTCCAGGAATAAATTCTTAGGCTTGGTGTTCGTTTCCGAGAGGACCTTGAGCCGAGGGGATCTTCCTCTCCTCTCTCCAACCAGTCGGCTAGCGCTGAAGGACAAAATCATACACGCATACAATTTTCTGAGTTTAGACCGGTGCTCAACCTTTATATAACAATACACTAATAATGCTGTAATATAAGGTTATGGTAAATCGCATATTATGGAACAACATGAGAATTTTGTGTGTATTTACAAATTGAAATATAATATGTTGTTTAAAATAATTTACATGTTATGACAGATCAAAAGGTTTATCATACAATTTTTAAGCACTAATGTTAACATTACCTTATTAGAACAAGAAATCGGTTTTGATCAGCTTGAAATTTAAGCTGGCATTCCCAGTTGGCTTACTTTTTTATGAATTATTTACAAATAATGAATTTTGGTGTTGATAATACTTACAACACCAGAAAATTATATTCTTTTCTAATGGTATGTAAGATACAAAATCAGTCTCTATTGATATAAATTGCAATATGTTGTTTTTCAGTGTTTACTAATCTGAATATACTATCAAAATAATTACTACAGTTATATAAATAGTTAATACTTTGAATAAAATATTTCGAATGTGATGCAATTTTATAGAACATGCTCATTAGAATGTTTTAATTAAGACGAATAAAAATTGAGTTTTTAACAGAAAAAAGTTATTTTAAAATCTGCAAAAATTAACGCCACGTTAGTGCTGGCAACCATCACGACCATGGTACATATTCGCCTTCTTTTTGACCAGCAGGTGGGAAAGAAGGGGAAAAGTCGGTTCTGCATCAAGCGTCACCCTTTCTTATCCTACACGCCCTAGCCGAAGAAGAATACGAATGAACTGCATTACTACGCGCGCACGTTTTCTTGGGCGCTCAACTCTCTAGTCTACAGTCGGTAGTTTTTACTAACTTCGGAAGCAGAGCAACAACATTGAGATATCGAGTACGTTATACATCATCCTGATATCTAATGTTTCAATCTGTTTGTAGATCCCAAGAGTTCATGTACAAGCACATTTCTTTTAGTAATTCAGCTAGTTTACAGGAAATTAGATCACCATAATGGCCTAAGTCCTCAAAGAAAGAAACAATGAGAATACTATGGAAAGATCGGCGGGCAATCTCTCTCATTTCCCCCCGGCCCTCGGTTACCTGTAAAACATCGCCCAAGAAAAGATGCGCGCTTAGTACGACGTCAGGAATAGAAACCTCTCCACCCTCAGAATGCAAGGGAGGGTTGCTTAGCCTGCTTTGAACTGGGCAATGTTCCGAAATGGTAAGCAATCAATGAATGCCATTAACATCTTGAACATTTATTATTTAAATATGAATAAAACATCAAATTCATGTGTTTATATTGCAACCAAAGTATATATAGTGCCGCACATTCAGGAGGCCCCGATATCGAATCTCGGTTAAGATAAGCTAAATGGATAAGGTTTTAAGCTCCAGGGATTCCGAATAAATATATTTTCACCAATTTCATTCATCATGAGTAATACATTGTGTGTAAGTAGTCAGCCATCGTCATCTCCACTTCAGGGGTTAGGCAAAGTGGCTTCAAAATAGTCTGACCATTACTTCCTTGGTCTTCCCGAATGTCTTCTTCCTTTAGGTCTGTACTTGGGATCCTCTCGGATGACATCCTGTCAACATGCTGTCTTCATGCATTTCTATAATTTGTAATTTATCCTTCTAGAGACATTATTTCCATATCTTCTCTGATATTTTCATTTGACATATTATCTAGGAGAGTATATCCTTTTACTGCTCTTAGGAATTTCATCTCAGCAGCTTGTAGTTTCCTTTTGTCAGCTTTGTTTAATGTCAAAGAATGCAGGTGCAGATATTACTTTATAAAACTTCATTTCTGTTTATTTTGTGTCCTTAGGTTTCATGCTTCTTTTTATTGTGCCACACATTTGCTGAAACATGGTCAGTTTATTATTAAAATAATTTCACGTATAACTTAGGAGTGTTCCTAAGTACTTAAAACTCGTGACTTGCTATAATATAATGCATTAGCTACTATTTTGGTTCTAATAGTGTGTTTACCTTGGGCCATTGTTTTTGTTCTATTTGTAGAAATTTTAAAATGATAATTCTCGCATGACTCTGCAATGTATTTGCTGCTTTTTACAGCTTTTTGCTTCCGTTTTTTCTAGAATTGTTTGATCATCCGCAAATAATATCGTCTTAAATATAACATTTTGTGCACAAAATTGTATGTAAATAGTTAATTTATAATTCAATTCATTTAAGTTTTCATATCGTTACTCATTTTGTTGGACATAGGGATCAAGGACAGATCAACGATGTGTTTAAGATAATTAACTAATGAGCTACAATTATTTTAATTTAAAATCATATATTGTGCTTAAAAACAAGCCTTCAATTACAAGACTAATGATTATGTTACCTTCGCACAGTCAATATACCGCGGTGCTTCAAAAATCGAGGATTTAAAACATTAAAAGGACTCGATTGGGAAAACAAGAAATTGCAAGGTGAATGGCATATGTTTTTAAATGTAAATGATGTAATTATGTCGCATAATTCATTCCAGTAGTATAGAACACTTTCCTGAATTCTCGACGACGCGTGGCATATTCTTATGCTAAAATAATGTATTTAAATACACATCTAAACACAGCTAGACCGAGGCAAAACACAGACGAACTCATTGTCGCTACTGGAAGAAAACCAAATATTTGTCTCAATTTAATAAACCTCCAAAAACAGCAAAAATTGCTAACCGTAATATTCCATAAATTATTATTCATCTTTCTTACTCTTAATTTATACATAGGCACTAAATTGAAATCCCCCCATAAAACATAATAAAATAAACGAAAAGAATAACATACTGTTAAACCTGTAGAAAAAAATATAAAAAATACATAAATATATTTAAATTTCTTAAAGAAATTACTTCTAAAATTATAACATTATTAACATTGCTGGGAGGAAATGTTATTTCTGGTAGTTAACAAACTACTGAAAAATAAATATACTAATGTCGTTCAAAAATGTTCTTTCGATTGCTTTAGAACAGTCCCAAGGCTAGTGCTACAAAAAATGTTGACCCAATTGTACATTTTAGAAAGCACTGCAATAAGGTTATATCAATAGTTTACGGCTTACCGTTTATAAAAAGTTTCAAGATAACTCAAAAGGCTACTCACAAAAAATTAAGATGTTCACTTATTAGTCCTCCCAGTATCTGGTATTTTAATCAACAACGTTACGGCAACGATTGGAAAGAATGAAAACTTCTCAAAATAAATGATCTAATTTGGGGTGAAGGGATTTTCTTGATAAATCTTGGTTTTTCCATTATTGGAGCTTTCAGAACTCAAATGGTCGTCTCCTTAGCGCGGTCGTAGAGTTGCTGCTTGCCAAGCGGGAGACCTGGGTTCGATTCCCAGTACCGGCGTGGGGATTTTTCCCGAGATGGAAGACCTGGACCGGGGTGCACTCAGTCTCGTGAGGTACCTGGTGGGGCTACTTGATGGAGAAGTAGCGGCTCCAGGTCGTGAAGACCGCAATAACTGGCCGGGGGGATCGAAGCGCTGACCACCTCTCACCCCCCAATACTGCACCCCATCCATGACGTCTGTAATGGACCGAGTTGGGGGACGCAGCGGCCGGGCGGTAGGCCAAGGCTCTTAGTGAGCTCTGACAAGGAGTCTGAACTCAAATATCTAACTATCCTACTTTTCGTTTCCGAAGAAAAGAAAAATGCACACATACACCACATCTAAATTTTTAAAATAAGTATTTTTTGTAATATGTATAAATTTAAAATGTTTAATATAATGCAGTAGTTCCTCTATCTAACAATGGCAGAGGCAATTAAAAGGAAAACTTACTTTTGTAAAGTTTAAAGTGTATATACTCCTCTTTAAAATTTATGAATGAACCATTTTGCTTGCAAACTCGTGTTTTCATGGCATAGCCGTTGTCAAGAACTTCACTTCTTCTCGATTTATTTCAATAAAGTTATTTGAATGAATTTTCAAATCCATTGCTATTTTCAATGTGAGATTGTAAGAGTCGGATCTGATTATCCAGATACTGACGAGTACGCACGTTTAATTAGTTTCCTGCAGAATTATTAGCCCACAACTTAATTAAACTAAGCTGCTGAACATACATAGGAAGTACGGCAACCAAAACAAGCTACCTTTTGGGATGAGAGTGAATTTCAGTGAACAATAACAAGATTGTCTTTCATCGCAAGTGCTGTTCGTACCCCTTCCCCCGTCACGCTGTGCATGCAGGAGCAGACCGCAGACTCCATCCCGCAGTAATTTAATACCCGTCACCATACCGCGCATGCGTGACGTAATTAATGAATGACCACTAATGAGGAGTAACTACCAGGGAAAGCTTCAATCACTGTAACGTGTTCCAATTATGTACCTGAGAAATGAACTCCGGACTTCAGTCTGACGTTAAAGCCTTCGGTTTGTGTATAGAGCGTAACGAGAGAGCTGCCCTGTCACTAGAGAAAACAAGAGAGCACATATTCCACAACGTTCTGCTGTTATTAATAGAAGCAACCGGAATTCCGCGTAACTCTCGCTTTTACCTCCTCGATGTAGGCGTCATTCATTCGGCTTCTAGTTGATTCACACCCTGTAGTACTGGTTAATTAAATTAATGGTAGAATGATTCTAGAAATCAAACAAATATAAGCTCCAATTCCATAATTGAATTTGATGCTCTAACCCTTCTACATCTATTATTAGTTTGTTCGTCTGGTGTAGTTAATGTTATTACTTTCTCAGCACGTACTCTGCACATAGTAGAAAGAGAAGGTATTTGTTTTCCTCCCTAAAATTCGGTGTCGAGATCTCACAGAAAACATATTACTTTCTCCACACGTACTATGCACATAGTATATAGAGAAGGTATTGCACTACACAAAAAATTCGATATCGAGATTTTACCGGATATATATATATATATATATATATATATATATATATATATATTTAGGGTCCCCTGTATACATTAAAAGTATTTTCAGAAAAAGGTCCACCCAAAATTTCGATACCGAGACTTCACAGGAAATATGTGTTTTGAAATCTCTGAATCCATTTTTAGAAACCGGTCCGTGTGAATGTGTGCGTGTGTGTCTGGGAGCAGCATAGCTCAAAAACGAAAAGTAAAAACTTAGTATTTAAATATGCTATCTTCTAAGGATACGACACGAAGATTTGCAAGACAATCCCCACCTCCAACTACCCTGTACATTTTCCGGAAATTTTTATTTTCTTGAACACAGCTCTAACGATTTTTATTAAAATGTTTTATATTTAATACTTTTATCATGACAAACGCAATGTGTATCTTGAATTTTCTGGGAATGCCCTCTGAATATCCCTTCATTCTGGATGACCTTTGAATGCATTTTGTATAACAGGTACACTGTGAAAGATAGACAAAATGTAGATTTCATTAAAACACACAATTAATGCCATATTCATTTTTGTAGGGTTAACCGTCCATATTCCGATTTGTTGCTTAAACGTCTATTAAACGGAAGTACATCTTTCTTTTCGTATCTCTCTAGCAAACAAAGAGAACAGAATTGTAATGGTTTCAATAGCGACCGGCTTTTAAAAGCTTTGACTATCGATTTCCTGGGGTATTCCCTTATTTCTCATCTGCTTGCAAAGAAGCAAGCAATAAGGCAATTCTGCTAATGTTTATTACGATGTAGGTAAAAGAATAATCTTTTGTAACAAAGTTTTGTTTGCGGAACAGTTAGAGAAAGTCATGAGAATGCAACAGACAGCTGTTTTAGTCATACACAACGGTCGCCAATTCCTCACCAAGTTTAGTGTTTGTGAATTTGGAAGCACTATTTGAATACAATTAGTGATTATTTATATTTTCCCGTAAATGTCTATTAACCACTAACTTTAATCAGATAGCATGCGATGCACATTCATCAAGTGCATTGGAAAATCTCGACTTCGTCTCATTTTTCAATCTCTTCTTCGTTCTCTAATGACACTTGTCACATGTGAATCACAACTCGCTTATGAACTATAATATGATGGTGTATAATACTCAGGATGACATTATTAAATCCAGCGACGGTGTGACGTAAAATTACTGAAATAACCTTGTTATGTCGTTTTAGAAATAAAATAGATTTGTTACTAGCCAGACTGAAATACAGTCTTCTACACAAACTATCTCTTACCCATGGTAAAGGACATATGACATAAATTGTGGAAATTCACTGCGAGTGTTGAGTTCCCTTGAATAAAATTGTGATGTGTTACATTAACATAATTTGTTTCACCAATATTCCACAAACTATACTTTCAAAAGTTTATATTTACTTTATGTAGACGATGTAATTATTTATAGAAATTACTTTACTGAAGATTTCATTGTAAGCTAGTATTTAGAAAAATGCTGTAGGTTTTAAACGACGGTAAAGTCCTTTAAGAATGGTCAATGTCGTGGTGGCTCTGAAATTCTGTTCTCTTTGTATACACAGTAGTGGAAGAACGAATAGATCAATAACATAGAATATCTTTGTAATATTTTAATCTACAAAAACCCATTTTGATAAATTTTGTTCCTTAAGGATACCTATATATTTTTGTTGTAGAATAATATTTTGTCTATCTCTTACGGTGTGTTACTTATGCAAAAGTTATACAGAATGAAGAGGACTTCAGAGAATGTTCCTAGAAACTTAGGATATACTTTTTGGGATAAAAATATCTTAAAAATAGTTACTTGAATTGTAATATTCATTGTTGAGAGCATTACAATTTTGCCATGTACCGCGTTTGGTGTGGAGGATTCTTTTTCTTTTTCCGAAAATGTTCGTACCAGGAGAAGAAGAGCAATAAAAATGTGTTGCCTAAACACTTTCTGCTCTGGTATGCTCGCTGATTCACCTAAACACTGCTGTCAACAGTAATGAGAACCTGAAACTGCGTAATAATACTTACCACAACAGATGTTAGATGTGGCAGTATTGGTGACTCGCATACATAATTTCGTGGTAAATAAAGACTACGTGAGCACATTGACCCCTTTCGCTTTCTTCTGTGTTCCAACAAGACAGAGAACATTAAAATGTGACGATACAACATTGCTTACATAATAGTTTCGTGCAATGTTCGAACTTGATAAGACCAATCAAGAAGAGGCCACGTGAGCCTTACTATATATGCAATCATCAAACCTTATTATCAAAGCATGTAATCTAAACAGTCCAAGCCCGGTCGAATTCCTTCGAAGGGATTACAATAAGGTAATTGCTGACAAGGATGGATGGCGTTGTTTCATTTATTGACGTTCCAAACTCTTATTCTCCAAATACGCAAAAGTTGGGTAATTTTTGTATATAAGAATGAAGGACTGGTTTAACATAGAACCAAGTCAACGATATTTTATAATTCATACTATTATAATAATCAGCAATTAATTTTTTGTCGCCCTCCGTGGTGTAATGGTTACCATGCTGACTTCATATACCCAAGGTCGCGGGTTCAAACCCGGCGGAGGACGATGGATTTTTTCGGGCGTAAAAATCCTTAGTATGGCTTCCTTCGGAAGGGAAGTAAAGCCGTTGGTCATGTGTCGTAGATTTACGGCACGTAAAAGAACCTCAAGCCTGATATAGAGGCCTCTGAGCAAAATTAAGCGGTCTTTCACACCCAATTTAGATTGGGATGCTGAGAACCACAGCAGTTAAAGAGCATCCATAAATAACACGCCATTTTTTTTATTTAGCAATTAATTTGTAATTCGCTTCTATTTGCAGTATAGTTATTTATGTTTTAGATACGATATAGAGCAAGCAGGACTTTTCTATATTCATTTAATGCGTTTTTTTATATTTGTTATAGCCATTTGATAATTTTCCCCATTATTATTTAAGGGTTCATAAATAACGATTGTTTTCAATAAACTTACATAGTTTTAATAATTTATGCGTGTATTTATTTATATAACATGCATTTTTGGTATGGCTACTAGTGAAAAGTATAGTTTATAAATACAGAAGGAAACCTAATAATTTTTATTTTCACATAAATAGGAATAATAAAAGTCGTTCCGCACAACAAATATGAACTGATTAGCTTAATTACGCATTCGCCCGCGAACAGGCTTCTCGAAGTCCGGTTGCAAGCATTTTATGCATGTTTCGGACAACCTATATATGTAAGAGCCTGGTACTCTTAATGAAGCTTACAAAATCACGTCACAGAAGTTAA
Organism: Hymenopus coronatus; assembly: GCA_030762935.1. Taxonomy (NCBI): domain Eukaryota; kingdom Metazoa; phylum Arthropoda; class Insecta; order Mantodea; family Hymenopodidae; genus Hymenopus; species Hymenopus coronatus. Next base: position 115,885,082 of record CM060894.1, read on the forward strand.
TTAATTGATGAACACTTGAAAGCGATTGTGTGCTACACAAACAATAGTCCCACGTACTGAAATGCTGGTTGAATACAAACAAATTGCAAAAATTACGGCTAATTCCCGAATTGTCAGAAAATGTGCTTTCATTAGCGAATTGAATTTTAAATATAAGCCTAAGTGGCTCAGTTGATTAGGTGCTGGCCTTCCGATTGAATTTTTTGGATTGAAATTAGGCAAAGACCGCTGATTTTTAAGTGTGCTTAAAAGCAACAGTCCCATGTTAAAAATTTTCTGGCATTTGAAAGAACTATGCGATGAAATTCTAACACACCCGCGTTAATATTATGGCAATTAACTGCGTTGTTAACAAAGAAAGCTTTTTTAATATCTATAAATATCAACTTGTGTTTTATATTTAGTCGAATAGATTTTCTAACAATAATAATATAAACTTTTTATTTATAATCTTAGGTATATGAATAACGGCGTACAAAATATTACTCTCGTAACTGAGTAAGTAAGAGTTAAAGTGTAATTCAATAAAACGTTAAGCTATATCCAAATCGAAAATATAAGTTTACATTCAAACTTTTGATTCCGCCACTGTAGTACTTGCTTCCCCTCTCGTAGTCAAACGTCAGGGCTTCAGAGCTTTACTTACGCACGAGAGGGCAATCATTTGAAGATGCCTACACTGGAAGAAGCGAAGTTATGTAGGGGCCACACTCGACAAACATGAACTGAGCACAGGGCGTGTTTTGCATGATACTGTTATCTACTTTTTCGGCGTTTCATGTTTGCCAAACAAGGTAGCTGACTTTGGCAATCACGGCTACTGAGAACAAGTTAACGCAACGGTTCTTGATCTGACCTTTATATAAATTTAATTGTAGCAGAAAAACATGAACAATGAATAATATTTTTTACTTTCTTTAGCACATATATACATGGACAGAGTTGGTAGATCAAGTACTGTATTCCACACAAAACTTCGATACCGACATTTCACCTGAAATACAAGTTTTGAGGTCTCCTGAATAAAAAAAATTTACAAAAAGGCCCTGTGTGTGTAAGTGTCTGTCTGTAGACAGCATTACTCAAATACGAAAAGTTGGTTAAAAATTAAACATATTTAAATTTAGTATATTCCAAAGATATGACAAAATATTTTCAGGAAAGTCCTCCAAACTTAAACTGCATTTTAGAAGAAACATTTTTAAAACTTTAAATTCTAAAAATGGCTTTAAGGATTCTGATTAACATGGCGTATAGTAACGATAGTTGTATGAAAATGCATATTCTGAATTTCTTGGGATAGCTCCTCAAGTTTTCATTCTAAATTACTTTGAATAACTAGAAAATAAAAGAGATAGATAAAAACTTACTACACAAAAACATAGATTTTGTTATACACACAATTTGTCATTTATAGTTTTTACTTTCTCTACACGTACTATGTTCATAGTGTATAGACAAGGTCGAGACAAAAAATTCGATACAGAGATTTCACCGGAAAGATATATTCAAAAAAGAACGATTTTCAAGATAATCCCCCTCACTAATTACCCTTTCTATGGAACATTTTTCGAAAATTTTGATCTTCTCAAAAATGGATCTAACGATTTTGATTAAAATTCCTTATGTATAAGATATTTTGATGAAAAACGAAATGTATATCTTGAATTTTCTGTGAATAGCCTCTGAAGACCTTTTTACTCTGGATAACTTTTGTATAATTGGCAATATACTGAGATATACAAAAACTTAGTACACAAAAAATTTAGATCTCATAAAATCGCACAATTTATGTTATCTGCTTTTTTTTGTTTTTTTGTGTAGAGTTAAATGTTTTCGAGATATTCCGTATTATTTGTTTCAATTTTATCCTCTTAAAATTTGCTCAAACGGGAAGACATCTTTCTTTTTTTTTCTCGTGTTTCATTTGTTTACTCCTTGTTTGTTTGTTTGTTTTATTACAAGGAACTAGTAATAAAACTAATTCTGCTTATGTTTATCTTCTTTAATGTGTATTAGATAACAGATTAATGTTTTAAATAAACATTTTTTTACCGAAGAGCTAGAGAACATTATGTGAATGGAACGCATTCGATTTTTTCACTTCCACTTACAAGGGACCAAGTAATAAGGACAACTTCTGCTAATGTTTATCTGATTAGCATGATGAATAGAAGAATAAGCTTTCAACAATAATTAGTTGCAGAGATACAGAGAAAGTCATGTGAATGGAACACATCAGATTTTTTTGTAGAAGTAACCATTTTTAGATAGTCCCTGTTATTGGTTTTAATTTTACAATACTTTTCAAAGTGGAAGTCCTCGTCCTCGTCCTTTTTCTATCTCTTTTGTTTCACTCACAGCCACGTAAAGAGAACCGAATTTCAATGACAAGTGCATAGCGACAGCTTTTAAAGGATTTGACCATCATATGCCCTTATTTCCTTCTGCTTATAAGACCATATGTGGCCCGCCTGGGTAGTGTGTCTGCCTCATATTCAGCAGGTCGTAAGTTCGAATCTTGCTTAGGGTGAGTTACCCAGGTAAGGTTTTTTTCTGGGTTTTCCTTTATCCTGAGAAGACGAATGTCGAGTAACTTTAAGCTCCATAGACCCCGAGATCATTTCAATAATTTCATTTATCGTCCGATATGACCAAGCAGGTTAAACGACGTTAAACTTAAAAAAAGACCATATCCGGTATTGTTTATGTTAATTAACATTATGCAGACAGAAGAATAGTGTTTTGTAAGAATAATTTGTCTGATAGAGAAAGTCATGTGATTGGAACACATCAGATGTTTATATGAAAGGTAGTGCGGTGAAAAGAACGCACCTTGTGGCATGTAAGCTTATTGATCGTGTTGCAAAACACTCAGGTGCGTCCAACATAACGGTCTGTGACATCATGAAACCCCGGAAACCGGTCGTGTTCTCCTTTTTCTAGCTTTTCACATTGGAATTCGGTTGTCGTTCCTGTATATTATTATTTTATGGCGCCTTTGGACTTTGGTGGCCATTAGTATGCAGCGTCTGATTTACAGACCAGACCGACGACGCCAAGCGTCCATCTTTTGTCCTCACCCTTCTGCTCTGTTACGTTTACAATACAGACTTATGAGCTTGATTTATGAGAAACTGGCGTACCGGAGACACTTCAAAGTTTTCCAATAGTATGAGAAATATCTGTGGTAGTTAAAATATACTTTACGTACCTGCAGGTGTAGACAGCTGCAATTTATCATCAGTAGAAGTTTAAAATTTGTGGAACTGACAACAAAGTTGATCTGCACGGAAGAAAGAGCATTAAACAAGAAACACTGCTGAAATGTGTATGGAATAATTGTTTCTTCACACAAGCCGTGTATAGGACAGGAGTTGGATAGGCAGAGTCAGTCTGAAAAATTCAATGCCATAGCCAGGATTTGAACCATGGATCACAGATCGGGAGATCCATGTTCAAATCCGGGCTATGACATTGCATTTTTCAGTCTGACTCTACCTATCCAACTCCTGTCCTACACACGGCTTGTGTGAAAAAATAATTATTCCATACAAATTGACCATAATAGTTGGCCATACTATTAATCCTGGGTCGAAAGTACTTGCAGTATTTTAAGTCGCCATTGGGGTTGTTATCCCAAAAAGAATTTGAGATCACCCTGTGGTTTACCGGGAAAACATACGAGTCAGTTGAGAATCCAATGCTATTCCGGTATGTTGCCATGGTAGCTCAGTGGCAGAGCAACTGGCTAGAGATCGGGAGATCCGTGATTCAAATCCCTCCCATGACATTGCATTTTTCAGTCTGACTTTACCTATCCAACTGTTGAAATACATTTGTGCAATTTGGTAAAGCCACTGTATATAGGATATTTTATTGAAATTTATACCAACTAATAGTGATATTCTTGCAAAGTATTAAAATTCTAGCGTACATGATTGTTTATATAATAAAGTTTTACTCCCTAAATTCATTTTATAATAAAAAAATCTTGTATTCCATTCACATGACTTTCTCTACATGTAACAAAGCTCATTCTTCTATCCACTTCATGCTAATCGAGAAAAACATTAGCAGAAACGATCTTATCACTTAGTCCCTTATAAGTAGATAGGAAATAAGGAAATACACTAAGCTAAACCGACAGTCAAATGTTTTAAAAGATGGTGCAACGGGATTGAAATTCGTTTCTTTACATAGACAGTTGACAAGTTCCCGTATTAGAAAAGTTTCAAGTATTTTAAAACTGAAACCAATAACAAGGAATATCTCGAAAGAGGCCAGCGGTAGGGGAAACATTTATACAACATAAATTGTGTGTTTTAAGGAGATTTATATTTTTGTGCAGTAAGTTTTGTCTCTCTATTACGATTTACAAGTTATGCAAATTTAAAAAAAAATGTATCCGGAATAAAGAGGTCTTTACAGACTATTTCCAGATAATAAAAGGATATACATTTTGTTTGTCATGTAAGTACCTTAAATATAAAAGAGATTTTAATAAAAATCATTTCAGATATTTTTGAGAAAATAAAAAATTCTAAACTTTTTTCCATGTAAAGAGTAGTTGGGGGGTGAGGGGATTTTCTTAAAAAACTTCGAGTTGCATCCTTGGGAAATACTGAATTTAAATACCAAGTTTGGAATTTAATGGACTATTCGATTTTGAGCTATGATACCCACACAAACTCACACACATACACAGGGACCTTTTTCTAAAAATGTTGTTTTTATTCAGGGGGTCCCAAATCATTTATTTCTAGTGAAATCTCGGTATCGAATTTTTGGGTGTAATACAATACCTTCTCTATACACTATGAGCGTAGTACATGTAGAGAAAGTAAAGATGAGCCACATTAAAAGTATTTACATAAAAAGTCCAGTTTTACAGTGAATGAGTTTACAAATTGATCTGTTATATTATATTTTTATATTAGTCCTTATCAGTGTAGAAAAATTATTACATTTCGTATTCTCCAAAACCCTTGATTTTCAAAATTTAATAATTTATTTGTCAAAATGTGGGCATTATTACGAAAAAGTAATATAACCATTTTAATGTGCTTTTGGGAGGCAGTATGAAATGTTGAAGCAAATTATTGCAAAATTGCATCGTGTAGAACATTTTGAGCATGGAAAAGTGTTGGAAAAAAGTGTGCGAGAAAGTAAGGCTTAAATTTGGGATTGCCTATTAATAACCATGCACCTATCCATCTACAGCTTTAGTTAATTGGTACCTCAAGTTAGCCAAGCTACAGAAGCAATACCTTTTCTTAAAATTTTAATGCATTTCATTTTATTATATAAAACAAAAAAGTGTTTAGTTTTTTACAACTTTTGTTAAATTTCAGATGCGTTAAGGGAACAGTAAAAGTAAATATGAACAAAAAAATTCTGATATTGCATTCACATAACTATTTCACGAATTATTCCTCAAACAAGATTTATATTTTTTGTGTTGTAAGTTTTTGTCTACTCAGTTATGTAAAAGTAATTTAGAATGAAGAGGATATCAGAAGGTATTACAAAGAAAAAAAATCAAGATGTTGTCCTTAAACAGATATTTTATTCATAATCATTAGTACGTTTGAAAAGCAAAACCTATCGAAATATGTTCAATTAAGGGTAGGATCGAGTGGGAAGAGTTTCTAAAAACCTCTCTCTTCCTTGGAAGACTTAAAATTAAATTTAAAATTTCGTATTTAACTGACTTTTCGTTTTTAAGTCATGTTATTAAAATAGACACACACATACACACAGACTTTTTTAGCCTACTCTTTATTTCAGGGGAGAAATCTCAAACTGCTTTATGGAGAGCTGATCTTCGATGAGTGATCTTTGTTTCATGCCCCTTGCTTATCAGCAGAGATGGTGAGCGAGATGCGCTATTCGATAAGGGTAAACGAAGGCTTCCCTCTCCAGATCCCTACTGGCCGATTTTAGCTTGAAATAGCCCCGTGAGTTATGCAACTCTTAACGCACAAAGAGATATCTGAACTCGTCAAATACGGGACAACTGGACCACGTGGTACATAGTGGAGAAAGCAAAAAACGTACGTAGGCAAGTAGAGGAAGTATATACACTAAACAAAGGAAAGATTATATGCTATACAAAATGTACGACACGATTAAGTAGTTCATAGTGAGACAGATTTGGGAAAAGAACATCTAAAACGCAGAGAAATATTATGCCTCGTTCCCTGTTCGCACTCTTTGATCCGTTACCTCTGTGTAATGTAACTCATTAAAATTAATTTCAAAAATCGATATAAGGACTCAAAGCTATGACAAAAGATTTTGTTATTTTTTACAAATCAAATCTGTAAATCTACAGGCAAATTACATACCTTACATTAAGTGTAAAGATTTGAATGGTGTCGAAATATATGCAAATAGTTGTGAGCCAAAAAACGTTGGTCTCAAGTCTATGTGTGCTAGTAGAGTTACTCTATGAGTCTATTTATATTTGTGAGGCACTTTTCGGAATATGAAAACTTTGAAATCGAAATGAAACAGTTCTATACTTCGAAAGTATAGTTGATAATTTTGAAGCATAAGGTATTATGTGACTTTTACTTATTTTAACCAAAATATATAAATATATCGATAAAACACATTTCTTGAGATTCTGCACATCCCGACAGAAAATATACTATAGTCCGCCACTTACTGGAAGATGAGGGTGCCCTCGGTTTGAAGCTAGCTGCTTAGGTTGGGTTCTCTTACTGGCCATCATTCAGGGAGCCTTTGTGTGCAGGTGTAAATATTGATGTTTATTGTTTTTTGATACTTTGCCAAGAAATCAGTTCACCATTAGTTACTCTTTCAGCACACTTATTGTTCAATTTAAAGAATTATTAGTCACCACTGCGTAGTGTTTAAATGCGCCTTTTCTAGTTGATCTGAGCTTACATTTGCTGGGCGATTAGTGAATTGAGATATAATGTACTCGGATAACGATATGAGATCGTGGCTGTTCTTGCGACTGCAACTGCGAATAAGTATGAAGAAATGAAGGAATGAGTGAACTAATGAATGTTTCTACATCTTTTTAAATATCCTTTCACTCCTTTCAACGCTACGTATTTCTGACAATATAAAATTTACAACCTTGTTTGTTCTCTAGTGAAAAACCCAGCACTCTCCGAAAGTGAACAACGTGTCTTTACAAACAGATGGTCACCAATATCATTAACCTATTCACTAGTTTGTTGTAATATTGTCTCTTCAACGGTGACTGGAGGACTCTCACAGTCCCTTGCCATATGTTACTACCTGCCTGCATATTTACTTGCCTTTGGCTACTTTGTTGATATACAAAATAAGCATACTGTTGTACATTTGAATTGTAGACATTACTGTAATTTCCCTGGTATCAGCATAATTTTCATATCTATTATTATTATAATCATTATCATCATTACTATGACGGCCGCGCCGTGGCCGAGTGGTTAGACCAATCGCCTTTCACCTAGACGGCCGGGGTTCGATCCCAAGTGACCGCATGTGAGATTTGTGGTGGACAAAGCAGCGCTGGGGCGGGTTTTCTCCGGGTACTCCGGTTTCCCCGCCATCGCATTCCACCGGTGCTCCATCATTCATGTATCATCAGTGTCACCGCCTTCGATGCCATAAGTAGTTAAAGCGGGCGTTAAATACTACAAAGAAAATTATTATTATGCTTATTATTATCATTATTGCTATTATTACGAATGTTGTTATGATCATTATTATGATTGTTATTATCATTAATGTTACTATTAATATAGTGATTATTTTAAATTGTGTGAATATAATCAATCTCAAAGAATTTCTGGCTTCATTCCACTTACTAATCCAGTTCTCTGCGTTGCAAGTATTATACTAGAGTATCGCCATCTATGTTGTAGACAGACATACCAAGGCTGTTTCAAGCGATAAACTTGTTTGGGTTTTAGACAATAGAAATAAGTACAACTTTAAGGAATATTCTTTGAAAATTGTTAGGGAGTAAGTAATTCCATTCCCAAAATTTGTGTGTACATCTAAATTTACAGCATTTGCTATAGAAGTAGGAGTGATACTTTTTTTAAAAACATTAATGGTATTAATTCGTCTCTCTAAAATATAAGTATTTAAAAATTTGCAGGAATTTTCTGTACAGTTCATAGTAATTATATTACCTAACTATAATATAACTTAGAGAAACTGTTCGAAAATATCAGCTCTGTATCTAAAGTAGGCTCTGTTGAAACGCCCCTTATATTCAGCAAAGTAAGGTTAGATACAACAATTTACAAATTGGTATCAATACTTAAAAATGTATTTAACTTGCTAAAACACCATAGGTTTAGCTAGGCATTTTGAACACCTTCCTTTGGAAGAGTTGTTCGGATTGGGTTGGTCTCGATGGGACAGTGATTCTCAAAATCCGGGGAGGTTGGGTATGCATGGACAGTGATGCCTGGGCGGTGTTGTGAGACGCCTCAATGTCCCCCGGTTCTAGCCTGGATAGCTAATAGCCGAAATACTAAATAGCTGCGGCCCGAACTAGGTTTTTTGGTAGTTTTCCCTATCCTGGTATGTTTGCTCGTGCGGGACGTGGTGGGATATTTTTTGGGAAATCAGATATATCCCTAATGGGAAGAGTCACGGAGGGCAATTCCCTGGTAGTGAATGGAGCTTCGGCTCCGGGTTGGCTCTAAGTGTCACTAGGTTGCCCCTTAACACTGCAGATTAACGGCATTATTAGACATTTCAAAGTTATTGTTACAATTATATTAAATATTTTAATAAAGATTAGTTTTTAAAATAATTAAAAAAGAGAGTAAAAGGTGCAACAACTTGAGTTTACAATAAGTTTGCTTCTTAACTTGTAATACATTGCTATCACACCGAAACTGGTTTCTGTGAAAGGAAATAAAAGTATAGTTTAAGCCAATATATTAAAATAAATATATCGCTTTTAACATAAATTTAAATGCAGTACGGTCCAATAACAATAAAGAGCAGCTAAACTGTTTATAAATCCTAAAAAGATACCTATTAAATACTTATGGATTTAATATAGAAGTATTGAAGGAAACAAATATAATGCCATTTTCCTATCTCGTAAATATAGCGAATCTTTATTCGTGAACAAAACTGAAAATAACCTCCTATGTACCAACTCTGTAATCACACAAAATAGATATTCACTCCTACAAAACTAGATCAGCCAATCATAGAATCAGTTAACTCTACCAAATATGGAATAAAAAGTATATTACATAGTGCCACCAAAACATACAACAGTCTCCCACTTAACATTAAACAATCACTTAACTTATCCCAATTTAAAAACAAAAGTCTTCAAATACCTACTTGAGCAATACCGTAATTCCTTAAATTTGACAACAGAAAATCGCTATGGTGTTTTTTTTTAAATATTGCATTAAGTTTAATCTCACACCCACACAAATTACGTTAAAAATTGTATGTATATATAAAATTTATACTTATGTACTCCTTTTTATATGTGTTAATGTGTTTATTTTATTCTTTGTATTTTGCTTACCACCCCACTAAAGGGCAGTCCCCACCTAGAGCAATATGCTCATTGGGACATTCTATGTAAATAAATAAATAAATAAATAAATAAAAACTCTCGGCAAATGTTATGACTGGTAAAGGAGTACCAAGTTATCTCAAAATGATTCAGTTTCTCTTATTTATAACACTGGGACAAGCAGCGCTTTCTTTCTCTCTCTTCCGGTCCTTACTCTCGAGATATCGTCTACAATACACAGGCTCTTGGAATCCTTGTAGAGGAATCGCTATTATGTCGTTTTAGAATGACCGAGAGATTATGCTTTGATCAAGACAAGAGCGGAGCCCGTGGCCCAAACTACTTGAGTTTCAAAGTTATTTAAGCATTTGCTGGAAGGTAAGTCCAGGTCAAAGTTTCCTCTCAGATTATTTTACATGTTACAAAAAAATAACAAGAAGCGGTGCTTCATAATGGGATTAACATTATAAGCTTCAAAGGAGCGCTTTGCTCTACGGAAGATAATTTATTTTATGTGAACTTTACCCGGGGAGATGCACGGAAGAGGTTTTGACAGTTACGGCATTACATGCTATATGGCGGTTGGTATATGGAGTTTATTCCTTGGGTTGTTATCAAATACGGATTCACCTCAGGCAAGGGAGGCGGCGAGAGGATTTTCACATCCCCAGCAGATAGCGTGCAATGAAAGGAAACGGATGTGTTTGATAGATATTCTTTCAAAGTGATACCTCTCTACTGCGCTTATATTTTAACCGGTTTTATTTGGATTTTATAACACGGTTTAACTTCTCTTTTTATTTCCGGCAAGTGTGGCTGTTTCTGTCATTAGTAGTGAACTACAACATTCTGTTTTCCGTTTTTGTAATATTTTACCACACACTCACTCTCTTAATTTAGTGTGCGTCTTCTGTTTTCTGTTTTTATTCAGCTTCTAAAATTTACCCTCTAATCTTTTTTCATGGGCTATTTATGTACTCTGTTGTGGTTACACATTTTCACTTTCCCTAGCACATATGTGCAAGAATAAAATAAAACGAAATCTGTAATACAACATCCTATACCAGAACATACTGCAAACTTTATAATTTATTTACCACATCGCATTTCTTCATATATTATTTTACAGAATAACGTATGTACTAATAATTAAAATAACTAAAATCAAAAATAAATAAAACATCAGAGAATAAAAGTAAGCTTATAAATGTCCTTAGAATGTTAAACAATTTTCACTAACACTAAATTGATTGTTATTAATTACTGGAATCCAGTGCCAAATAACTGGTAACCAGATATTGCCTATCAAACTACTAAAATTTAAAAAGAATTTAGCAAACTAGTAACCAACACTACTGGTATCCTGCAGAATGTGTACTGGTGGCAGCGCAATTTGTTTTTCACATAATGAATTATTATTAAAAACACGTAACCCAATTTATTTATTCTATTAATATCCCTTAACTCTTCTCTAAAATATGGAAGTCATGAACCCCTATATCAATTAAGTCTCTTAATCGCCAAGATTATAAATCAAGATCCTTTTAACTACTGGTTCCAATATTTAAATAGTACTATTTTAATCTATAAAATCAATTCCATAATTCTGTACATTATAGATAATTAACTTCATTCTTTTCTTTTAAATCACACCTCTTATTCCATTAATCAATAATGCTATTAATGTAATATATAATTCCTTTTTAAAGTGATATTCTTGTCACTTTTTCACTTATTGGAATTAACTCAATTTTCACTTGCTTAGCACATACATTTTAATGAGCATAATACTTTTACAATACCTCCCTCGGCTCCCCACCATCTTCCATCGTCATTCGTTTATAATCAGCACGCAATTGTTAATGTCCCCTCTTAGTAATTTCCTCCTCCATTCATTCCATTATTATCTTCCTAATAAAGTACAGTAATAGCCGCAAATGTTTCTATACTTTTAATTTTCAATTTCACCTATACTCCCGCTTGTATCTCTTTTTCACCATTATCTTCCTCTTCATCTAATGTTGTTTGTTGTAAATTATAATTATACATCGGAGTTTCAGTTGTTAGATTTAATGGAAATTGCTTTCATATTCTTTCGGATCTTCTTAATTATTCGTTACCATCTTGTATGTTAGTTATTATTTCCTCTTGTTCAATTCTCACTTCCAAGGAAATGTTATTAATTATGTTCGCTAATGTCTAAATAAATATACAGGCTTTTTTTCTTGATATATCCGCAATATTATATCCAAATAGTTCAATTTGTCTTCAGTTATTTGTTCTCCAAAATGCGGGCATTCAAACAAGACATGTTTGGGTGTATCTTTTTAGTTAGCAAGTTTAATGTTTTTTTTTAATCTTTTTCTAACATGTTGTATAAGGTGCATGACCAGTGGTGTAATGAATAAGTCCTCTGGTAGTTAAATTTGCTTAGGTCTAAGTCTTCCGTTGATGTTAGATAAATCAGATATTCTTCTTCTTTAAAATGTTCAACATATTGTCATTTTTGGAACAGCAATTCTGTTTCTCATGATGATTGGAAAGTATATAGAGGTGAAATGCCAGCACATAGGGAACCGTTTTTAATCTGACTATTGATCGGTTTTATCTATACTCTTGAACTTACAATATTCTTCTACAAGAATCAAGTAGTCGGGCCCGTTCTAATTCAAGGACTTTATAAAGTCTTGCCTTCTTAAAAACTGCCTCTGTTTCTGTAAACTTGGGGCTCATAACTGAATGTGATTTCGCAATCTACAAACTGGCATTCTCGTTTTGTGTTGATTCACTCAGTTCTTAAAGTACCTAGATGCACTTAAATTATAGATGTGTAGTTCCTATCTTATGTCTATATTTCTCTTCTGATCTACTTATCAGCCAGTGGTCTGAGAAATTTTATTTCCGAGCTTTCAATCCCTCTTTTATCATGTGTGCTTACCATTCAATGTTCACTTGCGTAACAAAATGACTGTTAAGGCTTTACCCAACAATTATAGAATACACAAGGAAGCTATAAAAATGGGTGGGTGATTTAACCTAATTTCTGGGTGGCTAATCACGGAAAATCTAGACCAAATAAGAAAAGGTTTTCTGAAAGGTATTTTTTGATTGGCGAAGGGTACGACAAATTCCGGAGTTTTTACATAATATGGCTTGTACAGCGAAACAGTCGAATACAAGATCCGAAAGATAACATGCTGGATTAGAATTACGATAGGGGATCAGTCACTTATTTAAAAAAAAATATTTTTCATAATAAAATGATATGAAACTTAAACTTGAAGAAAATACATATTTTTTTCTCACTCCATCTAGCAATTAACTGAAGCTATTATGGGTTGGTGCATGCTTAAAAATAGGCACGCCAAATATTAAACCTCATTTTATATACTCAAAATGTTCCATAGGACGTAATTTTTCATTAATTTGTTAAATAAATGTCTACTGCCTCTAAAACTCATTAAATAAAATATTTGTATACTTTTTCGAAATAATGCTCTAGCATTAGGAAATGCATTATTACAGTTTAAAGAAAAAAAAAAACAAGAGTTTTTGGAGAGTACGAAAGGGAACAATTTTTCTACGGTAATCAAGGCTAGTATAAAAATATAATGACAGAAATATTTTTATGTGAATACTTTTAAAAATGCATCATGGGACTTATTTTTATTAGAACAACGATCTTAGACAACAAAATTGTCATGTAAATAACCTTACTAGCTAGAATTTTTATACATTGCAAAAAATCAGTTATGTTAATTTTCAATAATGTATTGCATACTATAGATGTTCTTAACTAGCATAAATTCAGATGAAGCATTGTGTTTCTGTCTAAATTATTTCAAAATGTCAAAATATTTACTTTTAGATTTACCATCGTATGGCATAAATAGATTTAATTTAGAATATCTTAACTTCTACTAAATATGTCACACCAGGAATAACTCAGATATGCACAAGTTGTGCTTTCACAAGTTTAATCAATTTATTGGTAATATTTTAAGTAACTGTAATTTAATTATTGTTTGTATATTCATTTGTTTAAAATTTTATCTACGAATTTTGTATATTATAAATTAAAGGCCTGTAAATTGGGGCTAAATCTTTTGGAGAATAAATTAATCACTATAGATGTTCAAATTTCAGAGATGCAGCACCTTAATGACTCTTTCTGATTGTTGTTGTACCCATTTGCCTGCCTATTTTAAATTTTTAGCACCCATTGCGCTGACCTTGAGGACATGCAAATAAAATTCAGCGGACTGAAACTAATACATTTCCATATTTACAAAGCAAACGAATAACTTGTATATCTAGAAGGATAAGATTGTCTAAATGAGAGAGAGAGAGAAGAGAGAATATCTAGCACATATCTTAAACACCTATGTACCAAAAAATTAAACATTTGTTTTAAAATACGAGTATCTCCCATTCTTACTGCATATGCCATCACAGCTGCGGATCCTGTTGATACCTAAAGTAAAAGTATATTTGAAAAGGAAACGTTCCAGACCTAAGTTAACGATAGCTCTCCGAGGTTTGCCAGTTATAAGGACTGAGGAAAACCTGGAATAAACCTCGTCAGAGTCCTCTTGTACCCAAGGGCTTACCTTACGACTCCGGCTACCCGTGTTAGTATACAAATTAATTTTTTTGTTTTATTATATGGTTACAAATCTAGAAGTTATCTCATATTCTATAATGCTGTAGTCTTAATTCTCAGAATAAAAATCTAATCTGTTCCATTCACATGGCTTTCTCTACAAACCATTATTATAAAATACTGTTCCTTTATTTAAATTGTGATAAGATAAGCTTTAACAGAAATGGTTGTATTAGATGTTTTTAAATAGAAGGAAAATAACGTGGTTCATTAGGCTAAAGCCATAGTCAAAAACTCTTTTAAAAAGTGGGTCACTTTCTGTCGGTACCTTTTGTATCGCTAGGAGTAGGGCGGGAAACTGGGATGAGACGAAAGTGCCGTCCCGGTTGGAAAAAATTAAGTAGCTTATAATTGAAACCAATATAAGGTAATATTTTGGAAGCGGTTGACTCTACACAAAAATAAGTGTAAATAACGTAAAGTGTATGTTTTCAGGAATAGCAGAATAGCAAGTATTTTTCTATCTCTTATGGTTTATTGGTTGTGCAAAAGTAATCCAGAATACAGAGTATATTCCCAGAAATTCAAGACATATATTTTATTGTTTATGTAAGTAACTTTAATCAAGGTATTTTAATCAAAACATTTAAGGGCCATTTTTGAGGAAAACAAAATTTTCAACAAAAATAAATCTATACATAGGGTAGTTTAGGGTGTGTGAATTTTCTTGAAAATCTGTCATTTTTGGAACATAATAAACTTAAATACAAAATTTAATATTTAACGGTCTTTTTTGTCTTTGAGTTATGTATTCACAGACAAGAACACAAACACAACACGCGCGCATGGACCTCTTTCTAAAAATGTTTTTTACTTTGTTTAGCCCGCTATACAATGTAAATATTAGATAGAGAAGTTATTGTATTCTACTAAAATATTCGAGATTTCACCGGAAATATATGTTTTAGAGTAACTTGAATACGAAAAAAGCAATTTTAGAAAAAGGTTCGTGTGTGTCTGTCTGTCAGTCTGTCAGTCTGTCTGTGGACACCCTAGCTCTAAAACGAAAAGACCGTTAAATACCAAACTTGGTATGTAAGTTTGGTATCTTCCAAGGAGGCCACACGAAGATTTTCAAGAAAACCCTCCCACCCCAAAATACCCTTTACATAGAAGCTTTTTCGAAAATTTTGATTTTCTCAAAAATGGCTCTAAAGATTTTGATTAAAATATCGTATATTAAAGATATTTACCTGACAAATAATATGGATATCTTTAATTTCCTGGGAATAACCTCTGAAGACTACTTTATTCTGGATGCATTTTACGGAATTTTGCATAACTGCTAAACCGAAAGATATAGACAAAAACTTACCTCACAAAAAATATAGAGCACATTAAAACACACAATTTATGTTATATACATCTTTTCGTGGAGGTGATGGTTTTTGAGTATTCCTTGTTTTGGTTTCAGCTTTAAAAAACTTATACTTTTCTCATATAGGAATTTATCAACACCTGTCGGTACAAACAAAGGAACTTCAGTCACATAGCAATCAGCTTTTGATTATCACTTTAAACTATGATACTCCCTTATTTTGCTTCTACTTACAAGGAAGGGAGTAATAAGACTATTCCTGTTAATTTTTTCTCGATTAGCAGTAAGTAAATAAAAGCATTAGCTTTTTAACAATAATTTGTTACGGAGATGTAGAGAAAGGAACATCAAAACATATATTTTGGTGAATCTCGGCATCTAATTTTTGGGTGGAATAGAATACCTTCTCTACTTATTATTTGCATAGTACGTTTAAAGAAAGTCGATGAACATTCAATCCTTGTTGAAGATATCCCTTTCCTGGGTTAGGAACTTTTACACTTTATCTAACAGATTTAAATTATATAATGAATAAATAACCTCAAGTTTTGTATTATATGTTTTCATAGTTTATTCCAGAAAGTCGCGATATCCAGGGCTCACAAGGGCCGTAAAGGGAGCGAAAATCTGTTCCGGTTCGTAAACTTGTAAGACCATTCTGTCTCGTGAGAAACGAGCTGGGACGTTCTGCTTCGTTGTCTTTTCTGAGCATGAACTTTCACTAGCTCTCCATAGAAACGCGAATTAAATGACTTCACAATGCCATGTTGCAGATAGATGCCGGCAAGCATGCCATTTCATTTTCGTATCCACAGTATGCTAGTGGCATGGAACATCATCTAGGAATCTCAATGTATTGAAGGTAGTTTTTGTGAAAAAGATTCTCGTCTTATGAAAGTTTTTAAAATATTCCTGTTTGATGCAAATCTTAAAATCTTTCTTATCTTCAAGTAAGGAAGTTATGTGCAATTTTTACTTTCTCTACACAGACTATGTACACTAGGTGGAGAAGGTATTGATTGTATTTCACTCAAAAATTCTTTGTTGAGATTCCACCGGAAACACATATTTTATTTTGAAATCCCCTGATTAAAAAAAAATTGGAGAAAGGTCTGTGTGAATGTGTGTCCGTAAGCAGCATATCTCAAAAAACGAAAAGTTAAATACCAAACTTGGTAATTAAGTTCAACATCTTTTCAGGATGTGACAGGAAGATTTTGGAGTAAAACTCCCCATTCCAAACTACCCTTTTCATGTAAAATTTTTAAAAAATGTTGATATTGTCAAAATCGGTTCTAACGATTTATATTAAAATAGCGCAAGCTTATAATAAATTCATCACAAATAAAATGTATATCTTGAATTTTTTGGAAATAGCCTGAGCATCTCTTAATTCTAAAGGACGTTTAGCTTGGCCGGTAAACCGCAATAAAGAGGAAATGATTCTGTACAAAATATGTAGATCTTGTTAAAATATAGAATATATGTAAGATACATTTCTTTGGAGTAAATAATTTCCGAAATATTTCTTGTTTTTGGTTTGTTTTAGAATACTTTATACTTCTCAGACGGGAAGAACATTTCGTTATATATATTTTTTGTTCTATTCCAGGCCATGAAAAGAGAACCGAATTTTATAGTATTGCAGAGCATAGGTTTTAATAAATTTGACTATCACTTTAGCCCAGTGTATCCCCTACTTTCCCCTCTAGTTACAAGGAAGGAAGAAATAAGACCATATATGCTAATAGGTCTTATAAAGATAAAGAATAGTTTTTGTAAGAAAGCAACAACAGTTAAAGCCCACTTGAATGTAACATATCCAATATTTTTGTCGTAATGCCCTTTCTTTGTCTACCCCAAACGCCCATACTACCGAAACGAAATTCCATATAAGGAAGGATAGGAGCACTGTGGCCCTATGCCATTCACATGATCTCAGAGAGGGAAATATGAGGGGAAACACCCGAAGGCTAACCAATCCGAATGACGATGGGCGCAAACATGGGCGGGTCTCTAAAGTTTTCCAAGTCGAACGCATCCCGCGAAGCCCGGGCCAACCCACAAGCCCAGAAAATCACCAAGGGCGCTCCCCGGAAGCAGCCGAATATGGGTTTTGACAGAATAGTCCAGCCTCAACCTACCGAACACCGTCGCCTGGTTCTTCAAACCTGAAACAGAGGACCAGGAAGGGATGTGTAAGGAAATGACAGTGGTAGAAGATGAATCATTGCAACACTTGACTGTCACGACCCAGAGAAAGCCACGATAAGGAACCGTGGGTTAGAGTGGGTGACCGCGATTATCGAGCCTGGTGTGCGCCAAAAACATTAGTCTTTTGTGCAATCTTTGTATTCGAAATTTCGTGTTAACTCCAAATAGATATATTTTACCATTGCGTGAACAATATACTGTGTGCTCCATTGTGAATAGTGAACTATACACTAAATTACAGAAAATCATCATAACAACTATAAATTTTGGAATGAAATGGTAAACGTAGTTGCTCATAAATACAGTCTGCCTGCGGCTAGCGGACCGAGAAGTTTTGTCCGCTGTGTTGCGCGTAATCGAGCGGCGTTAAGGAACGTCAAATAGATTGTTCTGTACGAGTCTATAGTTCTACAAGGAAAACATTTCTAATGATGGAGGCAATACGCCGGCAAAATACTTTGCAAATCTCATTTGGAGGAGCTGAACGTCGACCCAGCGCGATGGAAGTGCATGACTGGATTCACGACTACATGAAAATACCATCTGATCAGGTAGATACACTACAGTTTCATTCTAGAGAAAAATCAGTTTTTATAAAATTTATATCTATAACACACTATGAAAAATATTTACTGCAATTTCAAGGGGCGGCAAAGTTTAGTTATGAAAATGGTGAAATACTAACGGTAAATATTGGGCCCGCTGACTGCCGCATTGTAAATGTCCGGGTTTTAAATTTAGTGCCAGAGATCACTCACACGTTTCTGGAACAGAAACTTTCACAATATGGGAAATACTAATGGTTCAAGAAGAACAATGGAACGCAGGTTATAAGTACCCCGTCAAGTCCGATGTTCGTTCTGTAAGAATGGAATTAAAAAAGAAAATTCCATCTACAGTAGTAGTGCGTGGGTTTCCTGTTGATGTGACCTATCTAGGACAACCGCAAACTTGCTATCTGTGTGGGGAAGCTTCTCATTTAAGCTCGTACTGTCCATACAAAAAGTCTGTACTGCCTGTCTCTGTCTCGTGCAGGGCTGTGTTACTCAGCGATGTAGTGAGGGGACAAGTTAGCGCTCGGGCGGAAGAGGAATATAAACAAACAGTAGGTGCGTCAAATGGGCCCGCTACTGAAGCTAGTGAAATAGAGCCTGTTTGTAACGTCAAACCTACCCGACTACCAGCGTATGCGTGACGATGTGGCGGTGCAGGAGACTTCTGTGTCCGCACCGGTAGCTGTCAATACTCCCTCAGGAAAAGCAGAAATGGGTGTCCCATCCCCTACACGATCTTCTGTAGTTGTGCCTAATAGTGGTGACCAGAACATGGTTGGCCCCTGCGATCCATCAGACACTGTAATAATTGAACACCAGCAATGGAGTGAGCTGGATTCCGACGAACCTCTGCCGGTTAGGAGAGAACGCCCGCTGTCTGTTAGTGAAGAGGAGAGCACCGAAGAAACGGAGTCTAACATCGCGTGGGAGAACGTGAGAGACCCTAGACTCAGGAAGCACTTGCCTTTTCGGTCTGAAGTTTCCATGGGTATCACGAACACATATTCATGCCGTTGAAAATGACTAAATACGTCTTGGACGGTGACCTGCTCTGGTTTACTTCTGGCCTTGTTTTAATGGTTGTCTTACGTACCTTTGCCACTGTTAACGTCAACTCCCTACGCTGCACTGCCAAACAGGCTCTCTTATGTGATTTTGTGCGGACTCATGATTTAGATATAGTTTTCCTCCAAGAAATTAACATAACGGACTTTGGCTTTATGGGTCCACAGTACAGTTGTGTGGTGAATGTTGGAGAACATATGCGTGGTACTGCTATTTTGTACAGAGCAGGTTTGATGTTTGCCGAGATAGAGATGCATCCTAGTGGACAACATGCTGCTACTTAACCTATACCTGCCTTCAGGGAGTGATGGGCGCCATGAGCGAGAAGACGTTATAACAAACATTCTACCCTATTATGTGAGATGGAATTATGCCCTGCTTTTAGTAGGTCATATGAACGCTACGTCTGTAGAATTTACCTTACTGTCGAGCGAAATCTGCCCCAAGGATAGATCGTTTCTATTTAAGCGCTCAGTTCAACTCTCTGATTCACACAGTGCGAATTTTACCTGTTGCCTTTACTGACCACCATGCTGTCAAACTGCAATTAATCGCTGAGAGTCGCATTCCGCTATATGGCAGAGGTTATTGGAAATTAAACGAAGCTTTATTACATGACAACATTATTGCTGCTGATTTTGCCAAGTTGTGGCAAAGTCTTCAGGGTAAAGTTCAACGCTTCCCGCTGTCGGTGGTGGAGAAATGGCGACATATATTTAAGCCTGGTATTATGACGTTCAAGACCCAAGGTCGTGAGAGGGCAATTGAACGACGTCACACCTTCGACTTTTACCAAGAAACATTAATGGGTCTCCTCTCCAGACAACAGACGTATCCTATCGCCTTCAAGCTGTGAAGCGGAAGCTCGTGGAAATACGGCAACATGTTTTGGCGGGAACTATGACCCGTTCGCGAACTCATGACTCCGTCGTGGCACAGGAGAAAGCTTCTTTGTTTCATACCATTAAGGAGAAGTGTGCTGGTAGTGGTTGTTACATTCATGCTCTTCTGACACCGGTAGGCGCCAAGGTCACCTCTGTGCCTCAAATCCTGCAGACTATACATACATCTTATAGCACAATGTTTGACACCACTGACCTACGCAATGACGCCATGGAGGAGCTCTTTCAATATGTTGACACCGGTATAACTGTCGAGGAACAGCGTTCCTTGGAGCAGCGATATTCTGCCACCGAGATTCTGCAAACCATTAATTCCGCTAGCCTCCATTCCTGCCCAGGAGAAAATGGCCTGACATATTCATTCTACAAGACCTTTTGGAGTATAATCAAAGCAGAAGTTTTAGTGTTGGTAAATGAGATCTTATTGGATCGAACTGTTGCCCTGGATTCGCAGATGGCAACGTCATCTTAATCCCAAAGAAAAGGTCTCCAATGAGTGTCTGGGACTATATACCCATAACACTTTTAAACACAGACTACAAAATTGTGATGAAGGTACTTGCATCCAGATTAAGGATTATTCTACCTACAATTGTAACCTCCGGACAAACATGTGGCATCCCGGGCAGGACCATAATTGACAAGCTTCTGGTCCTCCGAGATACAATTCTCCATTATGAACGGAATCCGTCGGAGGCTGCTGCGTTGGTCAGTCTGGATTTTGATAAAGCCTTTGATAGAGTTGGCCATGCTTATATGTTTAAAGTGCTTCAGAAATTCAAACTTCCACCTTTGCTAATATCTGTAATCAGAACCGTCTACAGTGGGATGTCTTCGAAGGTGCAAGTCAATGGATACTTCAGTAAGCTAACTCTGTACTCCAGGGTTGTCCACTATCAATGATTCTCTTCTCCCCTTCTTTAGAACCCTTTCTTCGCTATCTTCAGGCAAAGTTGACTGGGACTGTCACTCCAGCTCGATTATTTTGTGCCAGAGCTTATGCTGATGACGTCACGCTGCTCATCCGTAGGCGTGAGGCCTTACCCTTGGTACATACCACCATCACACTTTAGGAGGCAGCTTCTAATGCCAAAATGAACACCGCGAAGTCGTAACTGCTCCTTCTTGGATCGTGGCCGACTTATCACACATTTCTCGATATCCCGGTACAATATAGTGTCAAGATTCTCGGCATCATCTTCTCCAACCCGTTTACATCGATGATTGCTCGCAACTGGGATCACAAAATAAATTTGATTTGGCTGAATACCACTGCACATCTTGGTCGGAACTTGAATCTTCTACAGAAAGTGTGGCACATCAATCAATTTGTTTTGGCAAAATTATGGTATATGGCGCAGATACTACCAATGCCTGAAAAACACGTCTCCCGAATTGAGCGACTTATTGGATACTATTTATGGAGAGCACAGCCCTTTCGTGTAGCTAAAACCCAATTGTGGCGAAAACGTAACGAATGCAGCTTAGGTTTAATTGCAGTGGGACCTAAGAGTAAAGCGCTTCTTGTTAAAGCTATTATACTTGCAACTAGGGGATATGGAGAGGAACAAGAAATAGCATTTTGGGAACCCTTCAAGAATTCTCTTGAAACTCCAGTTCGGGCTGCTCCTGCGGGTTTTAAGAGAGCACTCCATTTTGGATGGCATTGATGTCGATGTCCTACCTCAGCAACCTAGAGGACTATCAACTGAGCTCTACAAGTTATTCCTACAGCTGCTGCTTGCACCAATTCATGTGGTGGATAGGATGCCCAACAGACCCTGGTGTCAGGTATGGCGGAATATCCATCTGCGCAACATATCTACGGAGTGGACTACATGCGCATATTTGGTCATCAATGACGTTGTGGCTACAGAAGATAAAAAATTCCGATACAACATGGTGAGGACCCCCACATGCAACATTTGCGGTGTGCGGGATAGTCTACGCCATCGTTTTGTTACCTGCACAACAGCACGAGAGATCTGGCACTGGGTTGTTTCGCAATTGCACCGTCTTGCTCCTTCGCAAAATCCCAACGATTATGCTCGCACATTACTACAACTAGAGACTCGAAGTACTACCGACCGCTTCGCACAGGTGTGGCTCGCTCTAGGCTTTCAGCATTATATGCTGTCTGAAACGCTCCCAGCTTCGACGATTTACGTTGTCATCTTAGAGCAGCAAGAGAAGATCTGCAAAAACATAGGCGTCTTTCACTGCAGTCGGCAATAGCTTTTGCCTTGCTCATTCTATAGCGATTACAAAAGCTCATTTTGTTACCATCTTCCTGCACATGTTTAATTTAAACGCACAGACAACATTGTTCACTAAAAATTGTGAACTGATATACTATATTTATAATATAATTAACAAAATGAATAAATAAATTAAAAAAAAAGAGAGAGAACTTCCAGTCTCTTTACACGCTGTTACAGAAGTGAGTCACTGCGGAAGGGAATTATTTGTAGCAGTTGTGTAAATTGTCTTATGGTAACTTATTTATGTGTTGTTTACACATTCCGAGTACTTGTTGAATGTAGTATGTATATATGTTCCTTCTAAAATTAGGTAATAATACACTAGGCTAAAGCCATAGTCAAATCTTAAAAAGCCAATCTCTGAGTGAAACAATTATTGAATTTCAGTTCACTTTGCACGGCTAGGAGTAAAATGAAACAGAGATTAAACGAAGATGATCTCCGGTTTAAGAAACGTTTTAAGTAGCTTATCTCAGAAATAGTATATGATAAAAATGTAAAAAAAAAAAAAAAAAAAAAAAAAGGGGGGGAGTTCTAAACTACAAATTGGTTCTGCTATTACATATTTTGTATGATCAAGATATGCAATTTGTTTTCACTAAATCTGATGTGTTCCATTCATGTGGTACAGTCTCCCTCCATGGTGTAATGGTTACCATGCTAAGCTCATATATCAAAGGTTCGTAGGTTCAAAATCAGAGGAGGACAATGGATTTTGTTGGAGCGTTTAAGATCCTTAGCATGGATTGTTTCAGAAGGGAAGTAAAGCAGTTGGTTCCGTGTCGTACATTTACGGCACGTAAAAGAACCTCAAGCCTGATAAAGAGGTCTCTGAGCAAAATTAAGCGGTATTGCACGCCCAGTATAGAATGGAATGCGAGAACCACATTAGTTAAAAAGTGTCCATAATTAAAGTTCTATTTCATTTCATGTGACTACCTCTACCTATTCTGTAACAAATTAGTTCTACAAAAGCTTATTCTTCTATATACTTCGTTCTAATCAAACTAATAGATTTATTACTTAGTTATTGTGAAGAAGTTGTTTATTACTTAGTTCCTTGAAAGTAGAAGGGAAATACGGAAAGTACGCTAGACTAAAGTGGTAGTCAAACCTTTCAAAGGTTGGTTGCTATGTGATTGAAATTCACTTCTCTTTGTATGACTAGGAGTAAAACAAAATGAGGATTGAAAAATTAAGTCTAAGTGTTTTAAAATTGAAACAAATAACAGGAATATATCGAATGAGGTTGACTCCTCAAAAAATCATATATGGCATAAATTCTGTTTTAACGAAGTCATCTTTTTATATAGTATGTTTTGGCTATCTTTTATAGATTACTAGTTAAATATACGGTATTTTAATCATAATCGATAGAAATAGACTTTTAAACATTTTTTCATATAAAACTTAGTTTGAGGAGAGTATTTTTCTTCAAAATCTTCATGTGGCATTCTTGGGAAATACAAAATAAAATACAAGGAACGAACTCTTAATTTTTTAGTTATGCTGTCCTCAGAACACACACACACACACACACACACACACACACACACACACACACTCATATCGACATTTTCATAAAATTCCTTTTTGGGATTTAGGGGTCTCAAAACATATTTCCGGTGAAACCTCGGCAAGTTTTTATTAGTAATACAATACTTTGCATTCGTGCTATGTACATTGTACATACGTGCCAGAGAATGTACCAAAAGTACATACTTTGTGTTTCTCTGATTCCATAAAAATAATTTTTAGAACATAGTGTATAGAGAATATATTGCACTCCACCCAAAAACTCGATACCGAGATTTTACTGGAAATATATATGTTTTTGGGTCCCCTGTATCCAAAAAAAGCATTTTCAGAAAAAGGTCCGTGGGTGTGTGTCCATGTGTCAGTTTTTCCGTGTGTCTGTGAACACGATAACTCAAAAACGAAAAGTCGGTAAAATACCAAACTTGGTATTTAAGTTTAATACCATCTTCCAGGGTTGTGACACGAAGATTTTGAGAGAAAAAAACCCAGCCCAGACTACTCTTAACAAGGAACTTTTTTCGAACATTTTGATTTTCTCAAAATGGCTCTAACAATTTTGATTTCAATATCGTATATTAAAGATATTTACCTCATAAATAAAGTGTATATTTTGAATTTTCTTGGAATAGCCTCTAAAGACTACTTTATTCTGAATGAATTTTACGGAATTTTACATAACTACTAAACCGTAAGAGATGGACAAAAACGTACCACACAAAAAACGTAGAGCACGTTAAACTGCACAATTTATGTTATATACATTTTTTTCGTGGAGTTGATCTTTGAGATATTCCTTGTTATTGGTTTCAGCTTTTAAAAACTTATACTTTTCTCTGTCCATGCAAACAAAGGAACTTCAATCACTTAGCAATCAGCTTTAGTATATCCCTTTAACCCATGGTACTCCCTTATTTCGCTTCTACTTACAAGGAAGCCAGTAATAAGACTATTTCTGCTAATTTTTTCTTGATTAGCATAAAGTTAATAGGATAATAAGCTTTTTAACAATAATTTGTTGCAGAGATGTAGAGAAAGTCATATGAATGGAACACATCAGATTTTTTTCCTTACATCATAGTGAGTTGCACTCAGATTACCAAACTCCTTAGCAAATTACATAGTTGTTAAAGACGATTGTGTTAGAGATTCAGTTTGTATGCTGAATCTTTCAATATTATCGATACCGTATAGTTTATTCCTGAAAGTAATTCATTGCATTTATTTATTTATTATTGTGGCAGGCATGGAAAAACAACTATCTAAAACTTCTTAAATTTTTTGTTTTAATAGTATATTTTTAATTTCTCTAGCACGATTGTAGATACAATGTTTTGAAGTCCCCTGAGTTAAAATAGAATTTTAGAAAAAACTCTCTGTGTATGTCTGTGCACAGCATAGCTCAAAAACGAAAATACCACTAAACACCTAATTTGGTATTTATATTTATTATCCTTCAGGCATATGACACAATTTTTTTCAATAAAACCTCTGTACCATAACCCACCCTTTGCATGGAAACATTTTTGAATTTTTTTCTTAAAAATGGCTCTAACAATTATGCCATATACGATTATGACATTACACAACAAATAAAATGCATATTTTGAATTTTCTGGGAATAGCCTCTGAGGGCCTCTTTATTCAGGATGAATTTTGAAAAATGTTGTATAGCTATTAAATTGTAATAGATGGACATAAACTTACTGCAAAAAGAACATGTAGCTCTCGTCAAAACTCATAATCTAGACCTATACGACTCAATAATATACTGTTGTCTCTAAATTATAAGTGGCTGAAAATAACTTCGGCATATTAATCTATAAACACTTGTCGCGGGTGTTTTAAATTGCAATTTAATGGAAACAAAACACACCTTAAATATTAAAAAGCGTATTTCTCTAAGGTAAGAGCATTTACGAACGCATGTAAATGTTCAAAATGCTCCTTGTGATGCACACATTGACCAATCAGTTCTAATTTTCTACCAGAGAACTTTAGTATAATATGAATTAATTTTCTATGTAGCTAAAAGTTAATTGTATACAGGTTTTAACAAAATTAATTAATCCACAAAAAGCAATGAAAACGGTATGTACAAATGATTTGTTATACCTTTTCTTGCTGTAATAGTCAATTCATTGAAAATTATCCCACAATTTTTAAAGTAATATTTCTGGAATGTAGTACGAATTTTTGCTGCAATATTTTAAAACCTGAAGCTAAGGAACTTTTTTTTTTGAGTAGTTAAAAAAAACAGTATTTCTCAAAAACTACTTGTTGCATTTATCTAAAATTTTCAAAACTAGTTACACATAACAATAGAAGTAATTGCTTAAGAAATATAATTAAAATTTTCAACGATTGGACCAATTAATGCTCGAAAATTTGACTGAGAAGGGCCAAAAATTTAGCTTTTCTATACATTTATTTGTTGCATACATTGTTATTTTAGGATACATTAGATTGAATGTGCGTAAACTTTGAGCTACGTAATTAACTTACTATATAAAAATGACATTCAGTATTAGTTTAGCTTCAATGGGTGTTAGTACCTAATTTAATCTCATTCCATTAGTGTTAATAACAGCAGGATCTGTCAAAAATAAATAAATAAAAGTGATGTGAAAATTAATTAGTTTCCAAAACCGCGAATAGCTCCTGCAGCAATTTCCATTATATGGCATTGCCGCTGGTTAAATTCCGGAGGGAAAGTTGTGACCATTCACTACCAGAACATCCATCCACTGCGCAAACAAAGGCTGTCATTTCTTTAATTAATATAAAACAAACAAAAGTAATATAAATACATAATTGAAACAGAATACCGATTTGTTTTGAGATTCAACTCCAACGTGCTCTTTCTGAATTGATATAGGTAACATTGAAAAATTGTATATAATTCAAATTGTTCTTAACATAGTCCCCGTTTAACTTCTGAATACATTCTTTATTGAATAATAAGATTTATAAAATTAAGTGGATTTACAAGATATTACGAAACGATACCAAACGAAGTTGTGGACCTTGTTGGTCATACCGTACGTGATACGTGAATATAATTTTCAGCTCTAAATTCGGCACATACAATACCATAAAACCACCATGGATTAGGCAGTCATACATAACCAAATGGCACGTGCCTGGCCCACTCTAAGAGAGATGCCGATTGGTAGCGAAGGACCCAAATGCGTGCGATTTTAAACACACATACAACTTTAAATAGAAGAGTTTGAAAGTTACGACGTCGAACAAGTCAAAGTGTAAGCTAATCTTCATATATAACTTCACGATTTCTTGATGCTGGGGTTGCTAAATTTTGCACAATTCAATTAATTAACTGGATATTTTTATTCAATCAAATTATTAAATAATTCTCCTGATAGTATATACGTAACACAAAAATAACAATTGAGTTACGTGTGAAGTGTCCAGTGGGGAAAATTTTATTGTTTTTAACTTTCAACGTCTGGATATTATTTCTCAAATATTGTTCCCTATTATACTTTGTAGAACATTACCGTTTTACCTGAAAAAACAAAACATGTCTTTAATTTTTCAATATTAATCCATGGATTAAGTTATTAAAAGTCTAAATGAAAAATCTGATGTGCTCCATTCACATGACTTTCTCTATCTCTCTGCTACAAATTATTGTTAATAAGCTTATTCTTCTATCCACTTTATGCTTATCCAGATAAATATTAACAGAAACGGTTTTATTACTTAGATTCTCATAGGTAAAAGGAAAATAAGGGAACACACTAGGCTAAACCGGCAGTCAAATACTTTAAAATGTGGTTGCTATGGTATAGAAATCCGATTCTTTACGTGAGTAGGTGTTGACAAATTCTCGTGTGAGAAAACTATTAAATATTTTAAGACTGAAATCAGTAACGACTGAAATCTTAAAAACAATCGAACACATAACATAAATTGTGTGATTTAACGACTCTACATTTTTTGTGTAGTAAGTTTTTGTCTATCTCTTACGTTTTACCAGTTCTGTTATGCAAAATTCCGTAGTATTCATTCAGAATAAAGATGTCATCAGAGGCTTCCCAGAAAATTCAAAGTATACATTTTATTTGTCACCTAAATATCTTTAATAGACGACATTTTAATGAAAATCGTTAGAGCCATTTTTGAGAAAATCAAAATTTTCGAAAAACTTCCTCTTGTAAAGGGTAGTTGGAGCTGGGGGGGATTTTCTTGAAAATATCGTGTCGCATCCTTGGAACTGAACTTAAATACTAAGCTTGGTATTTAATGGACTTTTCGTTTTTGAGTTATGCTGTCCACAGCCCCCCCCCACACACACTCACTCACACTCACTCTTGCACTCACTCTCACACTCCTCTCTCTCTCTCACACTCACTCTCTCACTCCTCTCTCTCACTCACACTCACTCTCTCTCCTCTCTCTCACTCACACTCACTCTCTCACTCCTCTCTCTCACTCACACTCACTCTCTCTCCTCTCTCTCACTCACACTCACTCTCTCACTCCTCTCTCTCACTCACACTCTCGCACTCTCACACTCACTCTTGCACTCACTCTGTCACACTCACTCTTGCACTCACTCTCACACTCACTCTCACACTCCCCTCTCTCACTCACAGTCTCACTCTCACTCACTCTTGCACTCACACTAACACTCTCTCTCACTCACAATTGCACTCACTCTCACTCTCACTCACACTCGCACTCTCGCTTACTCACTCTCTCTCACTCACTCTCACGGACCTTTTTCTAGAAATATTTTTTTTTTATTCAGAAGGTCCCAAAACATGTCTTTCTGGTGAAATCACGGTAACGTATTTTTGGGTGCAATACAATACCTTCCCTATAACTATGTACATAGTAGGTGTAGAGAAAGTAAAAACTTGATGAGTTCCATTCACATGATTTTCTATAAATTATTGTTTAAAAGCTTATTTTTCTATGTACATGATGCTGTTCAAGATAAATATTGGCAGAAATGGTCTTAATACTTGCGCCCTTTTAAGCAAAAGGAAAAATGGGGAATACGCTAGGCAAATCTTTTAAAAACTGATTGCTTTGTGACTGAGGTTTATTTCTTCGAATAACCAGGAGGTGATCAATTTCCGTATGATAAATGTTTATGTATTTTAAAACTGAAACCACTAACAAATAATATTTTAAAAATTATTAACTCAACGAAAAATCTATATCACATAAATTGTGTGTTTTAACGAAGTCTATATTTTTTGTCTAGCAAGTTATTGTACATCTCTTACGGTTTACCAGTCATACGAAAGAAATTTAGGATGGAAAGTCTTCAGAAGCCATTCCCAGTATATTCAAGGTATAGATTTATTTGTCATATAAACATCACACGAGATTTTAATCAAAATCATTACTGCCATTTTTGAGAAAAACATAATTTTCGAAATTTTTTCATGGAAAGGGCAGTTTGGGGTGGATTTGCTTTTCTAAATATTTTGTTCGCATCCTTGGAAGGTACTAAGTTTGGTATTTTACAGACTTTTCCTTTCTGAGTCTACGTAGACACCGGACACAGGGAACTTTTTCCAATTTTTTTTTGGATACAGGAGACCATAAAACGTGTATTTTCCGTGGTCTTGGTGTATAATTTTTCAGTGAAATAAAATATCTTCTCTACCCATTATGTTAGGGTTAGTTTCTAAATAATTGTTTGTTTTTGAAAGATAATTCTTTGTAAGTGTCTCATGTATTTTAGGTTTATGCAGTCAAATTATCTAAATTTGGATTAAAACAAGTAATTTATCTGAATTCAGGGAGGCTTTTATTTAATATTTTAAATTTTTTTCTCGAAATGTAAAAAAGTCAGTACCGATTCATTTCTTCCAGTTTCTTCCTAAAGGATGCTTGAATTCTCTTTACCTTCAAGATTAACAGAAGACTAAACTTTAAACATTTCTAAAAGTAACAACTTTAGTTTTAATAGAATGTTATTTGATTTTCTGTTTAATTTTAAATCCCTTTAAGCATTAAGAGCATTATATTTTTTAAATATATTTTTAAAATCGACACAGCATATGTTTTGGTACTGTAAATTATACAATGTGTCATTGTCAAAACTTACACGCAATTTGGAGAAGAATGCATTTTAAGTAAAAACCTTATATTAAAGATATTTACATGATAAATGAAATTGCATGTCTTGAATTTTCTGGGAATATTCTCTGGAGACCTCATTCTGGATGAATGTTGCATAACTGGTAAACTGTAAGAGACAGACAAAATCACACTACACAAAAATATACCTACATGTGTGGACGAAACGCACAATTTATGTCGAATATACTTTTTTCATGGAGTTAAAATTTCTGAGAGATTAATTATTATTTGTTTGAGTTTTCAAATACTTTTTTTTTCTCAAACGGGAATTTGTTAACTCCTGGTCATGCAAATAAACGAATTTCAGTCGCATAACCAGCTTTAAAATATTTTACTTTCGCTTTAGCCTAATGTGCTCCGTTACTTTCCTGTTATATCTAAGGAAGTAAGTAATAAAATAAATTCTGCTAATGTTTATCTCGATTAGCATGAAGCAGACCGAAGAATAAGCTTTATAACAATAATTTGTTACAGATACGAAAACAAGTCATATAGATGGAACACATCAGGTAGTTTTATTTGAACAGCTTTTGAGAAATATTGTCTAGTATAGATGAACTCTATTGAAGATGGGGAGAGCCAGACTGAAAAATTCAATGCTATAGCCGAGATTTGAACCACGGATCTCTCTATCGTCCCAGGAAATATTTTCTCATTTAGGTGTATTTGCACTCCATAACTCTGTCTGGGGTCATTCTCTTATTTTTGGCTTCCGAATGTCTTCTCAAGATCTTTGATTATCTTTCCTCTCCATCGTTATCAACTAACCTAACCATATGCTGTATTTAAATTTGTGTATTACTGGGTGTTGCACTTCCATTTGTTTATGAATTATTTAATTTCTAATTTTTTCCATTCTAAAAGATCTCTTCGATATGCCTCATAAATCCATTTTTGTTGCTAATATTGACCAAATTTGTGTACCATATTGTATTACTATCTTCAGTATTGAATAAGAAACATTCTGCTTTCTCTTTTCTTTTCTCAAAATATCGTATTGCGTAGGAATGTAGATTTTGTGTTGCGAGTATATCAATTCTGAATTTCCCCAAGTTTATAAATCGTAATACCTTAATTAAACTCTGTGTTTTAATAATCAAATCAGTTGAATTTCCACAAAAAATATAAAATAAAATATTATTAAAATTAAATGCTTTAATAGTTTAATAATAAAATATTTGTCTTGTAAACCAAAATTCTATCAAGGAGATTTTTCTCTTTTACCAGATATATAGGTTTTATATTCATAAAATGATATTAGAATGCAATTCTAATAGTGTATTAATTGTACTAAGACTTAAGATGAATCTTCTCTATTTATAATTTTGAAGGATACAATACACATATATCTTATATTTTTGTTGATTGTCAAACTACCCCTCTTACATTTTGAAATTAATTCCTTTGTAATAAATTCAATGCCTTAATGTCATCATTATTACTTGGTCATCCACAAAGTGTACACCGAAATTCCCTTAAAACTTTATTAAGATATTTGATATGACCGTAAGTAAATTATGAATCTAGTCTGTTATTTAAAATAAATAGATTGTAAATATATAAAGGGGATTTATTTTCTCTTTTACCAGAGATTCTTTTGGGTTTTATATTCATACAATTATATTAGAATGCAATTTTGATGGTGTATTAACATATACTATCTAACATGTTAATAAAAAGGCTTGCACAATTAATATAATAATTCCACATTCGTCATTAAAAACTCAGTTAATGCATCTAAAATGGACTTGAAAGGCTTCTATATACATACTGATAAAATTTCAGTTTGATATATTAAATAGTTTCTAAAATATTTGTCGTGCATTTAAGAGCTTTAACAAGTTGGGGCTCGTAACTTTTTTAATCTAGCCTTAAAAGCTTTAAGCTCAAATATTTCGTGTCAGTACGGAGAAGTTTCGTTTTAAATAAATGTAAAAGTGTCAAAAGCTACATTAAATATGAGGTTATAAAATGTTACAAGATTCTAAACTCCATTTTCGCTAAACTCCTTGCCCTCTCTGTCGATAACGCCGTATCGATAAAGTGTCGACATGGAGGTTTCGCTTCAAGTAAGCAGTGTCATGTCGATCCACGGAAGGGACCCGAGCTCAATCCGCTTAAAAGTTTTTCTCACTTCTTCCTTGGATTTAACTTAAGCCCAAGAGAGTCGCTAAGGTAGATATAACACCATATTTTCTTTCTTTCTTTCTTTTATGATGTCAAAATGCTCCTTTTCTTCGTGTAGAAACTAATTAAGTACGCCCGTGCTAGCTTTCCTTGCAATAATCTGCTTACATTTCGGAGTTCCCAAGTCGGATTATTACCCTCTAATAGTTTTGTTTTGAAAGCACACACGTAACCTCAATTTTACCTTGGCTCTTGTCACCAAGTTAGGTGCGTTTGTTCGTGAAATTGGCTTTGAATTTGTTCTGTACTCAGTTCTGCCGTTTGGAGAGAAGACGGTGTGAAATTATCACGGCGTCTGAATGCCTCTCACAGGGAGGCGCTTTATTGCTACACCGCTTCTACTATAAGAAGAAATAACGGTTGTTCATCTAATTTCCTTTTGCTTCAACCATTCTGTATTCTGTCTGTTCGCTAGATTTTTACTTTCTCTACACGTGCTGTGTATATAGTGTATAAAAAGGGTATTGTATTACATTCAAAAATTAGATAACGATATTTCGCCGGAAACAATATTTTTGGACCCCCCAAAATTAAAAAATTAGAAAATTACAAAAAATGTCCATGTGTGTCTGTGGCAAGCATAGCTCAAAAACGAAAAGTCCATTACATACCAAACTTTATAATAAAATTCTGTATCCTCCAGGGATACGACACGAAGATTTTCAAGAAAATTCCCCCCTAAGTAATCAAAAATAATATTCCGGCATTTACGAGGTTTTATAAATATACTAAATCCATGGATATCTAAACCAAATGGATGTATAATAAATTATATAATTAATATGTACTAATTGTGAGCACAGAGTATTCTAAAAATAATATAAACAGTCAAATGTAGTAATATAACATTATTTCAATGACATTTGCAATGCGTTTATTTTTAAAACCATTTAAGTGTATATTATTATTATTATTTATTGTAATAATTATCAC
Organism: Hymenopus coronatus; assembly: GCA_030762935.1. Taxonomy (NCBI): domain Eukaryota; kingdom Metazoa; phylum Arthropoda; class Insecta; order Mantodea; family Hymenopodidae; genus Hymenopus; species Hymenopus coronatus. The sequence continues at coordinate 115,918,370 of CM060894.1, forward strand.
TATTATACTATGACAAACAAAGTATGTTGATAGCATATACTAATGTCCCAAAGCATGTAATGTTATCATTGTATTTAATAAAAAAATAAACATGGAAACAGTTTCGAAAATGTTGATCTTCTCAAAATTGGCTGTAATAATTTTGATTAACACACCGCATATTAAATATATTTACATGCAAATAGAATGTATATCTTGAATTTTTCTCGGAATATCCTCTGAAGAATTCTTTATTTTGGATGAATTCACTGAACTTTGCATTACTGTACAAGAGATAGACAAGAACTTACTATATAAAAGATATCGTTAAAACATATTGACATATGCCTACATTTGTTTCGCGGAGTGACCATTTCCAGATAATCCTTGTTATTGGTTTAGTTTAAACATTTTCTCATACAACAATCTGTGAACTCCTGGTCGTGCATAGAAATGGATTTCAACTACATGGCAACCAGGTTTTAGAGGATTTATCCATCGCTTTGGCCTATTGTATTCCCTTATTTACCTTATTTACCCTCAAGGAAGCGCGTATTAAGATCATTACTGCTAATGGTTATGTCGATTAACATAAAGTAGATAAGCATAGTTTGTTACAAAGATGTAGAGAAAGCACGTGAATGAAACACATCAGATTTGTTTATTCATTTTCTATCATCAAATTACTTCCTGTAGTTATACACGAACATGTCTGTTGATGTTGTGTAGGCTGATAGAAATAACAAACAAAATATAACTTACATATAAATAAATGTTAACATTTTAATTTTAATTTTGCGCCTACATATGAGCAGAAGGCACATTACTGTATGACCCTAGACCATCTTTACGCCTTACGACGTAAGGTCAATACAATCCAGACGAATGCGTCCAATTCTGTTCTAACTCAAAGCCTTGGGGCTATGAAAAATTCAGTAGGCAAGATGGAAAGCCGAAAACGGCAGTTACTAAACCATGCAAATTTTAATAAAATGAAGATCGAGAATCTCCAAACTTATAACGATAGCGTTAAAATTAAAATACGTGTTTGTTAACATATCTTGAGGGCCATTATAACCAGGATTAGTGAGAACAGGGTCATTGTACTAAACAAGCACAGCATGGAAGTGTTCACATCGTTGTTTAGAGGAAAGTAGATGAACCACAGCTACACTGCACAGCTACACTGCTACAATGCATTCTGTAGTCTCGCCACTTTTCCGGCGTTGCGATTGTTTTGTATGGGAAGGGAATATCAGAATGGAAACTTCTTTGAATTGATTGGTAGAGATTCCTAACTTAGAAAAACCTCTTCTTGTTGACTTCAAGACCACGCGAACTACGCTCTGCATCCTTTCAGGAGTACGGATACTAGAACGATACAGCAAAGTTTGTAATTTCTTTTTCAAGAAGCCTATCTTTACAAAAGTTAGTATAAAACATTTCTGTGTCACATCCACACTATTGGTTTTTGTGAAAAACAAAACAATAGTACCTTTTTACTTTCTCTATACGTACTATGTACATAGTGTATAGAGAAGGTATTGCACTCCACCCAAAAATTCGACACCGAGATTTCACCGCAAATATGTTTTAGGGTCTTCTGTATCCCAAAAAAAAAATATTTTCACAAAAAAGTCCGTGTGTGTGTCCGTGAACAGGATAACTCAAAAACGAAAAGTCGCTAAAGCATCAAACATGGTATTTACGTTTAGTATCTTCCAGGGATGCGACACGAAGATTTTGAGAAAATGCCCCCACCCCAAACTACCCCTTACATGGAACTTTTTTCGAAAATAGCATTCGGGTCCCCTGTACCAGAAGCTCGTGCGACCACTGCGCTACAAGGACAATATGGTGTAGAATGTTACATTTCACACTTTTTCTGTCTCTAGTTCTGTCAGCCCTACAGCATCCAGATCTGTATCAACACTATTACCCCATATGTCTTTAAGGGTATAAGATAGTGTGGTTGTAAGGCTTTAATAATTTGTCAAAATTAACCCCTCACATATCAGAAAGTACTTAAAATAAACGAAAAGAATAACAAACTGTTTAAGGTAGAAGAAAATATAAAAAATACATAAATACGTTTAAATTTCTTAAAGAAACTACCTCTAAAATTGTATCCTTAGAATAAAATCATGCTAAAAAAGGCATTCTACATAAAGCAAAATTTGATACATTTTCATGAAACTTTTGTGGCATGTACAATACCAGTCAGCATTTCTTATGGTGAAAAGTTTATGCTCTTATCTATAAAAGTTTATTTTTAAAAAATTATAATTATGTTGGGGAAAAAAAAAGAAAATGTACATAAAAATATGGGTGATTTCATGTACCTCTTATTCATAAACCTTTTAAAGCAGAATATGAAATGTTTACACATGTTCTGATTATAATCATCTACTCTAACTTCCAGAATCAGAAGTATATGGCTCAAGATAATTATTTTAAAAAACGCCACATTTATGGAAAAAAGAAGAATAATACATCTCAATTTTCACATGGTTAAAACTTTCTGATTTCCATCATTTGTAAGCTAGGCTTATGAATCAAGCAGTCGTAAGTCATTAATATGTGTTGGATATATGTAGAAAATTTCAACATTTTAGCATCAATGGTTCCTGAGTAAAAGTTACATGTGTATCAGAAAATGTAATATCGAGAAAATTGAACTTAAAATTTTGCAATGCTACTCTGAATACATTCCAGAATCATGATATATAAATGTTTATTCCTGGTCTCTGTCTGCTTCTCAGCATTCCTCCTGTTTATCCTAGCTTGCTTTGTGGATGGGCAGCACCTTCAGCATGAACATTTCTCTCAAGCTTCTATCATTTTAGAAAGCAGAAAGATTGAAGATAATGAAAAAGGGCTGTGGCTCTCTGTCTGGGAGCATTTAAAAGATTGCACGCCGTGTATAAAAGGACATTTAAATGCTAAAGAAATGGAGTATCATATTATCAGAAAATTTCAGAGAATTTAACTATGCCAAAACCGAAAATTGTCATTTTTACCACTTCATAGGACCTTGCACTCTTAGACAGTTTCGCGACTACGATACTTCAGCTGCTATAGAAAACCTGCTGGAATTCTCTTGTAAGTAACCTTAACAAAGCAACCTTAAAAGTTTTCGCCCAAGCTAATTGCGTCAATAATTTGCAATGCCTGCAACACAAAATGGTGAATCACAAGTTGCTGAAAACATCCTTACATATAGGAAAAGCAAAATGGTTTGGTTTAGGAACTGGGGTGTTTAGAGAATGTTGGTTCCAAACCTAATACATGAAATGAGGTCGGTAGACAAACATTCATTATTTAGTGCCAAATGTTTATAAAATTAAAATGCCATAAAAACAATGCCGGGTGGACCAACTGCCCGTATTTGACGTGTGCATATATCCCTTCAGGCGTTAAAGGAATTGCAGAACTCAACGGAGCTATTTCAAGTTAAAACCCGCCAGTGAAGTACCAGCAATGACTGCGACTGCTCACCGTATCCAATGATAAGCAATACAGGTAAGGAGAAGGTTATCATCACCAGGTCTCCTCCACTGGCACATTTTTACATCCCTTTTAACGCACGTAGATATATTTACACACGTCAAAAAGGGCCAGTAGAATATAACATTATATAGTCAGACATATTTGCTTTCTAGAATCATCTATAAAATTACAACATCCTTTTATATTGCTGATATGATGTGTCACTCAAGATTTAAGATACAGGCGATTTGTGTAAATATTCTTCGGAAGGGAAGTAAAGCCTCAAACCTGATAGAGAGTCCTCTGAGCAAAATTAAGCGGTCTTTCACACCCAATTTAGAATGGAACGCTGAGAACCACATACATATGTAAGAGCATACATATATAACACGACATTTACATTTGATTTGTGTGAATAAAACGAATAAACTACAATGCACACGTTTTAATTATTAATATTACTCAAATAACCTCCTTGTTATAATGGACTTTTTTTAACGTCCCTTAACTTCGCAAATCATATCGTAGATAACATTTTCCTCAAATATGCTTGCGGTTCAAGGAGCTTAAAGTACAAGGAAAACCCCCGAAAAAACCATAACCGAATTACACACTCGGGGCCCGTTGAGTGTGAGGCAGTCACGCCACCCACACACTACAAAAGGTGACCAAATTTTAGAATTTACAGAACGTATTTACGAGGTTATTTTATGTTTGAAATATTTTACAAATTCTCGCGACTTTCTCTACTCTTCTTCAGCCGTCTATTATTTATTATTCTCTCTACTCCATATTAATCAAGCGAAGCGTTTGTAGAAATTGCTTTATTACGTACTTTTTCCTTGTGAGTACAATCAGAATAAGGGAATTAGTTAGATGAAAGCAATGCCAGCACTTTTAAGAGTTAGTCGCTATGTGATGAATTTGAAATTCCGTCTTTGTTTCACCAGGAGAAAGGAAAAGAAATAAAAACTTCCCATTTAAGAACAATAGAAATACTTTAAAATTGTAGAAATACAAGGAATATCACAGAAATGGATAATTCCACGAGAAATGTATTTGACATAACAGCGTGGTTTAACATCTACTTGTTTGTGTAATAAGATTTTGTCTGTTCTTTGAGCTTACTGTGCTAATTAAAAAATATATTTTTATTTAGCAGGAAAACCTCTTAATTGTAAAACTAGATTCTGAGTTTTCTAGGCCGCGCGGACCACTTGGCTCTCACCTAAGCGGCCGGGGCTGTGGTGCCATATGTACTAAAAGCGAACATTAAACATTATAAAACACCCGAGTTTGCAGGTAGTGAGTGGTACAACAGATGGCATTTCCCCCATTACTTCGCGGGATATCTTTAGAGGATGTTAACCCCTCACCGTTGACAGCTGTTAAACATACAGTATGTCAATCAAAACCATTAGAGCCATTTTTGAGAAGTTCAAAATGTTCGAAAATGTTTCTTGTAAAGGGCAGTTTGTTCGTGTTTTTTCCCCTTGAAAATCATTGTATCGCATCTTTCATATGTATATAAAAGATACGGAATTGAAATATAAAGTTTAAGTTTTTTGAAACAACTCGGTCGCGTGTATATATATATAAACACAAACTGTTAATGAACTATGCCGAAATATTTTCACAGAATATGTAGATTTGAGATAGAAGACTTGTGGCCTGTTTATTGAAATTTCGAAGCAACGGCTATAAGTTTCTGAAGTGTCAGTACGCCACTGGCTAATTTATTAACCATTCGAGAGCATAACACAAAAAACGAAGGCATATATTACAGCGTACCTCTCTAGCGTAGCGATTATGATACTGGCTTTCAAGTGAAAGATAGTTTCAGAGTTCGGGTCTCGTTCACCTCGACTTTTTTTTTTCTGTTGTACTAACCTCAGTGAACAGCAATAAGGAAGTGATAACAGTGTTGATCCATTGGCCAATTAGAATCGCGACCTGAGTATATGTATCACGGCACATCGTCTGGAATGAAAAAAAAAAAAATAATAATAAAGAACATTTACTCTATGACAGGAATCCAACTCATGGCCTTTGGGATAGCAGCTTACCGCGTTACGCATTAAGCCACCAGAGCAGTTGAAAAAACACCTCCAGCGTAGGCTACATAACTCAAGAACGTAGTTAATGAATACTCAGTGTCGCACTGTCAAGTGATTAGTTCGAGATTTTACAGATTTTTACGACATTAAATCTTGAGAACGCTAGTAACGAGCTCTAAAAATTGTTATTTCTATACTCGGGCTGCAGTTTTAAAGACATTCTAAGCCATTTTTTCAACCTGCTTTGCTTTAACACCGACTTATCAGCACCTGATACCCTCACGTTTAACGCTATGTATTTGCGTTATGTTTATCCGGGGACCATGCATCGCCTATCTCAAATTACTTATATCAGTCACGTGCACAATCTCGCAAATTATTTCGGTGTAGTTTATTAATACCCTGTATATACACAGACACAGTGTGGCCAAAGGTGTTTCTTCATTTAGGGGCCCCCTAAACGTGTATTTTCAGTGAAATATTTGTATGTATTTTGGGTTTGAATACAATAATCTATTTACTATAAATATTATTTGCCCATTACGTCCCCTAGGGTCACGGGCCTCTCTCCTTGGAGAGGTGTCTTGGTTTGGCAGTCCTGGTTAGCCATTATAGGAAGATCCCTCTTTTGATCTTAATCGCTCAGATAAGTTTTTCCAAATAACATGGTATACTCTATTATAAAATACGCCATTTAGCATATTTTTGGTCCGTTGTATGCACTTAAACATTTGTCTTCAGTCATTATTTATCTGGTTATCTTAGCTAATGCTTATATGTAGTATTTGTGTTCCGTGTATCTATCTTGATCAGATGCTGCTATCTCATTCTGTCTCTCGCAGTGGTGGTCCATTTGTTGCCCAATAGAGATTAAAAAGACATGCAATATGATATTTTGATTATCTCTGAAAATCAAATCAATTCTTAATCGGTTCTTAATATAGCTAGCTTATACTTTACTAATTTTTGCGTCATAGTAGTAGAAAATAGGAAAGAATTAGAGAATTAAAGTATATTGAGATATAAACTAGGTGTTAATTATGGACTGCATTTTTATGACAGAATGGAGCTTTTGACTGTACATAACCTCAACTAAATCAGTCTAGTGGTTTTCCTACTCGCAGCATCAGCACAGTTTACTGTCACCTTTTTATTCTACTGCCATATTGGCCCGAAAATAAACCGCCATCCCATAAAAGCGTCAACCTTAACTTTCGAGGGGGAAAAAGGAAGAACAAAAATGTTTTGGCAAGGAAGTAAGCCACATCTGGATTCAGACGAGAAAACTGAATGTAAATGTTTATTTTCTTGTACTTACACGAATGTAAACATATTCCTAGCATTTGGTACATCACTTTGGCACCAAACACCTTGCCATATTTTCCGTTATTCACTCCCAACATTCACTTTATCAGTCTGACTCTCGCCCTTTGCTTCATTCTTCTCCCACAACATGTCAACCTCGCTGCTGGCATTTGATAGAAGCTAACAAAACAATATATAAAAAAATCTGATGTGTACCATTCACATGACTTTCTCCACATCCCTGCAACAAATAATTCTTAAAAAGCTTATACTTCTATTTACTTTATGCTAATCAGAAAAAATTAGCAGAAATAGTCTTATTACTCGCTTCCTTGTAAGTAGGAGCGAAATAAGGGACAACCGTAGGTTGAAGTGATAGTCAAAAGCTGGTTGCTATGTCAATGAAGTTCCTTTGTTTATATGGATAGGAGTTGACAAGTTCCAGTATGAGAAAAGTATACGTTTTTCATAGCAGAAACCAAAAATAAGGAATGTCACAAAAACGACGAACTCCACGAAAAAAATGCATATAACATAAATTGTGTGTTTTAAAATGCTCTACATTTTTTATGAAGTAAGTTTTTGTCCATCTCTTACAGTTTAGCAGTCATTCAAAATTTAGTAAAATTCATCCTTAATAAACTACTCTTCAGAGGCTATTCCCAGAAAATTCAAGATATACATTTCATTTGTCAGGTAAATATGTTTAATATCCGAAATTTTAATCAAAATCTTTAGAGGCATTTTTGAGAAAATCAAAATTTTCGAAAAAAGTTCCATGTAAAGGGTAGTTGGGGGTGGGGGTATTTTTCTCAAAATCTTCGTTTCGCATCCCTGGTAGATACTAAACTTAAATACCAAGTTTGGTATTTTACTGACTTTTCGTTTTTGAGTTATCGTGTTCACAGACACACACACACGGACCTTTTTGTGAAAATGCTTTCTTTGGATATTGGGGACCCTAAAATATATATTTCCGGTGAAATCTCGGTATCGAATTTTTGGTGGTGTGCAATACTTTCTCTATACACTATGTACATAGTGCGTATGGAGAAAGTAAAAAAGATAATAAAAAGACAAAAATATTCAAATATAACACCTAATTTTACAACACACAATGAATGGAAACCAATTCCGATGCATCAGTGTGCCCAATTACAGTAAAAAATGCGCAATGGTGGGAAAAACTTTCGTTGGCCCAAATTCGGAGTGGAGCATGGAGCAATACATAAAAATCTGATGTGTTCCATTCACATGACTTTCTCTAGCTGCTCTACGAACATCTTATAAAATATTCTTCTTCTTTCTACACCATGCTAATCGAGATAAACATTAGAGAATATTCTTATTACTTATTCCTTGTAAGTAGAAAGCAACTAAAGGAATGCGTTATGCTAAAGTGATAGATGTTTTAAGAAGCTGTCGTTATTCGATTGTCTTTGCAAATCGTTTCTTTGTTTGCGCAGGAGTAGATCAAAAGAAAAACGGACACTTCCTGTCTGAGAAAAGTTGAAGTGCTTCACAATTGAAACCAATAACAAGGAATACCTCGCAATCGATTATCTCCGCAATAAAGACGTAAAGGACATAAATGTGTGTTTTCACGTGATACACATCTTTTTCTATCTCTTATGGTTTGACAGTAAAACAAATTCCGGCAAAATTCATCCAGAATAAAGGGGTTCTCAGAGGCTATTACCAGAAAATTCAACAAATGCATTTTATTTAATAGAAATCGTTAGAGCCATTTTTTAGAAATTCAACGTTTTCGAAAAATTTTCCATGAAAAGGGTAGTTTGTGGTGGGGAGATTTTCTGAAAAATCTTCGAGTCGCAACCTTGGAAGATAGACTCACACACACGGACCTTTTTGTAAAAACGCTTTTATTGGATTCAGAAGGCCTTTAAACACGTATTTCCGGTGAAATCTCGGTATCGAATTTTTGGGTGGAATACAATATTTCTTCTATACACTATGTACATAGTACGTGTAGAGAAAGTAAAATTAACATATTTAAAAAAAAGTTGGTATTCGCGCGCGCGTGTGTGTCTGTGTCTGTCTGTGTCTGAACAGTATAGCTCAAAGCGAATAGTCAGTTAAATACCAAACTTGGTACCTTAATGTAGTAAATTTCAAGGATGCGACACGAATCTGCCATCACGCTGTCACTCAGTTACCGTCTTTCTTGATAAGTAAAGAGTTCCCCACTGACTAGTTTTAATTTGAATATGCTCCATTGAGTGGTGCAAGTCATTTATCGCTTTAAAGGATATCTGCACACGTCAATTATTGGGTAGCTGCCGTATGGCATTTTCTTGAAATGTTATAATCATTCATTTCATTTGTTTCTCGCGATGCTGCAACGATAACGTATAGCGATGCGTTTTATTAAGATCACTTCATCTACTTGTACGTTCTACGACGAAACATTTCATTTGGATTAAGATGAAGTAGATACAACTATAGCAATAGTTTGTTTTAGGATATGTGAATTTAACACGTTTTCCTTTCTTTTGTTTTTATACCGCTGCATTTAGTGTAGAGAAAGCAAAAATACACTTGAGAGAGATGTATATATACACATTCATAACACAACAAAGTAATAACCGAAAAGGATGACGTAAAATATGTAAAAACATTATAAACACTTTTAGCTCTTATCGACCTCTCTTCCCTTTATCAGCCTTCCCAGATCTCAGCTGCCTCGACTGAAGCAGAAATTCACCTGACCCTTTCGCGCCTTCATCGAGTTTAACATGCTCGTAATTCTGCATTCGCGGTGGTAAAGGTACGTGGTAAATACTTTTCCCTCCATTGCTCCGTATCTTACTCAGATATGCACTCACGACTCTTCCTCCTAGATTCTCATACTGTTCTCGTTAGCAATGTTCATCGTCTGCCACGCTCCTGGTCTAATGCACGCAGTCCCTGTCTAATAAGTTTGGTACAGTCATGGAAACAATGATTGAGCGCTGTAACCTTTTTAAGTGTTGCTTCGGCCTCACGGAAGCACACGAAGTTACAAAAGCTGGGTTTACACGTGCACGTGCATTGTGCTACAAAACATGATTTTATACAGCGAGGTAAGACGTAGTTTATTGCTTTATAACATAAAATAACAACCAGGGAACAATCAAAATAACTGTTTTCGCTAATATGAGCAGAAATTCTAAAAAATAAGCCAAACCTTGATAATTGAGCTGTCCGCTACAGTTCTTTATAAACAGGGAAAAGAGTACTCAGAGCAGAAATGGCTCAGTGTTTACGTGCTCCGTTTGAAACTCAAGGTGCTAGCGTAGGTTCGAGGCCAGTAACCCGCATGTTTTTTTTTATTACTATTTTGGTTTTTATTTAATATTAGTAGTACACTTTACAACCTAAGTATATAACGCTATATAAACCATTCACTCTGTGAAATGTTTTATTTGCTGTTCTCGCAAACTAGAAAACAAAGAAAAACACTACAACTCCAGTTACTTTTAAGTGCAACAAAAGGCTAATGAAACAATTGAAAAGAAATGATCATACTTTGTATGGTCCCCATTATTTGCTACCACTGCCCTAAATCTTTGGGGCATGGAATTCACTAGCGTTTGAAAATAATTAACGTCTTCTGCTAGTGAATTCCAAGTGCATGTCATGGCGCACCAAAGTTGTGCAGCATTATTCAATCTGGGACCTCGAGAAAGCATCTGCTTTACTTTCGTCCAAACATGTTCAATTGGGTTGAGATCTGCTGATTTTGGATGCCACAGTGTCTGCTCTAAGATATTTCTGCTCCGAAAACCACTTTTGAACATTGGCCGACTTGTGGACCGATCGATTATCCTGTTGGAATTTAATATCATCATCGTTCCAGCATACCTGCACCTTCCCGAGATATCCATGCCCAAGCAGTAACGCTCGTTCGACCACTCCTTGCACGAATGGCCATATAGTGTATATCATATCGAGTACCACTAGGCCTATAATTAAACACAGTCGAATTGGCAATGAAGTACGTAGCTTCGTCGGAGAAAATTACTTCGCTCCAATCGAAGTTCTCGTACTTTATATACAGTAATTGCCAACCTGTCAATTTTGTGGGCTTCAGTTAGCACTTCCTTCACTGCCGCACATTACACCGAATTTCGGCATATTTACTGAGGTTGTTAACCGGCCATGCAGTACCCGGAAATAAAGATAAAACCTTGTATTCAGAGGGAGTTCAGAAACGGATCTCTTTCGACTTCTGCCATGAGAGAATTGTCTTCATTCTAGGTAGATACACGCGCGCGACCAGTGTTCTTCCTTGCAGCAACCTGTCCCTTTTCAGCATATAACTTTGCACACCTCCTCGCAGTGGACTGTGGAAGATCACAAATGCTACCCGCCTTGGTGGCCGTACAACCCTGTGAAACCAGAGTGAGAACGGTAGAACGTTATCAACGGCCTCTGCCATTGCTAAAGTATGAGTTGTAGTAGTGATTGAGAACCTCTCTCGTTGACTAATGGAACCAAACACAAACATCTGCATATTATCTAATACTCAAATTATAACTAACATAGCACAAACTCTGTATAAGTGTAAATTAAGAATGTGAATTAGATAGAAGAAACAACATAAATGGGGGAGAAAAATATTATGCTGATGCAGAGGTTTGAACTTGGTTCAGTAATATTCAAAGTGCTTGTATTACCGCTGAGCTATATTTATTTGTGTGAAAAGGAGTCTGCTGCCACATTCATATATGCGCTGTAATACTAGTCAATGGTTCTTATGATAACATGATATTTATCCATCGTACTCAGGGTACTTCATGGCTTCTGAACTAGCTCATTGGTTGATTCAGTTGATTGGGAATTGGTTGCTCCACCTATATGTATAACTACCAATAAGTATAGCATCAGGTAGCAACACTTTAAAGTTTGTTTACTAATTGGCTAACGAAGAATGGGAAGTATGGCACTTGTCGCATTTATTATCAGGAACCAATACGAATGCGAAAAACGGTGCAAAAGAGCCTATTAATGTGTTCCGACAGGCGACAACGTATGTCGCAGACACTGTTAGGCAAATCTATCTGCATATCTGAAATAGCGACCAGTGTAAACCTCGCTGCGATACGAAGTGGGACATTCTGCTCTCAGAATGCGCTCAATAATTTTTTCCTTGACTGTACCTGTTTTACTTTCTCTACACTTATTATATACATAGTGTATAGAGAATGTATTGCATTTAACGCAAAAATTCGATACCGAGATTTCATCGGAAATATATGTTTCGAAGTCCTCTGAATCCGAAAAAAAAAACATTTTTAGAAAACGGTGCGCGTGCGCGTGTATGTCCGTATGACTGTAAATGTGGACAGCACATCTCAAAAACGAAATGTCAATTAAATACCAAACTTGGCATTTAAGTTCAGTAACTTCTAAGGGTGCAACACGAAGATCTTCAAGAAAATGCCCCCACCCCGAACTACCTTTTACATAGAAAATGTTTCGAAAATGCTGCTTTTCTCAAAAACGGCTCTAACAATTTTCATTAAAATATTAAAGATATTTGCATCAGAAATAAAATTTATATTTTGAATTTTCTGGGAATAGCCTTTGAAGAGCTCTTTATTCTGGTTGAGTTTGTAGAATTATGCATAACGTTTAAACCGTAAAAGATAGACAAAAACTTAATAAACAATAATGCAGATCTTGTTAAAATACATCATTTTGTCATATCGTATTTCTCGTAGAGCTGACCGTTTTCGAAATATTCATTGTTTTTTATTTCAATTTTAAACTTTTCTGACACCCGAAGTGACGTTTCGTCTCTTGTTTTACTGTAGTCCATGCAAAACGAATCGAATCTCAGTTGGTTCACATTAGGACCAGCTTCTAAAAGAATTTATGTTCGATTTAGAATAGTGTATTCCCTTATGTCCCTTCTACTTATAAGGAAGCAAGTAATAAGACAAGTTCTGCTTATGTTTACCTTGATTAGCATGTCGTAGATAAAAGAATAATCTTTTGTAAGGAAAGTTGTTTGTGTATCAGCTAGAGAACGTCATGTGAATGAAGCACATCAGATTTTTATGTATTGCTCCATACATACTCCGAATTTGGGCCAGACTATACATCCAACGAAACTTTTTCCCGCCATTGCGCAGTTATTTTCTGTATGTATTCCTCCGTATGGTTTTCAGCACAAAGTATATAATAAGAAAAACACTTGAGGTAAACAAAGACCAAAGGCAGGCCAAGTATGTAGTCCAATCTAACTCTAAGAAATAGATCTCATCATCTTTTCATTTTAATATGTTTAAAATATGCTAATGGATACACTTATTGGTATCATTAGAGTATGAGACATTACATTATTATTTTTAAATATAAAGCAGTTGGTTATCTAAAAGTGATTTGCTGTTGAATACTACATAAGATTGTAAACGTATTAGGTTGAGTAATTCAAACGCGTGTGTGTATGTGTGTGTTTTGAGCTGATAAGTATAGCTATATTGTTGCTAATCAATATGGATTTTAACATCAAAGATTGATATGTAAAAAGCAAAAGTGGGGAATATAATCCGACGTTTCGCGCCGAAATCTGAAATAAAATTCCGACATATTTTGGAGTCAATAGCGTCTATGTTAAGTAGGGGAATAATTGTATTCCACTCAAAAATTGGATACAAAAGTTTCAGTGCAATATTGAGACTCCCTGTATAAAAAGAATGTTTATAAAACATATGTTTGTGATGAGAGTGTGAGTGTGTGTCAGAGAGGGGGAGAGAGAGAGAGAGAGAGAAAGAGAGGAAAAATAATTAAAACAAGTCTTTCAGCACCATCCAATGAAAATTTTCAAGAATATTCCACACCCCAACCTGCTGTTTCATGATAAATGTGTTCAGAAAATTCGATTCTCTGAAAAATAAGGATAGTACATCTTTTATATATTTTCATGACAAATGAAATGTAAATCTTGAATATTGTCTTAATAGTCTTTGAAATCCTCTTCATTCTGAATAAGTTTTGGATAATTAGTAAACCTAAAAGACAGACAGAATCTTACTCCACAAAAATGCAAACTCCATATAGGATATAATTTATTATAAATATATTTTTTGGGGAAGTTAACCGTTTCCGAGATATGTATTTCTAGCCTTGACTTTTCCATTATATATATCCTTTTCCCAAATGCGAAGTAGTTTTTTTTTTCTTCTCATAGTTAAGGAAAGAGAATCAGATTTCAAGTGCATCACATAGTGGCATGCTCTTAAAAATGTATCTATGGTTTTACCTGTTGTTTCCTACAACGGAATATGCAGAGGTGAATGAAGTTTATATTTATGAACAATAAACAGTTTAAATAATAAATTTTAGCAAGAATAGTTTTGGAAAGATAAAGAATGTCATGTGAATATATAATCAGATTTTATCGTCAATTTCTCTAAATTGCATTGCATTTTACCGCAGTCTGTAAGAATTTGTCGATATTACTGAATCTAAAGGCCACTCACAGATAAAGAGCTAGTTTTTTGGTCAGAATACTGCAATTTGTTCTTATATCTTTCTGTTTTTCTAAAACGTCAAGACTTGGGGGAAATTACTTGCTGCTTCCCGTTTGCAATATTCCAAGAAATAAAATTTAATTAATGTATTTTTATTTGTTTTAATATTAGTATTGATAATTATTATTTTAATAAAGCTTGGGATTTTAACCGTCATATATCCTCTGATTCTACTCTATCAAACCTAGATTGCCGGCAGATGACAAAGCTTCGTTATATCATTTGTGATATCGGCGTCTTATTCATTTCAAATACTCATGTTTTTCAAGCTTACTCCAAAGCAAGCGAGATGGCTCAGTGGTAGTGTACGAGGTTAGCAATAGGAGAGCCCGGGTTCGATTACCGTCGATTTTCCTCTGATATTAGGTTTTGCGAGGTTTTTCACCCGATCCGATTCCGGGGTAGTTTCTCCTTTATCGCGATTTCCACTCCATTTCCCTTTCATATTTCCTTCCTAGTTTTCAGAGATGCTTCTAGACATGTTGTATAGAGGTGCAAGACAGATGGCACGGATGCTTACTTGAAGGAAAAACTACTCTCCTGAAAACTAGAGGGCTGCTTGGACAACGGGTTGTTCATCTCCCTTTTTAGGGATCTTCAGCATTGGAACGGGCATTCAAGCCTGTAACTGTTAGGAACGCGCTGTAACCTGGTTCCTTTACTTCAGCCCTTCGTCTTCTGTGGCGGTACAATGACAAATCTATGTAAGTCACAGAGCGCGCGCTGTTCCCTTTTGTTTGTGTATATCCTATACCTATAAGATTAATCATATGTTTATCTGTGATTCCAAAAACAGATGGACCACGAAAAGAAGGCAACCGGAGTCTGAGGCAAGAGAGGGTGCGGGGTTTACTGCTTTCGATTTATTTAGTACGAAATGTATGTGTATGCCAGTCACCCATGCTCTCACATCCAAGTACTGTGATAGGTATAACTAC
The DNA here is from genome assembly GCA_030762935.1 of Hymenopus coronatus. Taxonomy (NCBI): domain Eukaryota; kingdom Metazoa; phylum Arthropoda; class Insecta; order Mantodea; family Hymenopodidae; genus Hymenopus; species Hymenopus coronatus. The sequence continues at coordinate 115,933,679 of CM060894.1, forward strand.
TTATTTCTAGGTTTCCTTTGCTGACACGCGAGCTATCTAGTTATGTTGCTTGTTTATCGATGCGAGCATGCAACAACTTTATTGCCGATTGCCTCCGTAGTCGAGTGGTCAGCGAGCTGACTTCTCATCCAGGGGTCACGGGTTCAATTCCCAGCTTGGGCAGGGAATTTTTCTTTAGCCAGAATTATTCTCTATCCCCCACAGAATCTGGAAGTTTGTATGTGAATGTGTGCGTGTTTGAGTAAAACTATATGATTTAAACTAATGTAAAAGAACCTACAGACATCGAGTTGTTTCAAGTGCAAAGCCCCCGATATGACCTTAGATGTTAAAGGGAGCTATATAAATGAAACAATAAAAAAAAAACTTTATTGCCAGGACAAAATTGTTTATACAACGCATTCCTTATTCTCGTCATCAGACAATCTCCTAGATGAGAACAATTCATAGACGGATTTCATCTACTTTTGCAAGCGCAATATGTTATGCAGTGAATGGCTTTGCAGTATTTTGATATTGAGAAATATAGCTTTATATAAATGTGAAATAAATATTTTATTCGAAGCAGCTTTCTCTCTTATTGCTGCAATATGTGAAGTTCCAAACCTCCTCCATATCGACTTCTCTTCCCAGTCGATGGCATTCAAGTCACGAACTTGGCGTTTAATTTTCACAAGGAAGGTCAATAACTACAGCATATTGGATTGTCAAGGAGCTCTGCGCGAGAAGAGTAATGAGGAGGTAATTCAGATGCTGTAAGGATAATAACGTATGCTTCAGATATGCCAGTTTTTTTCTGTACTACATGAATATTTTTAACGAGACTGTATCCTTTGGTATAAACTTGGTGGCGGATATGATATTGTTTTGTAACGGAAAGAAATAAAACAATTACCTAGTAGTTATAAGCAAATTAATGTTTTTGAGATATCTCCCTCTATAGAGGTATTATTTTCTTCTTAAAAAGCTAGGAATTCTCTGCAGGGAGATTTGTAACAAAGCAGGAACACGTTAAGTTTTATCTTCAGCACCATAAAAATTGAAATGCACACAATACAGTTTTATATTCCCAGTACAACGCCATGATATAGACTAGATATAATGTGATTATCACTCAGCTTAGCCAAGTGTGGACTTTCTTGATACTGGATGCCACTCCAGTTGCAGTGGTGGTCACATACATTCCACAAGAGTTGGACATTTAGGGAACAATGGGCTGTTTCATATTTTTTAGCATAATAGATGTTGTAATGTACTCTATAAACTCTTAAGTTTTAAGCCTTTTCATATTTTTAATGTTTCCTGCAATTTTATAAGCGATATCATAGCTTTTTCTTCAATTTGATAAGTATAAGATTTTTTGATGTTCAAAATGTATGGTATGAACAATTCACTCGTTTTGTTTTGATATTTAATTCCCACCTTGCATTTTAATAAATACGCGTTATCAGCTTTTAAAAACTTGGAATCAAAATACAACAATATTCCGATAGAGGGATACACTCCTCCTCGGGTCTCCCTGCTCTCCATAAGCATAGCAAACTTCTTGCTGTGCAAAAGAGGCGAAAAAGTTGCCGCTGAGTCAGGCGTACATTTCCTGTTGATAATTAGCACAGTTCTTCAAGAGATCCAAAATAATAGATTTTTTTTTTTTTATCCCATAACCATGTAGTTGATGAGGAATTGTGCTTTTTCTCTTTTTGGTTACACTTCACACACGCACAATACAATCCGTAATGAAAAGTTCGTTTTACTTTCTGTACCAGGTATATAGTAAGCAGAGAAGGTTGCATGCCACACAAAAATGCGATGCAAACAGTTCACCAGAAATACATATTTTTAGTACCCCTGGGATCCAAAATGAAAGCATTTTTAGAAAGAGGTCCTTGCGTTTTTCTCTGTGTATATGGTTGTATACGTGTCTGTTAACGGCATAACTAAATGCTGTTTGTGTGTAGCATCTTTCAAAGATGTAATTTGAAGGTTTTGATAAATTCCCCCAACATCAACCACCCTTTATAATATTAATTTGTATACATTTTTATTTTATCAAAAAACCTCTAATGAACTTGATGCAGATCACTTTGAAACACACAATTTATCCAATATAATGGTTTTTGTGGCATAACCCTTTTGTTTATATAGTACCAGTAGTTAATATTTCAATTTGCTCAATATTATGCTTTCACGTCAGGCGTTTCTTACTTCCACCCAAAAATTCGATACCGAGATTTCACCAGAAATACACGTAAAAACATACATAAAAACATAATTCTAAAACAAAAAATTGGTAAAATACCAAATTGGTATTTTAAGAACGCTACACAAGATCTTCCAAAGAAGCCAAGCCAGGATTTTAAAGAAAATCTACCATCCCAAACTACCATGAAAAAGTTTCGAATATTTGATTTTCTCAAAAATGGCTCTAGGTTTTGGTAAAATACCGAATATGAAAGATAATTACATGACAAATATATTGTGGTTAAAATAACGTATATTAAGGAAATGCACAGCAAATAAAAAGTATATCTTGAATTTTCTGGAATAGCCTCTGGGAATCTCTTTATTTTGGATGAATTTTGCTAAATTTTGCATAACGGGTAAGAGAAAAGCAATGTAGATTTTGTTAAAAAACACAATTTATGTCGAATACATTATTTCGTGGAGTTGACCTTTTTTGAGATATTCTTATTATTGGTTTTAGTTTTAGGATACTTAAAATGTTTCTCATACGAGAACTTGTAAACTCCTGATAATGCAAAGAAACGGGTTTCAACCACATAAAAAGCAGATTTAAAAAAAATTGATCGTAGGTTTAGCTTGTGCATTCCCTTGTTTCTCTTCTAATTACAATAAAGCATAGTAGGACAATTTATGCTAATATTTAGCATAAGCTAAAATAAGCTAAAAAGCTTATAATGTAATAGTTAAGGAAATGTACAGAAAGTCACGTCAATGGAGAACATCAGATTCTTACTTTATCTACGGATACAATGACAATATGCATAGCAGGTACAAAAGTATTGTATTTTGCACCCAAAAATCCGATGTCAATGTTTTACCAAATTACAGTTTTGAGGTTTCCTGAATCCAAAAATAAGCATTTTGAGGAAAAGATGTGTGTGAGTGTGCATGCGTACAGTATAGGTTAAGACTGTTAAATACCAAACTTATTTAAGTTGTAATTCCTTTAAGAAAGCTACCCGAAGGTTTCCAGGAAAAGTCTCCCACCCCAAAGTAACCTTTATATGGGAACTTGTTTTTTTTAATTTTCAAAAATTACCCTATCGGGAACAATAGAGAAAAGCCTACAAAAAATATAATGGAAAAGAAACGGTCGTGAGTTGAACTGATGGGTCAAATGCCCTACAGTTCTGATTTGGCACCCAATTACTACTTTTTGTTACCGAACATCAAGAAGACATTGTCGATAACGGTTTTCATCGGCAGAAGAAGTTGATGATACGTTCAAAACCTATGATTGGGTGGTATCTCAAGCATACTGGGAAAATTGATATGATACATCGTTCGAACGCATGCATAAGTGTGTTGAAAGGAAATATAAGTTTTCGACAAAAAATTCTGAAGCGTTTCATATATATGTCATTGTCCAGCTATTCTGTAGCAAACTTTTCTTATAAAAACTTATTCTTGTACTTTATGCTTTTCGAGATAAACTTTAATTTGCTAATTACATCCTGATAGTTAAGGGATATAAGGGAATACAGTAGACTGGCGCGATAGTCAAATCCTTCGAAAGCTTTCGCTATGTGAAACATTTGAAATTCGCTTGACTTAGCGAAGGTCAGCCGTACAACAAAAGAGCTGAAACGAAAGATAACTTACAATTTGAAACAAATTTTAATAGTTTAAAAGAAAAACAATAACAAAGAAAATCTCGGAAATGGTTAGCTCTACAACATATATCATATATTGTGTATTTTAACGATATATACATTTTTATTTTGCTGTAAGTTTTCGTCTATCTCTAACGGTTTATCAGTTATACAAAAGTTGTAGAAAATTCAAGATATAGAGTTTGTAAAGTAAATATCTTGAATATATGGCAATTTTAACAAGATCTTTAGAATGATTTTTGAGAAAACCAAACACTATATAAAGAGCATTTTGATGAATGGAGAGGTCTTCTGAAAATATTTGTGACGTATCTTTGGAATATACTAAACTTAAATACAAAGTTTTATATTTAACTGACTTTTCGTTTTTGTGTTATGTTGACCAAAACACTCGCACAGACTTTTTGTATTCAGGGGTCCTCAAAATGTATATTTCCGGTAAAATCTGGGTGTCAACTTTTTGGAAGGAATACAATACGTCCTCCATCTACTAGGTACATTGCACATACGAGCTAGAAAAGGTTATAAAGAAATGTTGAATGGCAAATTACTACTTATTATTAGACTTAAAATATAAACAGTTTCATTCATACATGGATATGAGAAGATGGCGAGTGACGGAATCGTATCAAAACACGGAAAAGCTTGCAAGGTAGTTCCGAATTTGACCACCAAAGATGTCGCTGAAGCACTTGAGGCTCGGTATGCAGTCAAAAGAAGTGTAACGAAGTAAGAAAGCTGGATGGATATGTTACATAGTAAATGAGATGCTCACCAGCTGTGGCACTAAACCATGCAGGAAATGACAGGCAGGGCATGGCTGTCTCCCAACACTGACAGAACCACGCTTGGAGCCGGACCAACTGGTGGGAGCAAGGATGAGATACTCTTAACCTCTCTCCCTCAGTACCAAGGTTGTGTTTCCAACAGGGAACGGTATTTATTGCATTTTCAAATAGAAACATCCTATGCATTCCTCAGCGCACTCTACTCAAAATATGTATTTCCGTATTGAATTTTTGATGCAATACAAACTTGTGTCGTCTCCTTAGCGCGGGAGACCTGGGTTCGATTCCTATTGCCGGCGTGGGGATTTTTCTTCCGCTGGGAGACCTGGACCGGGGTGCACTCAGCCTCATGAGGTCTCTGGGGGGGGGCCAGTTGAGCAGCTACTTGATGGAGAGGTAGCGGCTCCAGGTTGTGAAGACGACATTAACTGCCCGGGGGGGTCGAAGCGCTGACCAGTCTCACCCCCAATACTGCACCCCATCCATGACGTCTGTAATGGACCGAGATGGGGGACGCAGCGGCCGGGTGGTAGGCTAAGGCTCTTAGTGAGCTGTGCCAAGGAGTCACAATACTTAACCTACTTCTATGTACATAGTACACGTTAGAGACATCAAAAGGATTCTAACATAATTACAAAGAAATTAAAATAGTAATCGAAGTGTATAAGCAATCAGATAATGTGGAAAATCGGAAGATTTACTGGCTGTGCATTTTGTACACAGTATCCGGTTACAATTTTGTTCTCATGTGCTTTATAGCAGCAACTTTCGGCATTCAAAGTAATATTACTACCTGTACCGTATTTGACATATTCAGATATCCCTTCGTGTGCCACCCTTAGTGGTGTAATGGTTACCATGCTAACTTCATATACCCAAGGTCGCGGGTTCAAACCCGGTGGAGGACGATGTATTTTTTCGGGTATAAAAATCCTTAACATGGCTTCTTTAGGAAGGGAAGTAAAGCCGTTGGTCACGTGTAGTAGATTTACGGCACGTAAAAGAACTTCTGAGGCCTATGAGCAAAATTAAGCGGTTTTTCTCGCCCAATTTAGAATGGGACCCTGAGAACCACAGTAGTTAAAGAGCGTCTAAAAATAACACGCCATTTACATTTTTTTATACCTTCGTGCGTTAAACGTGTTGCAGAACTTAACGGAGCTATTTCATGTTAAAACTTCCCAGTGGAGAACTGGCTGAGTGTCCTTCGTTTTATCTCTCTCAATGAGTGCGATCCGTACATTGTCTCCGCTGATAAACAAAATGTGTAAAACAAAGTTGTCTCTCTCTCTCTAATACTCCACTGGAGCGCTCTAACTCGTAATAACCCCGTTGAATTCTGCAACTCTTTTAACGCACGAAGGGACATTGTCATATATGGGGTGTTTGAGACACCTGGTATGCTGTAGGTCAAAATCTGTTACACATATCTATTTCTGACTATTTGTGCGGTTATCTCAAAACAAATAAACATCTGATGTGTTCTATCCGCACTACTTTCTCTATCCGTTCTGTAAGAAACTATTCCAACAAGGTCTTAATCTTCTCTCTATATCATACTAATCAAGGTAAATATTATCGTAAATCAAATCAGAAATTATTTTACAAAAATTCAGATTCTCATAATTACAGCCCACGAAATGCATATTTATTATCCATTGAAAATCATATACTCGCAAAATATGAAAAATCACGTGCATATTCTGGCGTTATGCTTTTTAATAAGTTACCGTTGAATATATAAAAATTGCTTTACAACAGCTTTAAGCAAAATGTAAAACGAGTTTTGATGAATCAATGTTTCTATTCAGTGAAAGAGATTTTAGGTTAAAAGTTTTAAAATGTTTTTTTATGTATTTTACCATGTCATCGGTAATGTATTTTACTATGTTTTTCTTATTATACTGACGTGTAAATCCATGTACTATTGGCATGTTACAAATAAAATTCAATTCAATTTATTATGTAAGTTTTTTTCTAAGTAGAAGGGAAATAATACCTTTAATAGTCTGTCACTTTCTAATGATTTTTAAATTCCGTTCTTTTGTTTGTCACTTTTAAAAATATCAATAATGATTTCTCATATGAGAAAAGTATACTTAGTAAAACATTTATACCTACAAAAAGAAATATATTGGAAATGACAGTTGAAGAACAAAAATGTATTTGAAATAAATTATGTCCTTTAACAAGAGCTATATTTTATATGCGGTAAGTTTTTTCTATATATTGCGGTTTGTAAGTCAGTCTACAAACTATTTCAAGGAAATTGAAGGTATACATTTTAATTCTCACTTCAATATCTTTAATTTACATATTTTAATGAAAATCGTTAGAACCTTTTTTTAGAAACGCAATATTTTTGGAAAATGTTTGCACGTAAAGGGTAGTTTGGAGTGGGGGATTTTCTTGAAAATAGTTCCTCGGAAGATGTACAAATGAACACACACGCTCACACACATAAAAATACATACAACACCTTTTTCCAAAATGTCATTTTATTCTGTGGACCCTAAAACCTGCATTTTTAGTGAAATCTTGGTATCAACAATCTTGGATGGGGCACAATAGGCCTACGTGCCTTCGTAGTTCAAAAGTTTTTCTTAACCTGTTTTGAGTTATTAGTAGAAAATACATGTCTGGTGCATTTATTTAGGCAAACGAGATTAATTGTTCGGAAGCTCGGATAAAGTCATTTCGTTTTTTCTAAACTCAGATAGCCATTGCACATGCAAAATAAATAAAATCTCTGTGTAATATATATATATATATATATATATATATGTGTGTGTGTGTGTATGTAATATAATATATATACAGGGTGTTAATGAACTATACCAAAATACTTTCACAGAGTATGTAGATTACTTAAATAAGTAATTTGAGATGGACTTATGGCCTGTTTATTGAAATTTCGAAGTAACGGCTATAAGTTTCTGAAGTGTCAGTACGCCACTGGTTAATTTGTCAACCATTCGAGAGCATAACACGAAAAAAGAAGGTACATATTACAGCGTACCTCTCTAGCGTAGTGGTTATGATACTGGCTTTCAAGTGAAAAATAGTTTCTGAGTTCGCGTATCAGGCACTTCGTCTGGAATAAAAAAAAAAAATAATAATAAAAACATTTGGGATAGCAATTATCCGTGTTACTTATTAAGCCACCAGAATCGTTGAAAATAACACCTCCAGAGTAGGCTGCATAACTCAAGAACGTAGTTACTGATGCTCAGTGTCGCACTGCCAAGTGATTAGTTCGAGACTTTACAGATTTTTGCGACATTAAATCTTGAGAACGCTGGTAACGAGGTACTAAATTCTATATTTCTATACTCGGGCAGCAGTTTTAAAGACATTCTAAGCCATTTTTCAACCTACTTTGCTTTAACACCGACTTATGAGCACCTGATACCCACACGTTTAACGCCATGTAGCTGCTATATATATATATATATATATATATATATATATATATATATATATATATATATATATAATCACAATTTCGGAAGCAGAGTTGAGCAACAACATTGGCACATGGTGCAGTACGTTATACACTCTAATATCTTACGGTTTTAATGCTTAGGTTTCATTCTATCTGTAGATACCAGTGTCCCAGGAGAACAGCGTTTCGCTTATAGTTGATAATACTTCGCGTTAAATTAGATTGCCTATTCAACATAATGCCTGAGGGCTTCAAAGAAAGAAACTTTCTTTGCGGAGACTAGCGGGCGGGATCTCTCTCTCTCTCTCTCTCTCTCTCTCTCCGGTCGAGCCATGGCCGAATGGTTAGACAACTCGCCTCTCACCTAGACGGCCCGGGTTCAATCCCAAGCAACTGCATGTAAGATTTATGGTGGACAAAGCGGCACAGGGGCAGGTTTTCTCCGGGTTCTTCAGTTTCTCCCTCCATAGCATTCCATCGCATTCCATCGGTGTTCCAACTTCAGTTCATGTATCAACAGTGACATTGCCTGTGATGCCACATATAGTGAAAGCGAGTGTTAAACACTACCAAAAAAACTCTCTACTCTTCCCACCGGCCCTCGCTTCTCCATAAAACTAGGCCCAAAAAAAACTACGTGTATAGTACTATGTATTATTTAACTGAATTTTTGAACTTGAACTATAGCGAATAAAGCAGTTACACACCAGCTATATACAAGGGTTTTAATGCAAGCTTAGCTCTATGACGTAAAGATAAAGGATAGGTACCTGGCTCACTTTGCCCATGTATTGTAGCTAACAATTCCCAGGAGGTGGCATGGAGTGAAGGAACCGAAGGAGGTGTCAGACGCAATGCTGTGCCGTCGGTGCAGGTGTGCAAGGATCCCATCGACTTGGTAGTCAGACAGTGTTTCCACTGAGCATGCAGCCGCGCCATCTGCCTGCACTGCCATACATCATGAATCTAGAAGCCATCTGAAATATGTGAAAGAAATGGAATGAAGGGGACATGATGGAAAGGAAATCATGGTAGATGAGAAATAATCCAAGCATTCACTTGGCGAAGCCACAAAGTATCCATGGGTTCCAGTGGGTGGTAGCCTGTGATAGAAACCGAAAACTCACGAATGAGAGCTGCACAGATTAACGCGACACCTTCCCGTTCAGCACTATAAATATAATACCTTTATATACAGGATTTACCACGGGATAGAGTACATTTACGATTGTCTGTTCTGTTTCAACAAAGCATCTTAGGGTCATTTATTTCTTTTTCTACTATGTAGAAATTCAAATTTTAAGAATAGATCCGACGTGTGTGTGTGTGTGTGTGTGTGTGTGTAGAACATCAAAAGTCTATGAAAAGTTCGTTAAATACCAAACTTGGCATTTAAGTGCAGTATTTTTCAAGTAATCTCAAGAAAAGCCTCTCAAATCTGAAGAAGACATTCTCTTTTGACTCTGATTTTCATCTTAACCTTTTCCCACTGGCATGTTCTGCCATACATCTATTCCTTTCCCTTTATCGTTATTAGCTAACATCTTTGATTGGCGACGTATGATAAAATTTAGCGTCAGTCAACAAAAAGCTCATTCAACCTTCGTTGGGAATGAGCTCGCTAAAATATCCAAGGAAGTTGCTCTTGTAAACAACACTTCAATCATTCGAAAACGTAAAGAGGAAGGACTTCTTCGATAACAATGAGACTGGTCCAGCACTACCAACATTGCTGCATTTATTATCCAAAAATTGAAACCAACATCCCAATCAACTCAGCATCAACAGCAATTATTAGTGGACACAGAATCAAGACATACCTGTAAATGATACAAATAATAGATGGACCTATATGTTCCTCTCTCATACAAGAATAGACGGTACAAAACCTCATCTTCAGATGACCGAAACTACGAAAGTAAAGGAACCATCTAAAACAAGTTATAGAACTCCAGCAATGCAAATGGCCAGTGATAGATAAATATATACGTTTGAGACTATTTAATAAACTTGTCCAAAACAATAGTTTTACGCTCTCTAATTGTAAAATTGTGAATAGCATATTGCAAGTATAGAGCAGACTTAATTATACTGTTAATATTCAGAGATGTAATGCAAAATTTGCATGTACTATTATGCTGCATAATGAGCTTGCTCAATAAAATAGTAATTAAAATCTGATGTATTACACTCACATGACTTTCTCAAGTTGCTCTACAAAAACGTATTACAAAAGATTATTCTTTTTCCTACACAATACTAATTGAGATAAACACGAACAGAATGTTCTTATTACTTATTTCCTTATAAATAGAAGGGAACTAAGGGACTACACAAGGCTAAAGTGATAGTCTAATGTTTTAAAAACTGTTCTAATGCAATTGCAAATAGCTTCTTTGCTTTCCAGGAGTAGAACAAAAGAAAATCGGACACTTCTTGTTTGAAAAAAGTATAAGTACTTTGCAATATCTCGGAAACGGTTACTTCTATAACAAAAACGTTAAGGACATAAATTGTGTGTTTTGAGGAGATTTACATTTCTTGTGCAGTAAATTTTTTATTCTCTTACGCATTAGCAGTTAAAGCAAGATTCGGCAAAATTTATTCAGAATAAAAAGATCTTCATAGGCTATTCCCAGAACATTCAGGATATACATTTTATTTGTGATTTAAACATCTTTAATGTACAGGATTTTAATCAAAGTCGTTAATGCAGTTTTTGAGAAAATCAAGCTTTTGTTGAAAATCTTCTTGTCCTATCCTTGGAAGATACTCAACCTAACTACCAAGTTTGGTATTAAACGGTCTTTTCGTTTTTTAGTTGTACCGTACAACTTATTTCACAGCAAAAGCTACTAAGAGGTGAAAGTTAAAAGATACGGGACACAGTTCTATGGAACGGGGTTTGGTATAATTGTGTGCGAGTTGATTAAAATAACTATATTATATAATCCTGCTGGGGAATTCGGAAACAATAAATAACTGCTTTGTGGAACTCGCTGTAGAAAATTGTTCACTATATATTGTCAATTACACGGTATAGGATAACAGAACTTGACAACAGCTAGTTCTTTGTGTTGTGCTTTGGATAAAAGAGAAGCGTTTGTGCCAAGTTTCAAGGAAAGGTTTCTACATGAGTTGATCGTAAATTTGAAACATTGAACCCTCCCCTCACTTCCCTGTTTCTGACCATGACAGCAAATGTTGTTATCCGCGCTACTGTGCATTGCTTTGCTCCTAAAGCTCACGGCTTCCGCACATTCCAGCGGCCATTTCCAGCTGTAATGGGAAGCTGCTTTTGACGGCATTGCAAACGCTGTTATGCGCACGTAATATTCCGGAGATAAATGAGCAGCGCAAGTCTTGCTCGAATATTAACACAGGAGAAAGAAAGAGGGGAGGAATGTGAGGCTGAGGAACAAAGGAAAACGCGTGCCAAAGACGTAGCGGTTTTTGTTGCTCGTGCTTGTCTGTGTTTCGGAGTCTGAAAATACGTCCTTCCTCAGAGTATTCTCCTGCCAAGTTAGATCTTTGGACATCCGCTAAGATGTTTATAATTTACATGGGTTTGAATAGCCACAAACTGGACAACAGTACTTGGAGATGAATAACAATTGCGAGTCGCTTCTTTGAATACTAAGCAAGATAACAAAACATCTGTGTTCCATTCCTATCTGCAGAAATACTATTTTTACAAAATCTTATCTTTATCTTCATGTGCTAATCAAGATGAAATTACAGAAATAGGCTTATTACTTAGTTCTTTGTAATTAGAAGTGAAATATACACTGACTACACCCTGCGAATGTCCCTGAAATTTGGTTCTCGTCCCTTGCATGCAAAGAGCGAAATGAACACTAAATGTGTAATTACAAGCATGATAAAATAAACTCATAAATCAAAGTAATGAGAGTTATACTGAAGTAGATAAACAAGATGAATCAATTTCATACATTTTCGTAGACACCACAGTTACAAAAATGTACATTAAGTGTTGCAAACATTGTATGAACGGTACAAAAACAATTTTGGACGCATGCTGGGTGTTTTAATAAGCTCTTCATCTTTTCTTTTGTAATTTTTATCTAATTCTTACGATTTCAAGTTATAAAAATTAAAAAGAATTCTATCCGTATAACAAGAATTTCACAGAAAATTTACAGAAATTACAAGATATTTATGGTAATGATATTTGAATAAAAATCGCTTCAGCCGCTTCGCAAAAAAAAAAAAAAAATAGAAAAATACATAAAAATACAAATAACATAAAACCTAAGTAAAAGTAAAACAATAAATGAAAATATTCCAAGGAAACTTTATTTTTGTTGTGATGATTTCGTGTCAATATCTCGTATTGTATTCTGAAAGAATCAGTTAAATACGAAGTTTAGTATCCATCCCTTTTTCGTTTTCGTCTTCTAATGCACATATACGTGCGAATGAAATTAAATTGAAGTACGCCAAATTGAATAAAATGAAGCACAACACTTATGGGAACAATTATTTCCTTGCTTATTTCGCTCGATTGGCACAACCACTTTAGTAAATGAAATGTAGAGTATTTCTTAATTACACATAAAAAATATCTGAAAATAGTTTCTTTTTGGGGTTTATAGAAAACCAAAAAAATGTTAACTTCATTTCGTGGCTCAAAATCGATAAAGTCCCGATTTCAAATTTCTAAGTGTAAATCAATTGTTGTTCTACTGTGGCAGACAGAGGAAGTAATTAAAGAGTCCACTCCTGTCTTTTACTTCTTTTCTACATAAGAACAAATTGGGCTTCTGACAGTTCCAATTATCTAGATAACCTTATCTCGCCTCCGCACTGTGGCGTGTCATATTTGTTTCAGAGAACATTTTGAAATTTCAGGTTTGCTTTCCGCCTATTTCTCGGTTATCTCGAACAGTCTAAATGATTCGATTACAACAACAAACGAACTATTTTTACTTCTTGAGAATACAATGCGTTTCGATTTCAGTATCTTATTGCTGTAAGTTATAACGGGTTTCTCCTTAAGTAATACATATAGTAAATTATTTGCCTTCATTTGAAAGTGGGTTTATTTACACTTTTAATAACTAGCTTATAGCTTTAGTGAGAGTTATTACCTGAAAAGATTGGGAACAAAGAATTTCAAAGTCTATACAATTAAAAATGTTTCAAGTAATGGAAACCAAAAACAGATTCTATTCAACAAAATGCTAACATTAAACTCTTTGTATTTTGTGGTGTTCAGTCTTCCGCCTTTGAACTTTTGGACAGAGTGACTTGAAAGAAAAATCTTATGTGTTACATTCATGTGACTTTCTCAACTTATTCTGCGGCAAAATATTCTTACAAAAACTTATTTTGCTATCTACTTTACGTACATTCATATAAACATTGCAAATATACTCTTATTGCATAGTTGCTTGTAGATAAGCTGAAATAAGAGTATACACTAAAGTTTAGGAGAAAGAAAAAAAGAATAAAAGAATTCTATTTGAGAAATATATACCTAAGTATTTTAATATTGAAATAGTTAGGAAGATATTGAATACGATTAACTTGAAAAACATTTCGTGACATGGCTTTGCGTGTTTTAACTAGAAATACATATTGTGTCTAATAATATCTTCTTCTCTGATGGTTTAGCAGTTATGCAGCATTCATCGAGAATGAACAAGACAGAAAATTTAAGATGTATTTATTTTATTATCATAAATATATCTTAGGCTTATTATACTTTATTACATATGTTGAGGATCCTAAGAAGGACTTTAGAAAAAGTGTGTGTCTGAATAGACAGCTCAGTTAAATACCAAATTAAGTTCATTATTTTTCAAGAATACGACATGAAAATGTCAAGGAAAATCCCCAATTTCAAACGGCCTTTCATATAGATATTTTCGATTTTTTCAATATTTTCGATTTTCTCAAAAACGGCTCTAAAACTTTTGATTCATATGTGAAATATTAAGTAGATGTTCATCAAAAATAAAATGAGTATGTTGAATTACAGGAAATAACTTCTAAAGTCATCCTTGCCTGAACATTGAGATAGGGTTGTGGTCTCTCTCCCGGACTTGATATATCTTCGTACTGAATATTCGTCATCATAGTAATATCTTGTTTTCCTTGTATGTGCAAGAAAATATCTAGTAAAACTATTTTTGCCAACGTTAATGTCGAACGTTAAAGCTTTTGTAAAAATAGTTTGTTACAGAATGGATAGAGAAGTGAATGTAACTAATACATTTTTTTTCAAAATTTCATCGTGTGGAACATTTTGAAAATCGCTTGAATGTGGGATATATAGAAATTATTTGGAGAAGTAATAAATCAGAATAGCTTAAACTTGATATTTTATATTTTATTACTTTCTCTATACGTACTATGTACATAGTGTATAGAGAAGGTATTGTATTGCATCCAAAAATTTTATACCGAGATTTCACCGGAAATTTATCTTTTGAGGACATCTGAGTCCAAAAAGACCATTTTTAAAAAATGTCCGTGTGTGTGTCTGTGGGCAAAATAGCTCAAAAATGAGAAGACCGTTAAAAACCGAACTTGGTATTTAAGTTTTTGGTATCTTCTAAGGATGCGACACGAAGATTTGCAAGAAAATCTCCCTGCTCTAAACTACCCTTTACATGGAACATTTTTCAAAAATTTTGTTTTTCTTGAAAATGACTCTTAACGATTTTGATTAAAATACCACATATTAAAGCCATTTCAATCACAAATAAAATGTATATCTTGAATTTTCTGGGAATAGCCTCTGAAGACTACTTTATTCTGGATGAATTTTACGGATTTTTGCATAACTGCTAAACCGTAAGAGATGGACAAAAACTTACCGCGCAGAAGATGTAGAGCACATTAAAACTCACAATTTATGCTATATACACTTTTTCGTGAAGTTCGTCTTTTTAAGATATTCCTTGTTTTTAGTTTCAGCTTTGAAAAACTTACACTTTTCTGAAACAGGAATTTGTGAACTCCTGTGCATACAAACAACGGAACTTCAGTCGCATAGCAACCAGCTTTTGACTATCACTTTAACCTATGGTACTCCCTTATTTCGCTTCTACTTACAAGGAAGCAAATAATAAGACTATTTCTGCTAATGTTTTCTCAATTAGCATTAAGTTAATAGAAGAATAAGCTTTGTAGCAATAATTTGTTGCAGAAATGTGGAGAAAGTGGAACACATAGATGTTTTTTTTATATAATTAGACCGCTAAGGTAACTAGCGACCCGGGTCCTGCTTTTCCCCTCACCATTTATTCCACAAATTGCTCCAACATCCTCTTTCCTATCACCCATTTCGCCTACATTCCCTATCATCTATTCGTCACATTCATACCAAGCACAGCCGTCTGCCCCTCAACAAACGTCTGAACCCAGGCATTAACTTGTAAGTTCTGGGAGTGTAAGTCTTCCACATGAGAAGAGTAAGCAGGTGGAATAGGATAAACATTTGTTTATATCAAATAAGTGGTCAAAATTAGAAGCAAATCAAATAAAAACTTTAGGACTTTCACCTTTCATAGATGGCCTTGCCTTACACCAACATAATCTCCAGCTGTTTAAAATGTATGACTTTCACGTTATGTCTTCATCAAAATTAGCAATTAATTGAATAATGATTGAGAATAACTGCTTAATAAATTAAGATTTTATATGAATGATTTTTTAAATATCTCCATAAAATGATACACATAAATACACAAAGCTGTGGTTAGTCTCTTGGATTTTCTCTAAACATCAGTTGAAGGAGCCTGTGAGTAAAATTTCTATTTTTGTATACATTTTTTGAAAATATTACTGTGGTTACATTGCTGTAATGCTAATGAGTAATAAATTTCATTCAATTTGGATAAAATACTCGAAAGTCATGTATTATTCTATAATAAGTTTTATGTTGCTTTACCGAAATATGCTACGCGCCTATAATTTTGAGGAAATAAGTTGTCATTTTTTGAATTGGTGCTTTAACCTACACACACAAATTTTAAGTATTTATCTTTCATTAGCTTTGGTCAATGATTTAAGATAACTTTGCTAAAAATTCAGAAATTTAAATCTCTAAAATTAAAAGTAATAGAGTATTTTTTTTTTAAAAAATTATAATCTTTGTTAGAACAATTCGCCTGTGATATTAGAATAGTTGTTTTGCACATTATGAAACAAAACTGAGAAGCGTGGAAAATGTAAATAGTGTGAAAATGTAACTTTGTGAAAAAGCTGTTTTATAAAACAGTGTGCTAGGAAACAGGAGCATTGCACGATCTTTAAATAGATATAGAAGCATAGGGTCAGCAATATGTTAATTTTCGATAATGTCCAAAAGTTCCAACAACCATTTGCTATAAGAGGCTTTTTTTTTTTTTTTTTTTTTTTTTTTTTTTTTGACTGACTGTGGTTATAATTTCACTCCCGGTACCCCTTAAATCTTCCAAGATCAAGTAAGCAGCCTATCTGCACAAGAAACACGCGGGTACCACATTTCATACGCCAATGTAGCTACAAAATAATATTGCAGTAGAGTTTAAAAATTCACAAACGGAAATGCTGTGAATGAATATACTATTCTATCCCCTGAGACTACGGCAATAATAAAACAGTTCTCAGCATTCCTAATCTCCAAAGACGCAGATGGGGATGAAAGAAATTTAAAAGTCCTCGCGGGCACTTAACAGTAGTCTTCCATCTTGCAAAACCCGTTAAGCAGTCGTAAAACACACAACCTAACTTCACTGTGAGAATGTGCTGATTGAAAAGTTAGCCGCTAGATAGCTTTCTGCTCAATAAACCAGTAGACAATGCATTGAAAGTTTGTAAGTGGTAATTCTTGAAAGTGTATAATTTCAAGGAATATTTAATGTTTCTCTCTTGTCTATTAGTGCAACACACTAAAGAGCAGGTTCGATTTTCGTAAAAATTGTAATAAAAGGTCATTAAAGGGTACTTAACATGAAAAGAAAGTGCATTTAAGTGCCACTCTAACTAAAAGAAAAGAGTTGGGTGTCAGTAAACATATATTTGACCAGAAGCCTCTTGCATGCAAAGTGGAGGTAATCACCTTCTGGCACGCCATTTTCGGGTGTCAAATTCACTGTTGCAACATTGTAAGGTCTGGCTTTTAGGTGTACTTGCATCCCCTAGATCGAATTGTGTTTTCCTTTGTAAGATTTCTGCCTCCAGATAACTATAACTCTACACAGCCAATATTGCTTTTCTATGTGACTGGTCTGAAAAACAATCTAGAGAACAAAAATGAACCATAAACGATATTATAATTATATTATAGCGAAGTTAAGTGACGTTCATTCAGGCACATTGTATCCATTTGTATTGGTCATTATTAAAATAATCAATATGTATTAAAATATCAATGATAAACATAATAAATTCTTTGAAATGAACAATATTGCACCTACAATTGCTTAGTAGCATGTTTGAGATTGCTCCTAATGGGAGTGGCACACACAAGTGTTTATTTTCCCTGAAACCGCAAAATGGAAGGCGTAACGTTGAGTGGGTGCGTGTGAATATTGTATCGGAACAGAGTTTGAATACTTTATGCAAGGCCAATAAACCCACACTACCTAGATCAGTAGGTCACGTATTAAGGTAGAAAACAAACTATCTGACACGCTTAGTACTTTTCGCGAGGATGCTAAAACCATACAAAACCCATCAGCTAATTTAGTTATGTGATGTTTTATGGGAAAGCTGTTTAGACGAAGCAAAAAAAAAAAAAAAAAACTCACAAAAGTAGATACACATTTAGATACCATTTATCAAAACATTCGTATCTATAGCCTTCATATCCTGTATATCCCCTCTATGAAAGAGTTTCGCTACGATTGGTAAAAAAGGAACGTTTGATCCACAGACATAAATCGACCTTCTAGACGAAGCGATGAGTTACTCTTTTAATAGACGAAGACAAAATGTTTTTCGTACTCATTTCTACGTTTCTATAATATACTTTTTTTTTAAAAGCCCTCTTTAACATCTAAGGTCAAATCGGGGGCTTTGCACTAGAAACAACTAGTCTGTAGATGCTTTTAAGTTTGGTTTAAACCATTTTTGTTCACCTCAAACATACTTCCAGACTGTGTGGGGGACAGGGAATAATTTTGGCTAAAGAAAAATCCCACGTCCCAGCCGCGAATCGAACCCGGGACGTCCGGGTGAGAAGTCAGCTCGCTGACCACTCGACCAGACTAATATACGTTTTGTTTTTGCACGTAAATTCAACCTTACAGTGCTTTAACAGTACTTCGGTAGTAGGAACATAGGAGCATAGTGTACAATGTTACTCTTTGGCTAATTGGCTACAATTGGTGGTGGGGGGGGGGAGAGTGAAAGTATCCCGCCAATCCAGTGCTGCTATAGATTATGTTGCAGGAGATTCTCATTTTCAGTACCAACATAATTAGTGGGTTTCACGACACCCATTGAATAAAAATAACAAAAAGGAAAGGCCGTAGGTGGATAATTTCAATAGTTTTTCATTTCATTTGCATCGTTCTTAAAGAAATAAGTTAGCTTAGTAAGATCTTGTTTGCTCAATCATATGGCTCCTAGACAACGAACCAGACAGCATAGATTATTTGAAAAAAAATTCACTTTGCGAGCGCTATCATTCCATAAGTTTTGTTTCAATCATCCTTTATAACCACAAATGTGTTAAGCATCCGCAGGAATGCATCCTACATTAGCGTGTATTTCATTTTAAAAATTACAGTAATTATAAGACTATCCCAGAAAATAAGAACAGGGTAATTACTCACGTACTAATTAAACCACTTCCCATTTAAATAATTTGAGATCAGGTCCCTAGGGAACAGTTTTACGCTCAAAAATCCGAGAATCCCTCAGTGCTGCAAACCATTTGAATTCTTCTGCCAGGAGCCAGGAGCAGGAACTAGTCGCCCGAATGTGTAGCAGAGTTAGAATATAAAGGTGGCAAACCATTATTATAAAAATTTAATATCTAACTAGAATATTTCATTTTAATGTTTGAAAATTAAGAGAACACATTAATCTATTCAACACACCTGTATACAACACTTTTCCTAGCGTGAGGGAAGGCAGCATTTTCTTCTCTAGCCCTGCCTTCCACACTACCTAGTCGGTCGGGACCTACCAGTTGTTATATGACATTGTGCATGACCTGAAATCTTATTGGTCGTATAATAATAATAATAATAATAATAATAATAATAATAATAATAATAATTATTGAGTATGTCGAACAAAACAATGCTTTCTTTCAAGATTCGTTAGGAGTTTGTGAATTCCAAAATTGCTATTGTATTTCACCCTTACTTAAGGTAATACATACTGTGAATTTTCCAAATTTCATAGATATAAAATATCTTACTGAAATTTATACTAGTTATTATACAAAATAATAGTAATTTTTATCATGTATAGAATTATGATTATTTAAATAATACATTATTACTGTCTAATTTCATTGTTCTAATAAAAATGAGCCACGTGATTTATTCCGATAAACTATTCAAGCTTTACAATAAATGAGTTAATGATAAATCTGTCACATATTTTACATTAACCCTAAGTGTGGCAGAAACATTTTACTTTTCGCTATCTCCAAAATTCATGAGTTTTCAAAATTTAATATCTCATCAAACCTGCAGCATAGCTACAAAAAGCTGTGACCATTTTCTTTAATGTACTCGTATTTTTGAGAGACAGTACTAAAACTTGAAACAAATTATTAAAAAAAAGGATATCATTTGAGCATTTTAATTATGAAAAGTGTTGGAAAATGGTTTCCAAGAAAATGGTCTCCTAACCAGTCAAAGCTTTAGTTAGTTGGTAGTTAAATTGCGCTAACTGAGACAAATTATATATTCTTAAGGTTTAAAACTATTATTTTACTATCAAAAAGCTATCTTTTAATCTTTAAAAACTGTATCTTTTTTGTTTGATATCTTTAAAATTTTAAATGTATTATGAATCTTTCCAATATGTTAAGTTTTTAAATTCTTAGTTTAAAGGGATTATTTCTGGCGACAAATCAAAGGGTAGATTATCTCCTATATGAGTGCACATTGTTAAATCGGATTTTCAGGGCGACAATATTATTTGCGAAAAATTAAGAAACGCTAAAATAAATACCTGCATGTTGTTCGTACGATTTGTTAACAGCATTATATCGCTAAATCCATTAGTTTAATAATAATAATAATAATAATAAGAATAATTATGATAAAACATTTTCAAATCGCTCTAGCTATTTTAAAAACGACGAAAAATGTTCAACGCAGTGGTTAAAGTAGCTCTATAGAAAGCTTTCCGAAAAATTTCAAAGGAATTAAATGGCATTCTTACATTAGCTGTTTGCCAATTATAATTATGGAAAAAAGTTATTAGCATTAGGATGTTGTAATGTAAGATTGATCTGTTTTCCATAGCAGGCAAGTATGAGGGACAGATTCTCCAATCCTGCCTCACCCTCTCCTTCCATCAGGTAGTGTAAGCCAGGTTTTATTGACCTGCCCAGCGTTGAGAAAACCTGCCTGCCTATGCGTAAATTGAACCGCGGGAATCCTACCTAATAATAGGTAGATGTAGAAAGTAAAAATCTGATGTGTTCCATTCACATGACTTTCTCTACATCTTTGCAACAAATTATTGTTAAAAACTTAAGCTTCTATTTACTTCATTCTAATCGAGAAAAAATTATCAGAAGTAGTCTTATTACTTCCTTCCTTGTAAGTAGAAGCGAAAAACAGAGTACCATATGTTAAAGTGAAAGTCAAAAGCTGGTTGACAAATGAGTTGACAATGAGAAAAGTAGTTGAAAAAAAAAATCTCATAAACGACCAACTCCACGAAAAAATACTATATAACTGTGTGTTTTCCCGTGCTCTACATGTTTTGTGTGGTAAGTTTTTATCTATCTCTTAGGTTTAGCAATTATGCAAAATTCCGTAAAATTCATCCAGAATAAACTAGTCTTCAGAGGATATTCCCAGAAAATTCAAGATATATATTTTATTTCTCAGGAAAATATCTTTAATATGCGATACTTTAATCAAATTCATTAGAGCCATTTTTGAGAAAATCAAAAATTTCGAAAAATGTTCCATGTAAAGGGTAGTTTGGGGAAGATACTAAACTTAAATACCAAGTTTGGTACGTTACCACTTCTATTTTTTGAGTTATCGTATTCACAGACACACGGGCACACACACATGGACGTTTTTCTGATTTTTTTTTTTTGATACAGGGGACCCTTAAACATATATTTCAGGTGAAATCTCTGTATCGAATTCTTTGGTGGAGTGCAATACCTTGTCTGTACACTACGTTCATAGTACGTGTAAAGGAATTAAAAATTAAAGAATTATGCACGTTGTGAAAGCTCATCATTAAATATCATGTCAACATACTACCCCTCAACATGTGAAGGTACAGGCTAGAAACAGCTTTTTCTTTTTTTTTTAAAAACAGTTCCGGAGTCTGATCGGGACTCCGGTGCTGTATACCCTACTTTTTATTTACCTAATTTGTTTAGTTTGATTACTGTATGGTTACTGAATTTCTGTTTTACTTTTTACACACACATACACAAACATATAACACCCATGCCCAAGGCGGGACTCGGACCCACGATCCCCTGCGCTGCGAAACACCAAAGCGAGACGCTTTGGCGAGCGCGGCCATGGGGACCGGCCGTCTTCAGCAACTATCACAAGTAACCTCGTATTTAAAGTCAAACTTGACATACCTCTTTCACTACCTGGAATCTCGGTAAAAGTTATGTGATGTATGAATGTATTATAATAATTCACTCAGGCAAGGAACTGCCTTTAATAATCAGTTATGTTAAACATCTGCCATCTACATTGTGATATTCTGCAATGTTGATTTAACTAAATCTAAAAAGATGAGAAAATGTTTTATCAAATGCAGGTCATAAAGAACGTTTGTGTAAGGTCTTTTAAATTCCATTTCATTGTTTATGGTTGCTGCAAAGATCCTATAACAAACTGCATTTTATCGGCAACAAAATATACATTAGAGTAGGATAATAAATTACTCCACTCATAAGCCAAGAGGGTTGGCTGAAGAGGAAAGTCTGTGGTCTCTAACCGGGAAGGTAGAACAATTTCAATCCTCGGCGAAGCCCATTCTAACCTTGGGCTTTCATGGTTTTCCTCTGGACGCAAAGCGATTGTTGCTACTAAAATTCTTCTTTCCCTCATTTCCTTTCATTTGACTATGAGGTCACGGTTCGCCTGTGATGTGTAATGGCTTACGATTTGGAAATACTCTGACTGTCAGAGGGAAGCCTTTCGAACTTCGACTGCAAAGTCGTGTTCTCCGGCTTCACTGGATGGTCGCCTTGAGACCTCTCGTGACCCGGAGGTCTAGCCTGGAACTACTAGGGAACTTCACAATTTGTCACATTTCTATAGTATGCCTGTAATTAATTTGTTTCCTGCTGTTTTTTTTACCTCAACTGCACACGTGAAATACACAGGTGTTGGTGCACCTGATAGAGAAAGTAGAAAAACAAATTTGAATAAAAAAAGACTTCATAGCCTATTCGCAGAAATTAAAGATATGCATTTTGTCATGTAAATATAGTAAGTATGTGGGATTTTAATGAAAAACTTTAAAGCTTTGTTTTGAAGAAGTCAAAAATAAGAAGAATTTGTTCTTATAAAGGTAAGTTTGGGGTGGATTTTCTTGAAAACCTTCGTCTTTCACTTTTGGAACTTATATATCAGTTTTGGTATTTGATTTTTCAGTTTTAAGAAATAAAGAAAATAATTTCAGCGAGTTTTGTCTGCTCGTCAATCAATGTATATGTCTGCTCTTAAAAATATAACATTTTACGATAATTTTGTCCCGTTCCTTGTGATTTTATGTTTTAATTTTAACATATGGTAATACCTAAGAGTAGCTCTCCATAAGCGAGATTCGAACTCAAGATCTCTTGAATGTGAGGCAGACACGCTACCCCCACACTTTATTAAAGTGTTTCAGCTTTTATAATTATTACTTTTATCAAAGTTCCTCCCGTTGGTGCAAGGATAAAATCCGCAGGAGGTTGCTATTCCCTCCGTAACTGGTCATTATCATTGTCAAACTCTTTATTTGATACATTATTGGATTTCATTTAGATTGTTAGGCGTAAATGTCATTTTATTTTAGTGAACACTCTGTCAATGGACGCCGGGGAAACATTGTGGTTTGCCGCATATAAACCACTAGAACTCGTGTAAACACTGGGGATTTTCTCCCAACTTTAGGTTATGTCGCAAAATAAATTCCCTTTCAAAATTAGTTCATTAATATTTATGAGAACTATGAATTTTTAATGATATGCTAAATGTAGTGCTGTGAGGAGTTATTAAAGCATACAAAACATAGTTATTGATTGTTTATTGTGAGAAAGTATTGTACAGGATTTATATCGTTTCATGTTTGGCCGTAGTAGGATTCAACACGCTGGTGCAAGTAAAAAAATCTGATGTGTTCCATTCACATGACTTTCTCTACAACTCTGCAATAAATTGTTAAAACGCTTATGCTTCTATTTACTTCCTGCTAATCGAGAAAAAATTAGCAGAAATAGGGTTATTACTTGCTTCCTTGTAAATAGAAGCGAAATAAGGAAGTACCATAGGTTAAAGTGATAGTCAAAAGCTGGTTGCTATGAGACTGAAGTTCCTTTCTTTGTATGGACACGAGTTCACAAACTCCTGTATGAGAAAATTGCTTTTATAGCTGAAACCAAAAACAAGGAATATCTCAAAAACAATCAACTCCACGAAAAAAAATGTATATAACACAAATTGTGTGTTTTAAAGTGCTCTACACTTGTTGTGTGGTAAATATTTGACCATCTCTTACGGTTTAGCAGTTGTGGAAAATTCCGTAAAATTGACCCAGAATAAAGTAGTCTTCAGAAGCTATTCCCAGAAAATTCAAAATATACATTTTATTTGTCAGGTGATTATCTTTAATATACGATATTTTAATCAAAATCGTTAGAGCCAGTCTTTAGAAAATAAAAAATTTCAAAAAAAGTTCCATGTAAAGGGTAGTTTGGGGTGGGGGGATTTTTCTCAAAATCTTCGTGTTGCATCCCTGGAGGTTACTAACATTAAATACCAAGTTTGGTATTTTACCGACTTTTCGTTTTTTAGTTATCGTGTTCACGGACACATGGACACACACGGACCTTTTTCTGAAAATATTTTTTGGGATACAGGGGACCCTAAAACATATATTTCCGGTGAAATCTCGAATATCGAATTTTTGGTGGAGTGCAATACCTTCTCTATACACTATGTACATAGAAAAAGTAATATAGCTTTAATTTATTCTTCCCGATTAATGAGGCATAACGTAAACTTTTCTAAGTGTCGTAGAAAAGGTTGGTTGAAAAATTTGCGAGATATCCCTACATTTCTCGGGCAGACAGTTTTTCGGCACACCTGTTGCATGGAGGGAAGTGGATTCGTGTACCTTCTTAGTAATCTGAGAGGTAAATGGAAGCGGTCTATCTTTTTCTCTTGCATTGGTGTTTTGTTCTTACTGCTCTAAGAGCTATCGGAGCTGTGAGACGCGGTAAATGGAGCTGGTAATCTTATCCTAGGTAAACACTTGTCCATTTGGTTTAACTGAGTAGGTAAAGTACTTTGTAAAGGTATTTAGCTGCCCTCAAACATTTGCACACAGGTCGTTGTAATGCTGTGTTTACGAGGCGACAAGTTTAAACATTATAAATAGATATCTTATAGATTCCGTAGTATGAAAGTTTATGTATAGAAACTGAACAGTCTTTAAAATCTAATTATTGTTTAGAAAAAATCCAGTTCTTGTTATGTAGACTGTTCCATAAGAGGAGTTTAGTACATTCTGAATCTTATAGAGAAATAGCAAGTGATCCAGAGTATAAAAAAATCTGATGTGTTTCATTCACATAACTTTCTCTATATCTCTATAACAAAGTAATGTCAATAAGCTTATTATTTTATTTATTTCATGCTAATCGAGAAAAATAAACAGAAATAATCTTATTTCTTGCTTTATTGTAAGTAAAAGCGAAATAAGGGAGTACCATAGGCTAAAGTGAAAGACAAAAGCTGGTTGCTATGTGACTGATGTTCCTTAGTTTGTATGGACACGAGTTGGCAAATTCCTGTATGAGAAAAGTATAAGTTTTTCAAAGCTGAAACCAAAAACAAGGAATGTCTCAAAAACGATCAACTCCACGAAAAAATGTATATAACATAAATTGTGTGTTTTTAACGTGCTCTACATTTTGTGTGTGTTAAGTTTTTGTCCATCTCTTACGGTTTAGTAGTTATGCAAAATTTCCAAAATAAAGTAGACTTCAAAAGCTATTCTCAGAAAATTCAAGATATGCATTTTATTTGTCAGGTAAATATCTTCAATATACGATATCTTAATCAAAATCGTTAGAGCCAATTTTTAGAGAATCAGAAATTTCGAAAATAGTTCCATGTAAAGGGTAGTTGAGAGTGGGGGATTTTCTTGAAAAATTTCGTGTTGTATCCTAGGAAGATACCAAACCTAAATACCAAGTTTGGTTATTACGAACTTTTCGTTTTTGAGCTATGCTGCCCACAGACATACACACACACACATACACAGTCAAACACACAGACAGACGCACACCCGGACATTTTTCTAAAAATGCTTTTCTTTTGCATTCAGGAGGTCTCAAAACATCTATTTCCGGTGAAATCTCGGTATTGAATTTTTGGGTCCATTACAATACCTTCTCTATACACTATGTACAAAGCACTTAAAGAGAAAGTAAAAAGGCTTCCTAACAAAATGAACAATGGAGGAAACGCACACCTGGGGTACACTGAAAAAGCCTAGAGGTATTTGGTTTTTCTATAACCAAAATTTATCAAACAATAATTATAAGAATAATATTATAACAAATAACATAAAAATCTGCTGTGTTCCACTCACATAACTTTCTCTAGATCTCTGTAATAGATAATTGTTAAAAAGCTAATGCTTCTATTTACTTCATGCTAATCGTGAAAAAATTAGCAGAAATATTCTTATTACTTCCTCCCTTGTAAGTAGAGGCGAAATAAGGGAGTACCATAGGTTAAAGTGATAGTCGAAAGCTGGTTGCTATGTGACTGAAGTTCACAAAGTCCTGCATGCGAAAGTATAAGTTTTTTATAGCTGATACAAAATAAGGAATATCTCAAAAACAATCAACTCCACGAAAAAAATGCATATAACGTAAATTGTGTGTTTTAAAGTGCTCTTCATTTGTTTAATGGTAAGATTTTGTCCATCTCTTACGGTTTAGCAGTTATGGAAAATTCCGTAAAATTGAGCCAGAATAAATTAAGTCTTCAGAGGCTATTCCCAGAAAATTCAAAATATACATTTTATTTGTCAACTAAATATCTTTAATATACGAAAATTTAATCGAAATCGTTGGAGCCATTTTTTAGAAAATCAAAATTTTCGAAAAAAGTTCCATGTATACGGTAGTTTGGAGTGAAGGGATTTTTCTGAAAATCTTCCTGTCACATCCCTGAAGATACTAAACTTAAATACTAAGTTTGGTATTTTACCAACTGTTCGTTTTTGAGATATCGTATTC
Source organism: Hymenopus coronatus (assembly GCA_030762935.1). Taxonomy (NCBI): domain Eukaryota; kingdom Metazoa; phylum Arthropoda; class Insecta; order Mantodea; family Hymenopodidae; genus Hymenopus; species Hymenopus coronatus. Next base: position 115,960,424 of record CM060894.1, read on the forward strand.
ACAGACACACGGACACACACAACAACGGACCTTTTTCTGAAAATACTTTTTTTTTTTTTTTTTTTTTTTTTGGATATAGGGGCCCTATAACATATATTTCCGGTGAAATCTCGGTATCGAGATCTATACACTATACACTACATCTATACACTATGTACATAGTACGTATAGAGAAAGTAAAAAGTGACCCATTCTTAACCGGGTAGGACATATTTATTAGCTTTGATTGCTTTGTATAATATAAGATAATTTGCGTGAAACAAAGAATTTTCAGTATGCCTAATTTACATGGAATTGAACAATTTTCAACAACAAAAGGAACATATATAAAAAGCAGTACTTTAGAAGTATTATTTATGGAGTGTTATAGGCATAAGTTATACAACGGAAATGGACACCTCGTGTACTGCGACCTGCTTTAAACTATTGTGGCTAACATCCTCCAGGAGGAAGAGATGAAGTGAAGGAACCATAATTCGCAGGCAGATAGGCCAGAGATACGGTGGTACTCGCTAAGAGTTTCAAGCTCACTGCAGGAGTTGCCTAGAGAGGGCAATGAACGATCTTTGACCAAGCAGCCCTCTAGAATCCATGGAGAATACTTTTTTCTATGAGCAAGATATAGCGCTACACACCACGAAACTCAGAAGCATACATGCAAAATGAGAAAAAAACGGAATTCAGTGAAAATGATGGCAAATAAATCAACGCCACCACCGTGCATTCGTCTATCGATCAGAGAAAACCACGAAAAACCCTAGGTCGGGTTGGGCAGTATACAAAAAGTGAATCCGGAACCTCTCGATTTCGAGCGTTTATGAATGGCTAATTTTCACTTCGACGTTTAGTGACATTGGTTTGAATACTAACATATATATACTACCCTTTACTTTTTGTATCCTAACGTGCAGTTCCAGCTTGAATAAGACTCTGATTCAATTGTATGTTCCATCAGAAAAAGTTTGTAGAAATGCCACTCTTTTGAATTGTTGTAATTTAAGGGTTCTCGTTTAAAACTTATTGATTTTGACTAACAGTGAGGAAAGTTTAAATTACCATGGTTATGCTTACCGAATAATTTTATATTTCATATGCATGTATTGAAAACTCACTCAATGACGAATGAACTTTGTACTTAGAAATAAGTTACGGGATGTGTAGAGACTGTAAACTAACTCCATTCTTATACTCTGTAAGGAGTACAATAATGATGCTCTAGTAAACGAATACAAATATAAGTTTTCTTTACGCTATGCTTGAAGTAAATTATTGCTCGTTGGAGAAGTCAGAGAAATAAGCTCGCGCCTTACGTACAAACAAGAAACATAACTCGACTAATTCATTTCAACTGCGGAGTCATGAGTTGGCTGGCTTACTAAAGGTTAGGGAAGGTAGATATAAGAAACATTTCTGTATACTTCCATTTTTCAGAAGGGAGATTGAATTTGTAAATATATATACATTTATAAACCGTTTGTAATGAGTTTATTACTCAGAGCAGAAATATCGTAAGCCACATTTACGCTTACAATCTAATTCAGTACACTAACCCAGCACTAACTGCCACAAGTACCTTGATAACTTTAAGAACAAGACCCACCAAGCCAATAAGTCACACACCCTGTTATTTCGGATTTACAATGCCATAAGCGTTAAACCGATAAACAATGACTGATAAATCTATTGCGATAATCCTATATTCGAGTATAACTGGCGCAACACATTTGGACATGTGAAAATCGTAATGGGAGCTAGGAAGCGAGTTGTACTTTCTGATAAGCAGTTCAGTCGATTCATGCAAGCTGGAAGAATGCCTATCACAGTCAATGTCAAATAACTGTCACCACTTATGCACCTGCACTATACGGCGCTGCACTGATAAACATATGTTTGCATATGTATATTCATCTATACAAATAGCCTACTATACAATGTCAATCGTCTGCCTCCAATTCTTCCACACCTGACAGTCCTTTGTCTTCACTCACGTCATTGTCATCATCAACGCTATCGCTACTTTCTACACCATTATCCTGAATTAGAATTTTTTTGATTTTCTACAATTCTTACTAATGATTTTCAATGTTCTCAACATGTCAACATACATTTTCCCATTCTGACCTGCCAATTTCTGTAATTCGCTGGCGACACAACTGTTCCTCATCTTTTAATTTAAAAGTGATATATTAAGTTTTATTTTTCTTTTTTTTTCTTATCTTTGAGAACCCTGGAAATGGAACTCAGTGAAACATCAGTTGCCTTGTCTACTCTTTCATGCACTTTCTGCAGGATTTTGAAGAACTCGGGGAACATACATTTTCTTCCTTCATCTCTGCCTCTTGTTTCATGAAGTCAATGACCTTAACAATGATTTCTCTGCTTTAAGTAATACCTTGCCACTTAATTTTGATAACGTAGGAGCCACGGTTAAAAATATTAAATAAAATTAACATTATTTACTGCCCACTTTGAATACTAACATATGCGGAACACTTTCGATACAGACCGTACAAAGTTTGCTCGCTGTGACATTGAGTAAACAAGGTATCATATCACAAACTAGGCTCGGTAGTTGGGTTGGTGCTCAGGGTCACGATTCCAGAAGTTCTGCGCCGGCAATAACTGGTTACCTCGTCCCACCTCTCCTACGTGCTATCGTAGTGCTAACAAGAAACGTGCTCTAAATTATGTATACCTTGTTGCTGTTATTTTGTTTTTTAGGATATTATTTATACGTTTCGAACTATTAACTCTTGTATATTTTTATCTGAACACGCTTACTTATAAACACTTTAGCCAGTAGGGAAGGTTGATACTTGTTCATGCGTAACAGTCCCTACACGCAATACTGATTGGTAGCAAGGAATTCGCTTTCACTTCAGATGCACACCCATTCCCTCCCCCTGTTGAAAACACTAGTGAATAGTCAATAATTCAGAGGTCCCTTCAATTAGTTCTTAGAAACTGGTGAGGTTATATTGTAGAATATTCCAATAAATCTACCTAAAAATCCTTCCTGCTCTCAGTTCTATTACTTTCTCTACTGTCTCTCACCTCAGACTAACCTTTACATGGAAGATATTTCGAAATTTTGTATCAACTTAAAAATGGCTCTAATGACTTTGATTAAAGATATTTACATTGAAAATAAACTATATATCTTGAATTTGTTGGGAATTGACTCTGAGGCCCTCCTCATTCTGAATGAATTTTGCATAACTGATAAACCGTAAGAGACAGACAAAAAACTTACTGCACAAAAAATATATATCTCGCTGAAACAGTAAATTTATATATTTAAATGTTTATATAGTTATATATTATATATTTTTATAGAGCTATTAATTTCTGGGATATTCCTTATTATTAGTTTCCATTCCATTTTTAGTTTCTATTTTTCTTAAACGGGAGACCGTCATTTGTATAATCTCTTTTGTTTTACTGCTGACCATTCATAGGGAAGTGAATTTCAACATCATCGCATGCTGACATATTTTAAAAGATTTGACTCGATGAAGTGTAAGAATAAGAGAACAGTTGTTCCCAGTAGAGGTAGAGAAAGTATATGAATTGAACACATCAAGTTTGTTAAATCCATCTTATACAGACAGCAGAAACTATACATTTATATTGGAGGTTTCTCTGAAATGCTCTTGAAGTATTAATGAATATTTGGAGTGCGAGCTACTTGAAGATTGAACTTGAAGGGAGTTGCCTAGGAAACTTTGTGTCTTGAGTAAATTAGCTTCGAGAGGAAATGCAGCTACCGAGAGCTATAAAATTTACATTTTAATTGAATTTGGTGTTACGAACTAAGCTTATCTTTAGCTTGTGTGGATGGTTGTGTTTATCCTGCACAAAAGGTTGCAGAACGTTTATTTAAATGCTAGGATTTACACCCAAGAGCTATAAAACTCTTCAAAATAACATCACTATGGCGCATGAAACCTGCCAACTAGGATATTTTATTAATCCTATTAACATATATTGCTTAAAGCAAGGGGTTTAAAGATGAAACTATTGTTTTACAGCGACAGACTTAGGCCAGGAAACAAAAACTAAATGTATAACGTGTACAGAAATTCCGACACATACATGTGAATAGCTTAGTGTATTTCTAAGATTACGAACTTGTTAATATGAAATGGGTTTTATTTTTCTGTTTAAATGTCAACATATTATTTATAGAAGCTTTAAGGAAACGATATGTTTTCCAGTGCTTTTATCTTGGACATTTTGTTTATGATCTTTCAAAAAACAAATATAGTTATGCTGAGGAATCACAGCTTTGAAAAATAATTTGATTTAGAGGGACTTGCAAGTTTAAATCGATATTTTACATTCCATTAACTTAAAATCTCTTGTTTAATAATAATTTGCCATCAAAATGTATGTAATAAACCCATTAATATGTTAGTAGTATGTTTTCATGAATTCGAAGTGCATGCATGCTTTTCTTTTAAATTCAGTGCGGACCATTTCAAACCTACCGGTGTTCTAGCGTTCGTACGGACCCATTTACTGAGAGATGCGAACGCACTCAGACGTTACAATAAAGCCCATCTGTGGTGAGTGATGGAGATTAAAGTCTTACAGTGTATGTTAAGGCTACCTCACAGTGTTGCCACGTTTGTCAGTCCCTATCGTCAATGTCTAGCGGCTGCACTCCCAACTACCGACATCTGTACAATAAAACACTGAAACATGCAATGGTAATTTATTTAAAATATTTTAGTGATCCTTCGCTCATACACACACTATTATATGCAATTTCTCTGCTAATAACAATCACCGCTGTTATAAAGCAACATAAGCGGTGTACGTTACAAGGCTGGCAAAAACCGAAGAATGTTGTAATCATTTTGCAAGGGTGACATCTCTGTTTATCAAATGCATAGTTAGCCCTCACTGACGCTAAATTTATCACCCCATACAAATAATGCACCGGTAAGAGAAAACGTAACGCTGATTTTATCTTTTAACGAAACAATTTTTAAACATCTTTATTTATACATTTAATGATTTAATTAAATCTATAACCAGTCATAAATGAATTGATTTTTAAATCAATTCATTTATTATCTTCATTATTTATTTAGTCTGAATACCTTGTTTCTATAATATAATACTTTCTCTCGCTGTCTTATTTTCTATTTAATTTTAATTGACCCCTTTTAATGCACTCCAGTGTACTTGCACGAAAATAAAATTCATAATTTACTAAGAACCGTTACACATGGCGGTACCAGTAGTAAGGCCATCAACTTCGCTCTTGGTGGTAAAGTGGCGATCGATTATGCGCCTAGTTTTTGACAAACTTAAAAAGGCCTTTCCATATTTGGCTACTGTATGAATTAAATGATAAGTAAATATGAATCAGTAAAAGGAATTAAAGACCCAGAAAAGATTTAAAAGATAAAATTCAACTATGAAATATTATTACCTGTATTGAACATTTACAATAATAAATACATAAAACAGGATTTGACATACTTCATGCACTACGTGCTGTAAAACCGTAGAAAAATGTAGGTTGGGTTAATAACGTAAATGCAGGAAATCCAACTTTCGGCGATGAACGAGAAGCATGAACAGAAAATGTATCACAAAATACTATCATCGAAGTAGATTGTAATCCAGTGTAAATTTTGTAAACCGAGGCGTCGTCAAGTTTTATAATCACATGAAATTTGAAAAAGGAAACACTTTGCACACGTATATCATTTCATAGTTTTTTGCATGACGGTACGAAATTAAAATAAAAGAAATTAGGAAGCAGTTTACCATTTTGAATGAGGTACACAATGGCGATTATTTATGTGGCATATGTGTGTAAATAAACATTGGATGACAAGATGGCCATGACAGTTCTTTAGCCTGAGAACTATTGCTTTGCTTCATTACTTACTTCTATAAACATAAGCAGGTTTTGCAACATGCAACAGTTTTGCTAATTATCAATTAACTTCATGAAGAATTGCATGTTACTCGAAACTTCTATTTAAACTTCTTATTTGAAAGAAACTAGACATAAATACCGTCTTATTTTTATTTTAAAATGTTTAGAGTATTTTAAACGTTTATGGAGGTGAAGATTCTTAATAAATACAGGATATTACATTTTTTACTTTCTCTACACGTACCAAAATAAATAAATACATAAATAAAATCTGAATATCCTACCCCAGAACCTTGGTTACTATACCGGGGCATATATCCAAACTTCATAATTATTTCCCAAAAAACAATACATAAAAGTTACAATATATATTTTTTTTCAGATAACTTAACCTAATACAACTCGTAAAGCCAAACAACTTAAAATAACACAATGAGAAAAAATACTACATCAAACTAAATAAAATAAAACAATAATTTACTTCCAAAAAAAAAAAAAAAAAGGAGAACAAAATAAGTATTTTTATTACAGTAACTAAAACTAGACGACAGGGAATAAGTTAAAGCAAAATTAATAAACGTATAACTACACTTCTATCTAATATTAACTGGAAGCTAGTAAATGTAACTGATAACGTATTACACCAAACTACAAAAACTAGCTTCTATCCATTGGAAGCCAGCGGAAAATGTGCTGGACACCAGCACTCAACTGATACGATGTATAATAAGTTTCTACTAGTTAAGTTTATTAATTCCACAAAAGGACCCTTATTGTTTATTATTATTATTATTATTATTACTACTACTACTACTACTATCATCTTTATCATCATCATATGCGTTTCTCATCTCACTTTGTTTATTTAAAATATTAAATAAATCAATTTAGTCTATCAATTTAACCTTTTAGTTAATAACTACTTCATTTCTTTGTTTTATCAATTTACTATAATGCATTTTTTAAATAACTTTATAATATTTTTTTAATAACTCACCTACTCTCTACACGTTACATACATAGTGTCGAGGGAAGGTATTGTATTGCCTCCAAAATTCGATACCGAGATTTCACCCGAAATATATGTTTTGGGACCCCCTGCATAAAAAAGCATTTTTAGAAAAAGGTCAGAGAGTATATATGTGACTCTGTGTACAGCATAGCTCTTTAACGAAAATTCCATTAAATACCAAACTTGATATTTAAGTTTAGTTTCTCCCAAGGATACGTCGTGAAGATTATTATGAAAATCCCTCAAACTCAAACTGCCTTTTGCATGGACAATTTTTCGAGAATGTTTATTTTCTCAAAAATGGCTGAGACGATTTTGATTAAAATACCGCTATTAAAGATACTTACACGCCAAATAAAATGTATATTTAGAATTTTTTGGGAATAGTCCCTGAAGACTTTTTTATTCTGAATGATTTTACATGACAGTACGAGATAGACAAAGATGTACTACACAGAAATGTAGATCTCGTTAAAACATAGTCTATCACTCTCCTTTTTGTTTGTGTGTGTAGAACTGACTGTTTCTGAGATATTCCTTATTATTGATTTCAACTTTAATACTTATACGGGAATTTTTGAACATCTAGCCATACAAAAAAGAAGGAACTGCAATCACTTAGCAAACAGACACTAAAAGATTTGACTATCGCTTTAGGCTAGTGTTATTTCCCATCTACTTATAAGGAATAATAAGACTATTTCTGCTATTTTATCCATGAAGAGGCATTTAAGCACGAAATAGATATAATATGATTTTTAACAATAATTTGTTACACAGAAAGGGAAAAGGACATGTGAATGGAACACATCAGATTTTTTCATGATAGTGCCTTAGTTACAACTTTCTATTTCTAGTTTCTCTACGTGTATAGGGAAGGTATTGCACTCCACGCAAAAATTCGATACCGAGATTTCACCGGAAATATATATATATATATATATATATATATATATATATATATCTATCCAAAAAAAAATTTAGAAAAAGGTCCGTGTGTGTCCGTGTGTCTGTAAACACGATAACTCAAAATCGAAAAGTCGGTAAAATAACAAACTTGGTATTTAAGTTTAGTATCTTCCAGGGATGCAACAGGAGGATTTTGAGAAAAATCCCCCGAACTACTATTTACATGGAACATTTTTCAAAAATTCTTATTTTCTCAAAAATGGCTCTAATGACTTGATTAACATATCATATATTAAAGATATTTACGTGATAAATAAAATGTATATCTTGAATTTTCTGGGAATAGCCTCTGAAGACTACTTTATTCTGGATAAACTGCTAAACCGTAAGAGATGGACAAAAGCTTACTGCACAAAAAATGTAAAACACATTAAAACACATAATTTATGTTATATACATTTTTCCTTGGAGTTGAACGTTTTTTAGATATTCCTTGCTTTTGGTTTCAGCTTTAAAGAAGTATACTTTTCTCACACTTTAACTCCCGTCCATACAAAGGAACTTCAGTCACTTAGCAACCAGCTTTTGACTATCACTTTAACCTATGGTACTCCCTTATTTTGGTTTTACTTACAAGGACGCAAGTAATAAGACTATTTCACTATTTTTTTCGATTAGAATGAAGTAAATAGAACAATAAGCTTTTTAACAATACTTTGTTGCAGAGATGTAGAAAAAGTCATGTAAATGGAACACATCAGATTTTTACTCTTAGACATTACAAAACTTCACTTTTTACACTGATAACAGAAGATTACATTTGTGTAATTTCTTGAATGCAACCAAGCATATCTGTAGGTCGTGCCTTACTAATGAACTATAGTATTTCGGGCTTTATAAATATCTGCTTGTAGAAGAAATGTGTGGAAGAGATTATGAATCGTAATTTGGTGGTTGGTGGGGGGGGGGTCGTAGGGAGAAGGAAATAGTTATTATCCTTTGCGGTGAGATAGCAGTTCATAGCTTAGTGCATTTGGCTCGGTATCCAGTTCGCTCTACTCCAGTGTTTAATGGATTTTCTGTACGCTGTTTGCAAAGAGGGCAATGGGAGCAGAAACCTGCTTACCGAAAGTACGCGATCTCCCCCTCTTTAGCCCGGGGCATTGAGGGGAGGTGAAGACAAGTTATATCCATTGTTTCTAGGCAATTGGTTCACTGTGTCATACGGGTTGCCGTACAAGTAGTTATACTGGCATTTGATGTAGGATAGAATGGATATTATAAGATAAGGATATGCATACGTAGGAATATGAGATGTTTTACATTCACATGGATGTGAAACTTGGACAATTTTAAAAGCAGAAGGAAAGAGAATAGAAGCATTTGAAACATGGTGCTATAGGAAAATGCTAAAAATTAAATGGAGTGACAAAATTAAAAATGAAGAAGTATATAAAACAGCAGAAGCGGAAAAACGAATTTGGAACCAAATTAAAAGAAGAAGAACAAAATTAATAGGCCATTTATTAAGACATCAGAGCACACTGAATATTATGACAGAAGGAAGAAGTGGCAAAGGAAGGAGCAAGATCACAATATATAAATATGAAATGCAGTAAATATGAAGAACTCGAACGGAAAGCAGAGAGAAGATCTGAATGGAGAGTCGCTGCAAACCAATCCAAGGATTGAAACAACTTTCTCTAACCTCTAGCATTTATTAGTGGGTATACACACTATGAAGCTTATTACTTTCCCTACTACATAAAGTAAGTAATTATGGGTTCCATTCTTGCTTGGAATTTTTTTCTCTTATGGATGGTATAAAATACGATTAGTTTCTACTTTCATTTTTAAACCCTTTATTTTATTTTATTTTTACTTTCTCTATACGTACTATATACATAGTGTATAGAGAAGGTATTGCACCCAAAAATTCGATGCCGAGATTTCACCGGAAATACAGGTTTTGGATCCCCGGAATCCAAAAAAAAAAAGCATTTTTAGAAACATGTCCGTGTGTGCGTGTGTGTGTGTGTGTCTATGCGCAGCAGAGCTCCCAAACGAAAAGACCGCTAAATACCGAACTTGCTATTTAAGTTTAGTATCTTCCAAGGATGCGACACCAAGATTTTCATGAAAACCCCCACTCCAACTACCCTTTATATGGAACTTTTTTCGAAAATTTTGATTTTCTAAAAAAAAATGGCGCTAACGATTTTGATTAAAATATATTATATTAAAGATATTTACCTAACAAATAAAATGTATATCTTGAATTTTCTGGGAATATCCTCTGTAGACTACTTTATTTTGGATGCATTTTACGGAATCTTGCATAACTGCTAAACGGTAAGAGATGGACAAAAACTAACCACAGAAAAATGTGGAGCACATTAAAACACACAATTTATGTTATATACATTTTTTTCGCGGGGTTGGTCGTTTTTAAGATATTCCTTGTTTCTGGTTTTAGCTTTAAAAAACTTATACTATTCTCATACAGGAATTTGTCAACTCCTGTCCATACATACAAACAAAGGAACCTCCGGCACATAGCAACAGTTTTTGACTTTCACTTTAACCTATGGTACTCCCTTGTTTCGCTTCTACTTACAAGGAAGCAAGTAATAAGACTATTTTTGCTAACTTTTTCTCGATGAGCATGAATTTTTTAAATAGAAGAATAAGCTTCTTTACAACAATTTATTGCATAGATGTAGAGAAAGTCATGTGAATGGAACACATCAGATTGTTTATAGGTTTAACGCACACTTTTACTACGGATGACACCGCAGGAGATGATAATGGTGTTACATGGAATGAAGATAGAGCACCGGTGGAAGGCGATCGCTAGGGAAACCGGAATAAATTTTCCCAGCGCTGCTTTGTTCACCACAAATACCACATGCGGTGGCCTGGGATCGAGCCCGGGCCGCGTTTGTCATATATTTGTCGTTAATGTTACCTCAAAATGCACACCCATTGCTTTACGCGCTATTACTGGGTAATGTCATTTTATCGTGTTGAGGAAAGAAGGTTAAATTAACACCTACTAATATTATGAAGAATTTGCCTTCTAATCAAGTTGAATTAAGAGATAATCCAGTAATTAATGGTTATCAATGGGCTTGAGTTAAACAATATTTTAGTCAAGCTTCTGTGAAAATTATATTTCTGTTGGTAAACGTCTAACATAATATCTAGCCGCTTAATTTTTACTTTCTCTATACGCACTATGTATATAGTGGTATAGAGAAGGTACTGCACTCACCCAAAAATTCGATACCGAGATTTCACCGGAAATGTATGTTTTAGGGTCCCCAGTATCCAAAAAGGTATTTTCAGAAAAAGGTGTGTGTCTGTGTGTCCGTGTGTCTGTGAACACGATAGCTCAAAAACGAAATGTCGGTAAAATACCAAACTTGGTATTAAAGTTTAGTATCTTCCAGGGATGCGACACGAAGAGTTTGAGAAAAATCCCCCCTCCCCAAACGACCCTTTAAATGGAACTTTTTTCGAAATTTTTTATTTTGTACAAAATGGCTCTAACGATTTTGATTAAAATATCGTATATTAAAGATATTCACCTGACAAATAAAATGCATATTTTGAATTTTCTGGGAATAGTCTCTGAAGAGTAGTTTATTCATGGATGAATTTTACTGAATTTTGAATAACTGCTAAACTGTAAGAGATGGACAAAAACTTACTACACAAAAATGTAGAGCACATTAAAACACACAATTTATTTTATAGCCATTTTTTTCGTGAGTTCATCGTTTTTGAGATATTCCTTATTTTTGGTTTCTGCTATGAAAAACGAACATACACGAACTTGTCAACTCCTATCCATATAAACAAAGGAACTTCATTGACACAGAAACCAGCTTTTGACTATCATGGTAGTCCCTTATTTCGTTTCTATTTACAAGGAAGCAAGTAATATTACTATTTCTGCTCATTTTTTCTGATTAGCATAAAGTAAATAGAAGTATATGCTTTTTAAGAATAATTTGTTGCAGGAATATAGAGAAAGTCATGTGAATGTTACACATCAGATTTTTTGGGTACTTGTTAATAAATTATCTCCTATCTTAGCAATTTCGTTTTTAACAACCAGAGTCAATGTTCTCAACACAGGTATATTTTCCAACTTCGCAGCTATAATGGCTTACTTTCCAACCACAAGTACTTTTGAAAATGTTAACTTCTGCTTATTTCACATTTCTTCTGTCGACCTATCTTCACCACGTGCTTGATTTTGTTTGCCATTGGTCACGTCATATGTTTCTATTTAAGCAACAGCCTGTCTAACTGCGTAGGAGCATGAACTAATACTTCTTTGTATCTAATTTTCAGTAAGTAACTGTAAATATTCTGCGCGCGAGGTAACTGACCAAACTCTAGAGCAGCCATGTTTTTCATTTCAACCCCAACCACCATTAAAATCCCCTCACGCTACACAATTGTATTTCTCTTAAATTATTTGCATTTTCTCTTGGAACCATATTTTATTTTCTGCTTATGCTTACCATTATAATTGCTATTGTTACTCTTATCACGACCATTATAAGATTAATGGCTACGAAAGACGCACTGTCTCTGTAGAGATTGAAATGTCTCTGTATATTTTAACGGAAAATATAGTCTGTTTTGAGATCCCCTAAATTCAAAAAAAAAAAATTTTGCGAAATTTGCGCGGGTATGTAGTTGTGTTTGTATATTATAAACAGCGTAACTCAAAAACAAAAAGTCTCTCGGGTGTCAAACCTGATATTTAAGTTCAGTACCTTCCAAGAATGCATGAATATTTTAATAAAAATCATCCGCCAAACTGCCCTTTGCATGGAGTATTTTTCGAAAATGTTTCTCAAAATTAAATGTAACAGCTTTGATAAAATACAGTATGATTAATATTTTTTTTAATGTAATACATATCTTGCGTTTTGTGGAGTTTCTGAAGTCCTGTTGAATCTCAAGCTTCTGCATGACTGCTAAACCGTAAGAAATCTCGTTATACACACGATATATACGTCTATAGACACGCACGGTCTGTCTCAGAATTCAGTCGCACAAATTGGTAGGATTGTAGGAGTCCAAAATAAGCAGTTTGAGTTTTGGAATCTATTGTCTCTTTTGCCAAATGTGAAGGTTATGGCATGTTTTCTGAATTGCACAATAATGGCCATATCCTATTTTCATTCAGAATGCCTCATTTGTAAGCCAGTAGTTGAAAGAATGGAGTATTGGTGCACAATCCATTAAAATTATTGGACTCGCAACTTTGGGAAAATTTCCAATTCTTTGAAGATGTGCACTGATAAGAGTTCAGTTGACTGCCGTCCTCGTAGCCGCGCTCACTTTCGTGCTTCGTGGCACAGGGGATCGTGGGTTCGACTCCCGCGTTGAGCACGGATGTGTATGTGTTTGTAAATGTGTATATGTAAAAAGTAAACGTTAAATTAATAGATCAACAAAGGAAACATAGAAAAACTGGAAAAAAAGGAGAAAAAAGGAATACAGCGCCGGAATGCTGACAAGCCTCCGGAAGTGTATTTTTGTAAAAAAAAAAAAAAAAAAAAAAAAAAACGAAAGAAATGAAAAGTTGACTTGAGATCACATGTAGTTAGCGAGAGCACTGCGCTCTAATATACTGGAGGGCGAGTCGGTATAGCGCTGGTCATCGAATCTCTCCGCACTCTAGATTTACAATTTTTAATGGTTTAATTTTCTTTCTTTTTTTTCTCTCAAAACGGTGCATATAGGTTAGTTTGAATTTATGCAGCCAAGACGATAAACCCTTCAATACAAATTACTTTCAAAAGACGTGAATGGTGTCTACTTAGCGTTTAATACTAAGTGCAGTAATTGTCAAAGAATCTGCGTAGATTATTGCAATAAAAAATTAGGTTTGTTGAAAACATTAATGTGATGCGTGCTTTGAAACGTAGTGTGAACTGTGTTTTTTGAGGGGGAATAAAAAATCCTGGTTATTGCTTAGATTCGAATTACTTTGAATTTATCCGTATGTGAATATGCTTCTGAAAAGCTTGCCCAATGCGTGTCTACCTGAATTGTTGAACATTATGTTCATATGTATTATAAAGGTATGTATATTATGTGTAAGGCCGCGCCGTGGTCAAGTGGTCGCCTCTCATCTATACGGCCCGGGTTGGATCCCAAGCGACTGCATATTGAATTTGTGGTGGACAAAGCGACGCTTTGCATTCAACCGGTGCACCATCATTCCATGCATGACCAGTGTCATTGCCTGCGGTGCCACAAATAGTAAAAGCGAGCGTTAAACACCGAAAAAAAAACAACAACAAAAAAACTCCTCGCCGTCGGGTTAGGTTGCCACAATCTCTTATTCCTAAGCCTTTACTACAAAGAGGATTTGCGTAGTGGGTTATGCCCTTTTATCTCAGCTATGAAAATAAATAATTATAAGGTACGCCCCAAAATATGTATTTTTCTTTTCCCAAATGAGTTTTGACAACTAAAATTCCTCTAATTTAAATGTTGTCGTTTTCTTTCCTTTGGATATCTTTTGTCCAGAGAGAGTCGGGGACTAACTGGTTCTCCTTAAATATTATCCAGCTTCAACTACCCGGAGGTGGCCTTCTCTTGCGCCTCCAGCTTTGCGCATATTACTTCCAACGGCTACCACCAGAATCCAGCAATCAGAACCCTCTATGAAGAGTTCCTCGAAGCTTAAATGGAGCCTCCATTTACCATCAAAATGGTACATTAAATAAAATTGCCTTACTAAATCAAATTTGTCAAAAGTATTATGATGACACTTTCTTATGTTTAAGTTGACAATTTTAGTCTTATGTTTAAAATCATGAATGAAATATTTGTAATAGTCATAAAACTTACAACGAATTACTGGGTAAATCTGTAGCTTGCTAAAATTATTGAAACATAAATTCTAGATGGCAATATTTGTAAAGAAATACATATTTGTTTGTATGTATCTGTTGTTTTTCAGAATAAATTATTTATAAGCCAATGATTAAAGCGATCATAAAATTAATCCTTGAGCTTTTAGATAGGATGTTTGAGGTTATATATGTAAATTTACATGTACATCAGATAAGAGCTGAAATAGAATTAATTTTATGCGCCAAAATGTAAAACTGAGAAAAAAAATTATACATACAGAAAGAAGGAGCAGAATTAAAAGGTTGCGCATAGATAATTTAAACACGTTTTTAGGATTTTGAAATGGTGGATCGCGAAAAAGTTCGGCTAAAATGATTCACAGATGTCCCTGACTTATTTATATGATATAATTTAAATCGGAAAATGTCATTTTGTTTGCCTAAAAGCTCGATTACACGTCCCTTAATGTTCCAATATGGAAGGCTTGTTAATCCGAGCAAAAGTTATATACTAGCTGGCTGCGCACATTGGACAAGTAGATTTTGTATCTCTAATGAGGGTATAATTAACGTCATTTAGCACTCTTCCTCCGCTCTAATTGAAATTAATGTAAATTATCTGTAAGATCTTGATGCGAATTCCCTATTTTACCGCTTATAATTGTAATTTTGTTTAGCCCCATGATCCGCGAAAGACTCATTTTCTAATCTCCCCCTGCCCCGATGGTCTTCCAAGTTCCGAAATGCCAATAGGTAATATTTAGTTCAGGTTCAACAATCGATCAAGGTTGAGTAGCTCGTTACGTAATTATAAATGGGTGAAATTTTAAACAAACAATTATTGTGACGTCATTGCCACCAGCGTTTTGTTAGTATGAAAGCTTCATAACTTATTTATTCGTAAAGGATTGAGTGAATTATCCTTGTGATATTGTTGTTATTCAATTTGAAACTTGCGGAGTGTTTGGAAGATATCCGCATATACACAATTTACAGATTTAGAAACCCGTGCCAACTTCTTGCATTATTGGATTGTGAATGGCCTTCCCTCACGCATGCGTTTATGTTGTATTACATCTGCGCTTGCATCTCATTGTGAATGTGACTTAAATACAAGAAACCCGCAGCGTATTGTATTTGAATGTACTCAATATGCAGATCAGGGTAGAGTAGAAAGGAGAGCGTTGAGCAGCTAAATTGTGATCATCTTATAGATATAGATTATAGGTAATTGGCTGTTAATACATGTACATATGTATTGCTTCGATGCGGTCCTTCATAATCTAAACGAGAATATTGATGCAAATATACCAATATATGTACTCTAATATGTGCATTATTATCAAGGCAGCAGTCTTTTGTTTTTCTTTATACCTGAGAAATGCATTTGCTGTTTTTTCTGAGGAAAATGAAAGCCTTGCCTTGGCTTTTTGTAACCCTGGTGGTGGCGGGAAGGAGTATTGGAAATTTCTCTTTATCTTTCAAGAGATTTGTACACGCTTTGAGGAGGAAATGGAAGCAGTGCCTTAGCTTTCTGCATCCTAACAGAGAGTTTCTCTTTATCTTGCAACAAGTTTTGTGCGAGGAAGTGAAATAAGGGGCCTTGCGCGCCATTAATGCAGAGAGGGAAATGGAATCAGAAGTTTCTCTTTACGCAACAGTTTTTGCGAAAGAAATGTAAGGAGAATCCTTTTCATTTATCCTCGACCTTTACATCTCTATCGGCGTCTTTCTTTCATACAAGATCTTAGCCAGTCCTTGAGAACAGCGCCTCGAGGTTTTTGCACCGAGAGGAAAACATGACCAGGAGTTTATCCAAGGAGGAGCTTTTATGTACCGCCTGGGGGTAAGTCTGCTTTTCTTGCCTTTGCTGTGTAATCTCTATTGGAGGGGATGGAGCCAGCTTCATTTCTTCGCTGCGCTCCTAGAACCTGTGAAGAATATCCACCCCCCCAGGAATCTAGCGTGAAAAGCAGAAAGCTAATAAACTCAATTTTACATTCATTTTGTATTGAGTTAGGGCTGAGGTTGCACTTTTAGTAGCAACGTTTCATTTTCTGCACGGAAAGGAAAAGGGACGCTCAAGAAAAAAAGCATTTCAGTCCATGAAAGATGCATCCATTTCATTCTAAAACAACCACAGAAAACAGAATTACAGCGTTATATCATAAGTTAACCTCCTCCTATATGTGGTGTATTACTGAAACGAAATTACACGGTAAAAAAAATCTGATGTGTACCATTCACATGACTTTCTCCATATCCCTGCAACAAATTATTCTTAAAAAGCTTATACTTCTATTTACTTTATGCTAATCAGAACAAATTAGCAGAAATAGTCTTATTAATCGCATCCTTGTAAGTAGAAGCGAAATAAAGGACAACCGTAGGTTAAAGTGATAGTCAAAAGCTGGTTGCTATGTCAATGAAGTTCCTTTGTTTGTATGGATAGGAGTTGACAAGTTCCAGTATGAGAAAAGTATACGTTTTTCATAGCAGAAACCAAAAATAAGGAATGTCACAAAAACGACGAACTGCACGAAAAAAATGTATACAACATAAATTGTGTGTTTTAATGTGCTCTACACTTTTTGTGAAGTAAGTTTTTGTCCATCTCTTACGGTTTAGCACTTATTCAAAATTTAGTAAAATTCATCCAGAATAAACCACTCTTCAGAGGCTATTCCCAGAAAATTCCAGATATAAATTTCATTTTTCAGGTAAATATGTTTAATATCCGAAATTTTAATCAAAATCGTTAGAGCTATTTTTGAGAAAATCAAAATTTTTGAAAAAAGTTCCATGTAAAGGGTAGTTGGGGGTGGGGGAATTTTTCTCAAAATCTTCGTGTCGCATCCCTGGAAGATACTAAACTTAAATACCAAGTTTGGTATTTTACCGACTTTTCGTTTTCGAGTTATCGTGTTCACAGACACACGGACACACACACACACACACACACACACACACACACACACACACACACACACGCACGGACCTTTTTGAGAAAATGCTTTTCTTGGATATTGGGGACCCTAAAACATATATTTCCGGTGAAATCTCGGTATCGAATTTTTGGTGGAGTGCAATACTTTCTCTATACACTATGTACATAGTGCGTATGGAGACAGTAATAAGAAAGCCCCAATTAATAAACAAATATATGGAATTGATAAAGTCTGTATTATATAAATTGCAGACTAAAATACATAATGATTTTGGTACAGCAAGCTTGTCACAGAGGAATGTAATGTAGATAATTTATTTATTAGTCTGACTCTGAGACAGTACATGTCTTGTCACGGGGCAAAGAGTTATTCAGAAGGGAAATATAAATTATAGCTAATAATATAAATTATCCAAAGAAGGAAATGTAAATGTACGTTGAAAATGGGAAGGGAAGAAAGATTTCAAACACGTATAAGTAGCAGAGTTATCACGAGCTGGTAGCACCGTATACCGTTAGGGTAGAGAATTGACCCGAAGGGGGCAATATATCTATGAAAAGCCAAAATACACAGTTTACTGATTGCTTTGACTTGTTTACAATATACTTAGAGAATAAATCATAGTGCCTCCAAAAATTATATTAAACCATATCAATCCGAAAATTTAGAAAATATATTAATCTTCAATCTTCTAATAAGTTTATATTAAAATTACAAATGGAATCTGCAGTATGAAATAATACTAGTCGTATTTTAAACGTACCAATAGTTTGAAATCCTATTAAAATCCCATTTTGGGCAAATTTCACTATTTAGATAGGGTAGGCCCATTGATCTATATTACTTAACACATGCCTAAAAAAAACCGATCCAATATAGCCCTCACAATCCGACGTTAAAGTGACCAATTGGTAAAAATGGAAAAAAAAAAAAAAAATCTGATGTGTTCCATTCAATGACTTTCTCTACATCTCTGTGACAAATAATTGTGTATCTGTAATCGTAATAAACATTAGCAGAAATCGTCCTTATAATTGGTTCGTTGTAAGTAGAAGGGAAACAAATCCAATATGTTCCATTCACATGTCTTCTAACTGTTCGATAAACAAACCTTTCATTCATTAATCGGTTATCTACAGCATGTTAAGATAAACGTAAGCATAATTAGACTTAATACTAGCTTCTTTGTAAGTAGAAGGGAAATAAGGGAATGCACAGGTTAAAACGATAGTTCAGTTCTTTAAAAACCGGTTGCTGTGTGAAACTGTTGACATTCTTTCCTTGCCAGGAGTAAACAAACGAGAAATAAGTAGAAAAATGAATTCCCGTTAGAGAAAAGTTTGTGTCTCAAAATTGAAATCAATAATCCGAAGTATTTCGAGAACGGTAAGCACCACAAAAATGTATATGGTACAAATTGTGTGTTTTAATGACATCCACATTATTTGTGTTGTAAATTTTTTTCTATCTCTTACGGTTTGCCAATTATACACAGGTCATCCCGAATGAAGAGGTCTTCAGAGGCTATTCCCAGAATATTCAAGATATGCATTTCGTTTGTCTTAAAAATATCTTAAACATAAGGTCTTTTAATCAAAATCATTACAGCCTTTTTTGAGAAGATCAACATTTTCCATAAATGTTCCATATAAAGGACAGTTTGGGGTGGAGGCATTTTCTTGAAAATATTCATGTCGCATCCTTGGAACATACTAACTAAACGGAGCTTTTAGTATTGATATTTAACCAATATTTTGTTATTGGTATTTAATTTGGTATTTAACCAACTTTTTGTTTTACAGCCCCACACACACATATACGAACATTTTTTTCTAAAAATGCTTTTTTTGGTATCAGGGGGTCCTAAAATATGTAGAGAAAGTAAAACGTGTTGGAAAAATTACAACTTATGACAACCTTTGTATCGGGAATCGACCATAGAGATATTTAAATATAACCCACACAAAATCAATAGTAAAGAAATGTATTTGTAGAGTAAAAATAACGTTTGTACAAAGAATACTAAAATGTACATACATAATGTTAGGGTATATATATTACCTTAATATGTACGGATTTACTTGGTGTTGTTAAGTTTTTATTATGAGTAAGACTTTTGCATAAACTGAACTTAAAATAATAATAATACAAATTAAAATTTATTCCAATATTAACATTTTCTTAAACGAATGAAACTATTGTAGAAAATAATTAGAGGTAATTATACTATTTAGCTTTAAAAAGACCTCTACTTATGTTTAAATAAACCCATTTCTATTTGTTTTTTCTCTTCGTCTGGCAGTATTTTCACAAATCAATCACATACTTTAATATCTGATGCTCTTTACACAGCGAAATCAACGTCTGTCAGTGAGGCCTATCCGTCTTTCTTCCACATTTTCACCCTCAATACACGATCAACTTGCCTAGATAATGTTGGGTAATTGACTTCGCCGTACGCATTTGAACTCAGTTCCGCTACAATATTCGCTATCGCAAAACCTGCCCTGCGTCTTCGGTCCCTCCCTCTTGTGAAAATTAGACATGTACGTCTTGTGTGTGCCACTCCTACTTTTCTGTATTAACCAACCGGAAAATATACTAGTTCTTTCGTAGTCGGCTCTACCTCCACTTATGTCGCACTGTCACCCCCTTAGGTTATACAAGCGAGTGCGTAGAGGTCAAAAACCTATCTAGGAACGAACAACACTTAAACCACAGAATGGAGAACCTGGAAGAATAGCCGGACCGTAGCCAGGCATGAGCGTGAGGAAGTGGATGATATGAAAAGCAAGCGAAATGAATAATAGAAAAGATGATGATGAATTTGTGGAATGACAGCCGGGGGAAACCGGAGAACCGGAGAAAACCTACCTTGCCACCTCTTCGCCCACCACAAATCCCACATGCGGGTGCTTGATGTTGAACCCAGACCGCCTAGGTGGGAGGCGAGTGGACAAACCACTCGGCTACTCTTAATAATAAACTTATTACTTCTCCATTTATGCCTTTGCCAGCCTGTATAAAAAAAAAAAAAAAGATACGTAAGTTGTAAAAATTGAATTTAATTGAAAATAGTTGAAAATAATATGTAAAACTAAAGTTTACATAAAAACGGGAGCCATCGGTATAAACGTGAAACTCTTGGTCCTGAGGGTAATCGTGTTACACAGGGATTAATTCAAGATCTGGATGTCTAAAGAAGTGAGAAAATATTTCACTTCATGAGTATTATTGACTTAAAGAATAGACGACCTTTTTGTTATGCTTATGCCATAGAGGAAGCTTTTAAAGAGTTTGACTATGTGAAACAATGCAATTCGGTTTTCTTTGCAAAGTTTGGGAGTTAAATAATAAAACAGAGCTGAAACTAAATCTAACTTTTCGTTTAAGAAGCTTTTAAGTAGTTAAAATTGAAATACATAACAAATAATATCTCGGAAACTATTAAGTCAAAAAAGCTTTGGCATAAATGCTGTGTTTTAACGAAATATACATTTTTGAATAGTTAATTTGTGCGTATCTCTTACGGTTTACCAGCTATACTAAAGTCAGCTATTTTAATCAGAATCGTTAGAACTATTTATCACAAAAACATAATTTTAAAAAGTTTTCCATGTAAAAGATAGTTTAGATTGAGGGAATTTCCCCAAAAGTATTCGTGTTCTGCCCCTGGAAGTCGGTAATAATCCAAGTTTTTGAGTTGTGCTGTCCAGACATTCACACTGACCCTTTTCTAAAAATGCTTTTTTATTTATTCTTGGGTTCTCAAAACATGTATTTACATTGAAGTTATTACCGTATTTCAGTATAGAATTTTTGGTGGAATAAAGGACCTTCTCTACGTATATATTGTACATGCGCGCTAGAGATAGTAAAAATTATGTACTTGTAATTAAATGTTTCAGCTGTTTCATTCTTCTGGAATGTAATTAATTTAAGCTGAAACATTTAATATTTTTAAATGCTGTACAACAGTTTTTGAAAGCGTCCTGAAATTTTGAAAAATTTATATGTGAATTAAATGGTGCTTCAATAATGAAAATACTAAAAGGATGGAATTGAGGAAAATGACATTTTTAAGTTCAACGTGGTGCTTTACGTAGTGCAGGACCAATTAAATAGACGTTTTTGACTTCAACGTGGTTTAGTGATAAAAAAAAAGAAACCTGTGCGTTACATTCATAGACTTCCTCTATATCTCTGCAACAAATTATTGTTAAAATGCTTATTCTTCTATTTACTTCATGCTGATCGAGAAAAAAAAAAAATAGCAGAAACAGTCTTAGGCTTCCTTGTAAGTAGAAGCGAAATAGGCCAAAGCGATAGTTATATCTTTTAAAAGTTGGTTTCAATGCGACTTAAAGTTTCCAGGAATTGATACATTTCGTACGAGAAAAGTATAAGTAGTTATAATAAAACTAAAACCATATCGAGGAATATCTCAAAAACGGCCAACTCCACGAAAAAATGTATATAACATAAATCGTGTGTTTTAACGCGCTCCACAACTTTTGCTAAGTAAGTTTTTGTCTATATATTTTAGTTTACCAGTAATTAAACATTATGCAAAATTCATTCAGAATAAAGATGTTTTCAGAGGCTATTCTCAGAAAATTGACAATATATCCACATTTTACTTATCATGTAAATATCTTTGGTAAAATATCCGATATTTTAATCAAAACGTTGGAGCCATTTTTAGAAAATAAAAAAAAATCAATAATTTTTCCATTTAAAGGGTAGTTGAGGGCGGGGAATGCTTTTTTAATATCTTCGTATCGCATCCTTGGGGGATTCTGAATTTAAGTACCAAGTTAGGTATTTAAAGGATATTTTTTGTTATTGAGTTATGCTGCTCACAGACTCACACACTCTGACAAACACACATACACGGACAGTTTTCTATAAATCCTTTTTATGGATTCAAGGCGTCTCAAAGCATATATTTCCGGTGAAATTTCCTTATCGAATTTTTGGGTGCAATAAATGCCTTCTCTATACACTATGTACAGAGTATGGATAGAGAAAGTAAAAATGGCGTAA
The DNA here is from genome assembly GCA_030762935.1 of Hymenopus coronatus. Taxonomy (NCBI): domain Eukaryota; kingdom Metazoa; phylum Arthropoda; class Insecta; order Mantodea; family Hymenopodidae; genus Hymenopus; species Hymenopus coronatus. Next base: position 115,983,128 of record CM060894.1, read on the forward strand.
CAAGAAAGTACACATTACAGGTATAACAAAACTGAGGTATCCATTTTTTTTCTAAATTCTTGTAATGTGACGAAACTATTTTCTTGAATTATGTATTCCTTGAAATCCTCATTACGTCTAATTTAACATCGGTATAAAACCTGGCTGTTTATGTTTACATTTTTGCCTTACATGAATAAAATGTTTTTACATTTTTCTAACAACCTGTACACCGTGCCTTTGTTAGCAGCGTCGACACAAGGACATTTTCATGTAACTTACACATAACTGTTTTGTAGCAAAGCCACAGCATTGTACAGTAAACATAGTCGGCTACACATAACTTTATTCCATTATACACCAAAGGAGCTGCAAATGATATTACCCTCCGTAGGCACACAAGTAAGGCTAGCGCAGAATCAGACGCCACAAATTAGGCCTGGTGGCAACAGTCGCGTTATCCTAGATAAACCTATAATCCAATTCTGAGGTAAACAATACACTGCTAAAGCTAGCGGATTTCAAATGATTCTTCTTAAGGAGCAGTGAGATATTATATATTTGTTTCGAAACTGCTACGTGATTCCATTGATGTTAGTTAACATGTTACCGAATGCTATTAAAATTGCATAAATATTTTTCAACATATAATTTATTTATAAACTGTATTATGTAAATATGTTGCTTATTCAAATGTTCCAACCATCTTAAAATTAAGGATAATATTTCAATAATTTTGATTACAGTATTATTATAACTTTAAAAAAAATTTGAGATTTTAAACTCTAAAATTAATAATTTTTCATAAAAAACACTTTTTAAATTACTACAACTTTATCCTTTGTAATACTACAATAAATACATTGTGGGAAGTTTTAGTTGTATTTAAACGATAACTGACACGCGTGGAACATTTTGAAAGTGTGAAACAGTAGCTTTGAGAAAAACACTGTTTTGTAAAATAAATGTTAAGATACATAACTATCGTACGATCTTTAAAAGACTGCGGAGCCCGAAGTAAGGCGAGGACAGTTAATTGTTGATTCTTTATGGATGCCCAAACAACCATTTGCTATAACAACACGTGTCGATATTTTGACTGCTTTTAGTAAAATGTTCACTCCCAGAGTACCTTAAGTCATTTTGTTATGCAGTGTAAGTGGTGCTGCAAAAATGTTCTGACTTCAAACCTAGCATTAATCTTAAGCGGCATTAGATCAAGGGACAAATTTTGTGAATTTTCTACAATGTAAAGTATAAAATGAAGTGTGTTAGGTAGAGTCGGACTGAAAATTCAATGGCACAGTCGGGATTTGTACCTACAATGTCGTAAGTACTTCAAGACCCAGGATTCATAGTATAGGCAACTATTATGGGCAGTTTTGATAATTTAATTGTTTTCTCACAGAAATCGTGTGTAGGACAGGAGTTGGATGATTAGAGTCAGGCTGCAAAATGCGATACCATAGCCGGGATTTGAACCACGGATTTCCCGGTCCCTATCATGTTGCTCTATCACTGAGCTACCATAGCAACATACAGGCACAGCATCGAATTTTTCAGTCTGATTCTACCTATCCAACTCCTGTCCTACACACGGTTTCTGTGAGAAAATAATTAAATTATAGAATGGAATAAGTGGAATTGTGTGTTTCTACCATGAAATGGAGAAGGAATTGAGGTCATGAGAGTGAAACTTTAACCTATTTCACAGCAATGGTTTAACGCTTAAGGGAAATAGCATCATGTGTGTATGATGGAAGGCAGGAAAACGGAATTGCGACAGCAAAGCTACAGGCACTTTGTGCAGCCCTATCGCGAGGAGGGAAGTGGAACTAGATTTTTTACCCAACCCTGCAGCCCGTTTCTCTTTGTCCTGGTATCTGGCATTGTGCTGCATTATCAGCAAGTGCCGAAGGCGACGCTGGCTCTCGACTCCATTGTAAACTAGCGCAGAGGAATCATCAAGTTCGGGCAGTTGGAATACCCGATATTAGAATGGAAAGATTAAAACTATGCACCACGTTTCTTTTCCTGTTTGTTTTACTACATCCCGAGGGCAGCACCTTCAAAAGCGGGAGCAACAGGAGCGATTAATTCAGGGAGTCCCCGGGTCGATTCCCGTTTGTGCTCACCTCTGATCAGAGATAATCCAGTGGATCGGAAATGCGCGTTTGTCCACGCTTCTCCCTGGGGCAATATCTTGTCAATAAAATATATCCCCCACAACTACGGTGAAATGAAGCAGAGACCAATTGTGGGGCTCCCTTATGAGCAATCAACCGTGTAAATAACAGGCCAACTTGGGCTAATATAAAAAAGTAGCTATATTCAGTTACGCAGTATAAAGGAAGAGCAATTGAATTAAATGGCAACACGGCAGTTTGTATCAAGCTCTCAACTTTGTAGTGCAGAAAATTATGTTACCTATCTAAAAACAGCAACCAGAAACTTCCTGAAATAAAATATTACATTTTGGGAAAGGAAGTAATTAAGTCATTCTCTTTGAGTTCCAACAACCCAGAGTAAAGTAGCTATGTAAATAGGAACCGTTGTAATTAATTTTATTCAGGCAATTCAGATGCGTTTAAAAGTTTATGTCAACTAATTTGTAATGGAAAGATGTAAAATAAGACAGGTGAAAATTAGGAAATACAAAATGAGAATGGATTGAAAAAGTGAGGAGGGGATTCCGCACATTAATCTTTAACATGTTTTGTACCTAAGTCGCATGTGGGACATGCCCTGGAGAAAGAATGAAGTGAGGGGAGACAGATGGCGGCCGAACCAAGGAGCCACGATAGAGCAGAGGGCAGTGTTTCCAAATTGAAAATCCGCGTCGTTCGGGGGGTTCGGAGACAGAAGAGCGCTTTACTGAGGACAAAGCTAACCGAGAACACCCTTTTTACCTTCCATATAGCATCCAGATTTCCGCCTTTTACAAACCTGAAACAGGTAAACAAGATGAGGGATGAACTGAAATGAGAGGTGAGTTAAAATGCAGTGACAAGAAATTCGCGAATATAAATGATCGACCTAGCATTCGCCTGGCGACTTGGAGAAACACCCGAAAAATCCTTGAATTAGGTAGACAGCCACGGAGAGCGAAAGCATGACTTCTGGAATGCAGAAAGAATTGCAAATGTACAGAATCTAATAGCCAAACTTGACTAAAGTAAAATAATTGTAGATATGTCTATATATTTCTTAGTCTCTCTAGTTTAGTTAGTGTCTTTGGTAAAATAATTGTAGATATGTGTACATATTTCTTAGTCTCTTTAGTTTAGTTAGTGTATTTGGTAAAATAATTGTAGATATGTGTGCATATTTCTTAGTCTCTTTAGTTTAGTTAGTGTATTTGGTAAAATAATTGTAGATATGTGTACATATTTCTTAGTCTCTTTAGTTTAGTTAGTGTATTTGGTAAAATAATTGTAGATATGTGTACATATTTCTTAGTCTCTTTAGTTTAGTTAGTGTATTTGGTAAAATAATTGTAGATATGTGTGCATACTTCTTAGTCTCTTTAGTTTAGTTAGTGTATTTGGTAAAATAATTGTAGATATGCCTACATATTTCTTAGTCTCTTTAGTTTAGTTAGTGTCTTTGGTAAAATAATTTTAGATATGCCTACATATTTCTTAGTCACTTTAGTTTGGTTAGTATTTTTGGTAATGCCGCAGTCTTTGTCGAAATGTTTACGCCAGGTATAAAGTTGGGATTTTTATTTGCTTATTCGTGCAATTTTAATACCTCTGAAGGAGATTGTGCAACAAAAAATAAAGCTTTGTTTGATCGTTGCTTTGTAGACAAAATTTTCAAATGCGATGAACGAACATGCACAAACAGCAATACTGTTGCGTGAAACGTTGGTTATGATATTTGAAACTCTATGAAAGGAACTTATAAACATCAAGAATTTAATAACGGTATTTCCATTGCTATGGTATACTCTATAAAGAAAACTTAGTACTTCGAAAATATTTTGAAGATGGTATATTCTAAAGAAGAAGGTTTTGGTCAGTTTTTTGCTGTTGATATTGATGGTGTCTCTGTATACTTGAACTTGAAACAAATATTAACTAGTCTTTGTAAGCTCTGGAAATAACTTTCGAATGTTGCTGCTGAAAGACAGTAATGACATCGTGTAGGAATTTGCTTTGAAGTGATGACATGTGGAAGCTAACAGAAAAGAACCGAATTCCATTCACTCGTTAAGTGTACCCGCTCCAGACAGACGAGAAAGAGAGCGAATCCTGCACGTGTGCCAGAGTAAGGTCATTTTGCTCCACTCCCTGTGCATCAGAGCTCTTGGCTGCAAACATGCCTGGGGGTGATGTTCGCATATTTTTCCGGTATCGTCGTTCATTATAGCAGAGCAGGAATGTATGACGAAATGTTTCAAGCTGATCGCTAGCAGAAGGATTTATGGAATACATTACATATAGGCGCCGCAGTCCTGTCCAATTTTATCCTCGAGAAAGTCATTTCCTGTAAACACGATGATGCAAGTGCCAAAGTGCCGATGACGGAGAGGTTTGGAATTATCAATGAGGTTGCTTCACGCGGGATGTTGTGTGCAATGTGTTCCAGGGAACGAGAACACAAGGTGCAGATTAGAGAGGAATGTCTAGGAGTCTGGCAGGCGTCCAGTAAAACATGCCAAGTGACTTCCCATCCATCAGCTGTACCCAGCACTACTCCAGTCCGTGGCGGGACAAAAGAGCATACGGCGATGCGCGTTTGTCTACAACTGCTTCACACTGGAGCGCTCTAGGAATGTGTATGGATAAATGATGTTAAGCGACGTGGCGTAGCTTGCAGAAGCATGTTGTAAATCGGATTCAAACTGGATTTCTGCAAGTCTTCAGCTGCTTATATATTTATTTATTGACACAGAAGTTAACGCGGTATTACCGGGATTTCAGAATGTAATAACTTACCTCTCGACCACAGTCAAAGACGTTAACAATACGCCTGGCTCTGTGATTTTACTAAGAATATTTGACTCGGGAATTTCCACGATTTTCATCCCACGGGGGTAAGATAATACAAACGCGACTAGGAAGGGTGGATATCCCTTCACCCCTCAACGCCACTCGACATACCCTCAGAACAGGTTAAGTTGTATAATTAGTGTATTAATTTAGTATACCCTATGCGCAAATTATCTTGGCTTTAGAACTTCAGTTTGTGGCACAAAGAAAAGATTAACCTCATTTTGTAACACACGGTGACAGGGGTGGAGGGAGTATTGTCCAACCAGAAAGTTTAGGGATCACCAGTTCGCAACTCAGAACTTCATACTCAACCTCTTCTTTTCGGTAGCGTGCCCTGTCCAGTAAGCTTTTAAGAGCACAGCAAACATGTGAAAGACCTGGACCAGTCAGTGAAAGTATTTCCAGACGTATTTTCAATGTCTTTGAGTGTACATACCACAGTTGGCGACACTTAGAACTCTTATTCGCTTTATAGCAACGCTAAAAATGTCGTCCATAAACTATCAGACACAATGCCAAATAAGCATTATTTCGATTGATTCGTTTATATCGGGAAATGCTACGCTTCTGGTTCCATATGTTTGCACAAGTTCTATTTGACCTGTCGAAACTGTCTCACATTCGGAAGGTTCGCGATTCAACTCCCGCCAGAATCGTCTTTCTTTCCTGACTTTTTCCTAACTTCTCCTGTGCTTATAACTAGAAAATGACAAGAAGATTTTTTTTTTTTTAAATTTGGACATGGAATGTTCATTTTTATACTTTTTTAAATATAGTTTCATTGAACATATCTACAGAATGGTCGTTAAACACTAGTTTAAAATTTTGTGCGTTTCTCTAAATCTCTGTAACACATTATTATTAAAATATTTTTTCTTGGATCTAGTTCATGCTAATCGAGATAAACATTAGCAGAAATTGTCTTAATACCTGCTTCCTTTTAATTAGAAGGGAAAGAGATGCTCTTGACTAAATCGATAGTGAAATCTTTTAAAAGCTGATTACTATATGACTGAAATTCGATTTCTGAATGGCCAGGAGTTGAAAAGCAAATATGACATAAATTGGGTGTTTTACCGAGATCTATATATTTTTGTATAGTAAGTTTTTGTTTATCTCTTACGGATTACCAGATATGTAAAATTTAGCAAAAGGTTTCCAGAATAATGAGGTTTTCAGAGGCTATTCCCAGAAAATTCAAAATATATATTTTTTGTCATGCAAATATCTTTAATATACCTACGATGTTTTAATCAAGATTGTTAGACATTTTTGAAAAAAATCAAATTTTCGAAAATTTTTTTATTTGAGGCAAGGGAAATTTACATTAAACTCTTCAAGAAGTATGTTTTGGAGACACTAAACTTAAATATCGAGTTTGATATTTTACGACGTTTTCGTTTTTTTCTCGTTTTATTTATTTATTTTTTTTTTTGCTATACTGTATACACACACACACACACACACACACACACACTCACACTCACACACTCAAAGACTGATCTTTCTCTAAATTTTTTTGAATTCAGGAAGTCTCAAAACATATTTCCGGTAAAATCTGGAATCGAATTTTTGCATGGAATGCAATACCTTCTCTATGCGTTACGTGTATGTGAAAAGATCAGTAGATGAAAGGATCAGTTTTTAATTGCGTGGTTTTGGGACAGACAAGATTGTTTAACCCAAATTGTATATGAAGTGTTCTTATGTGAATTTTTTTTGTAGTGTCTAACGGCCACTTTTACTAATTGTGGCACCGCAGGCGATGACACTGGTGAAATATAAAATGATGATGGAGTAATGGTGGAATGCGATGGCGGGGGAAACCCCCCCCAAAAAACAGGAAAAAACACACCCCTGTGCCGTTTTGTCCACCTCAAATCTCGCATGCAGTCGCTTGGGATCGAACCCGCACCGTCTAGGTGAGAGGTGAGTGATCTACTCACTCGGCCACAGCCATGCCCGTATGTGAATAAAATGCCTTTGAAAGATAATTATTTCTGTGCGTGTTTTAACAAATTTATCTACTAAATAGTTTCTATTCAAATCAAATTAAATGGGCTAAATACTTGCTATAGGGACTGGTAATCTTGCCGAAAAAGAAATCTCAGCACATTTGTTAGTCCTGCTAAAACAGCTAAACTGTTTTTGAATAATTAGGCTTGTTTGACAAACAACCAACCTCTGTTTAAAGAGGGGTTGTAATTTTGTATATTTCATTCAGACACAAGAGATGTTTCCTTCAAATCCTTGTAAAGTTTGCTAACCATTTATTCACTAAAAGTATCCAGGTTACATGTCATTTCTCCAAGGATGAGATTACATTTTTGTAAATGCTTTACCATTTGATGGAAATGAAAATTGAGCGAGTATAAAAGCACTAATTAAACTGTAAAAGATAGACAAAAACCTACGACCCAAAAAAACGTAGATCTTCTTAAAACACACAAGTTATGTCATACACTTCTTCTAGCAGAGCTGAGAATTTCTGAGACATTCCTTATTACTTGGTTTAAACTTTTGCTCAGAGGCCTCTTTATCAGGCTTGAGTTAAATCTACGACACGAGCTTTACTTCAGCCATGTGTGACAGTGGATATGTTGGATTACCTCCTGAAGCATGGAGTCTACATTCTAATGTATCACCGTGAAAACCTTTGTGTTTGAATACAAATTACTTTACAAAATGCCTATAAAATGTAATTCTAAACATATTTTGGTCTTTAACAAACAATTGCCGATTCTCTATCTCAGATATAAGTATGTTTTCGCTCTATAAGGGTTAAGTTGTATCACATATTTTCTGTAGAGAAGTCGAATTCGAGGCTTGATTTTAATGGAGATGTATGTTGAGGGTGATCAAAATAAACCGTTGCTGTCTCTTTGATATTTATAGATGACTCTGCCGTCCGCGGGACATAAACAAGAAAACAGACTCATCCATTTAGATGTTACAGCATTTCAGAATCTTTCGAACACACTATCCTTCCTCATAACCTTTCTTGCAATTGCAAGCTTTATCATTATTTAACTTCAGATGAAAAGATAACACAGTGCGTAATTCTATGTAAAATATAAGCCAATTATATTCGCAAATCCGAACACTAGCATCATAAAGACAAGCAAGAGTTTGGGGTAACGAACATATGTTTTGATACATGCTACATTCTTGGGTATTCTCTTCGACGTGTTCGTTATTTTTACTTTCTCTGGCACAAAGTGCGTACATAGCAAATAGAGAAAATACTGTATTCCACCCTAAAATTCGATACCAAGATTTCACCGGAAATATGTTTTGAGACCCCCTAAATAAAAAAAAAATTTAGAAAAAGGTTAATGTGGCTGTGAACAACATAGCTTCAAAACGAAAATTCCATTAAATACCAAACTTGGTATTTAAATTAACAATACTCTAATGATGCAACGCGACCCCCACTCCAAAATATGCTTCACTTGTAAAAAATTTCGAAAACTTTAATTTTGTTAAAAAATGGCTCTAACGATTTTGATTAAAATACCGTATATTACACTTATATCATAAATACAATATATATCCTAAAATTTCTGGGAATAGCTGCTGAAACCTCTTTATTCTGGATTACTTTTGTATAAGTTTGTATAAGTGGTTGCTATGAGAGATAGACAAAAACCTACTTTACAAAAACCGTAGCTTTCTTAAAACATACAATTTATGTCATATAGCTTTTTTGTAAACGTAACCAATTTTGAGATATTCCGCGTAATAAGTTTCAATTTTAAGCTACTTGAACTTTTCTCAAACGGCAATACTTCTTTTTGTCTCTGTTTTATTTGACTCGTTGCAAGAAAAGAGAACGAATTTCGATTTTTTCGGCCGGGTTTAAAGAGGTTTGACTATAGCTTTAGCGTTGTGTATTTCTTTATTTGCCTTTAACTTGTTAAGAAGTACTTAAAAAGACCATTCTGGTAATTTTTAGTATGATGTAGGTAAAGGAAGAATCTTACGTAAGAAAAGTTTATTTGCGGGACAGGCAGACAAAAAATGTGAATGGAACACATCAGATTTTTCTTCTCTTCGCCTAACAATTTTCCCAGAAAACAATCACACAATTTAGTTAGTACCTGATATGTTTTGCATGATGTTAGTTTTCGCCGGAAATGAAGAATGTCTGCCACTTTAGACTATCCACCCTGCTTACACGTTTTCACACTTCAATACGTTGACTATTGTGGGAAGGAAGTCATTGGCTTTGTGGAAAGAATTGGAATTCAACTTCGATACAGCATTCGTTCCTTCCCATCCACTATCTCAGGGAAAATATGTAAGTCCCAAAAAAGGGCACGAAATAGCAAAGAGGTTAGACCACTCACCTCTCACCTAGGCAGCCCGGGTTCGCTCGCAAGTGACCGCATGTGGAATTTATGGTGGAAAAAGGGAATGAAGAGAGAACGGATCTTATGCTGTGGTGTCTCTGATTAATAACTGAGGTGAACTAGTGCACGGTTTCGCCGAAGCAATCCGTGTATTAGTGGGTGCTTACGGAGATGCATAGGTCTGCCGCCTTAACTTAAGCCCAGACGTGGATCTAACAATTTTGGTGTTAATTCAAAATCTTCTCGGGCTTCTAGCCAGGTAAAAACTTGGCTTGACACCAACGTTTCGAAGAAGTGCATCTTCCTCGTCTTCAGGGTGAACTGATGGTATGAGCCAGGAGCCAGGGAATCCGCCGCCGCCGCAACCTCAGCGACCTCTCCGGTCGCCAGCCACGGACTTTAGCCAGCAGTAGAGCTGAGCTCTTCTGCGGGCTGATGGCCATCCGCCACTGTTCACCCCATCTGCCTATGGCCTGGAGCTGTCTCTGTAGCGGGGGGAAGCAATATCGGTCGTTCTTGTTACGCGCCATTATGAGGACATCGTCGGCATACTGGCACGTAACTGTACTGGGTTCTGTGGGGAAGTCGGACATGTAGGCAGCAAAGAGTAACGGCGACAGCACGCTGCCTTCCGGCACATGAGCTTGCGGAGACTGGTATTTATAAGAGTTGGGATGACGCTAACATCTGATTGGTTCGCGTGATATTATGGCGAACCAATCAGATGTTAGCTTCATCCCAGCTCTTATAAATACCAGTCTCCGCAAGCTCATACCATCAGTTCACCCTGAAGACGAGGAAGATGCACTTCTTCGAAACGTTGGTGTCAAGCCAAGTTTTTACCTGGCTAGAAGCCCGAGAAGATTTTGAATTAACACGTCGCCAGGAAAGCTTCAGTTCTTATTTTAATTTTGGTGTTGTCTACCGTTATGGAAGTGGCTTGTATTCGCTGAAGACGGTAGCTGTCTGGATGGTGTTTGAATGCGGTCAATTTCGCTCTCTGGCTGTCTGCGATGATTTCTGAGAGTCTGTTTACTGCCTGTTCTTGGGTATCAAGAATGAGGTCGTGGCATCTTGCGAATTCTGTGCGGTTAATGGAGAGCTTGGTGTTCATCAGAACCTCCGGAGCAGTGGTGCGTGTTGACAGATTCGTACCTCCCTATGGAGGTCCTGAATTGCTTCCTGGATCCTGGTGTAGGCGTCGGCTATTTCTTGGAGGGATGCTTAGGTTACATTCCAGAAGACGCTCCGACGTGTTCTGCAGTGGTTGCTCAGGTTCAAGTGTGGTGTCGATCTGTGTCACCTGTGAAAGCGACTTCTGCCTTGGTGGTGATTTCGATTGGTGTCCGGGTTGGCTGCGATAGTGGTGGATGCCTGCTCTTCGGGTAGAGGGGGCACTGGACTTACTCGCTGTACTGTCCTGTCCTCCGCAGGAAGCTCAGACCCGGCGGCGTCTGCGTAGGTCGTGCCCAGAGCATTCAGGGATGGTGGTAGCGGCGTCAGTGGCAACGCGCGATGAACATCATTCCTTCTAGCTGTGTCCTTACCCACAGCAGCGTCGGCAGGCCGGTGACGTTCCTAGTGGCTAACCTCGACGACTAGGCGTTGCCCTATCAAGGGCAACCCTGACGAAAGACAGCTTCCAAGTCTGCCCGGTCCATTAACTCCATTAGTGGTGTGAGTCCCCGGTCGCTACCTTCCCTCACACAGGAAGGCCACTGAGACCTCGCAGCGGCGGTGACATGTTGGGCGGAAAGGTCCCGAGGCCCGCCCCCCCCCAACCGGAACCACGATATGGTGGTGTGGGGAACTGCGTGGCGGTGAATGCGGCTGCATCCGTGGCGAAGACGTTCCGCTCGCTGCCGGTGAAGCGGCAGGCGATGGAGGTGCTGGAGGATGCCGAAGAAGCGGTGACAGCTGAAGATGCAGGGGGTCTGGGCTGGTGCTTCTTCTTCGGCATCTCGAACAGAAGTGGTGCACAGGAGTGGGGTTTTTCCGTGTTCTTCGGTTTACTCCGTCATCGTAATCCACCAGTGCTCTTATGTTCATTTCATGTATCATCATTATCATCACCTATGGTGCCTTATGTAGTAAAATTTGGTGTTAAACATAACAACAATAACAATAAAAGGAAAACGAAAGTCCCAAAAACGAACATTCCAAATATCTCTGTCACAAAAATAGAAATTGAAAAATACTCTCGCAGACATGAAGGTAGGGAAGAGGCTCGTTAAAGTAGATGCTAAATGTAATCAAAATGGGTTCCAACATGAATATTTTAAATGGGAAGCCCGATTATGTTTGACGCAAATATAACATAAATATAACAACAAGGAATACGCATGTTGCAATAAATCCATAATATCCGAGAAATTGTAACGTGAAGTTGACGCTTGAGATAACAGATAACAGATAAACCTTTTAATTTACTTTTTGTGAATTGAAATTCTGCGTTCTTTTGCGAGCAATTGATAACGATAGAATAACGTCAAGGATTGTGAATTAGTTATTTCTTCCACACTAGCCATGTATAGGACAGGAGTGGGAAAGGTAGAGAAAAATCCAAGCCAGTGTCGCGATTTCAACCACGCCTCACCTGGCCTCTGTCGCTCTAACCACTGAGCTACCATTGCAACATGCCAATTCGCATTAAGCTCCCAAATGACTCGCATGTTTCCCGGTAAACCAAAAGTTGATTTCAAATAATTTTGAGATTACATGCCCAATGGCGACTTATAATGTCGTAAATACTCGTAAGCTCCGAGTCTCAGGGTTTAACCAATTATCAAGTTAAACATTGTGAATTGTTTCTTCCACACTAGCTTGACAGTTGGAAAGGCAGTCAGGTTGAGAAACCCAAAGCTATTGCAGGGATCTGAACCACCCTGTTAACAATTTCGGCAATGACATTGGTGTTTTAGTTTGACTCTATGTTTCCAACGTTAAGAATAGTTTTTGTCTCATTGCCATATGTCCATCACCTGGCAATTTTAACTGCAACGTGAAGCTCGCGCTTGAGACTCAAACGACGCAGTTGAACTTGTGGATGTGTAATTGAAGTGCGTTTCGACAGAGTTTTTACTTTTGGACGCACAGTTCCTACATAAGACCGGCAAGTTTATCTATTAATATTTTTGTTATAAGTAAAGCGGAGTATAACAAGCTCTTTATGAGCATCCCTCCATTCTAGCTCTCTACCGAAATTTTCCGATAGGCGAACATCTTTGTTTCAGCCTTCACAGTGGACGATTTCTTGTTAGAATTAAGGTTACGTTATAAAAGAAATTGCGTGTAAAATAATGCTTACCAGAAGTTATCAGAAGCATTAAAAGCTATTTGAAAAAAGGGGATTTAGATGATTTAAGGATATTTTGTGCAATTGAATAACTGCGCAAAAAAGTGATGAAATTGTTGGTATAGCTTCTTTAGGAAAGAATAGGGGAACATTTCGAAAGTTAGGTCCAGTGATGGAGAGAAATATAATGATTCTTGAAACTGATATACAAAGCTTGTCAATTATGCATGGGAACAACATTTTTCAGAAAGTATTACAAAATAAAACCTGAAAGTGAATACCCAAATTATATTTTGCACTTATATACAAATCATGTACTACCCCTTGAAGAAATAGATTTTGAGAGCAAGGAATAATGGAATTGTTAATTACTATAAGACATTGAATCCAAACACAGGACTCAAAATTAATCAATATATGTGTTGTAGATTTAAGAACATTATATGTTTTCGTAAACTTCCACGGCCAATATTAAAATTATCTTGTTCCAGTGTTTCCGGTGTAGACTGCGTTTTAAGGCTAATATCTGCCAACGTTTCGCCCATCTTATGATTATATATATATATATATATATATATATATATATATATATATATATCCGTTTCTTAGCCTCCGATAGGCTATAAAGTAAAGACAAGTTCACAGAAAACAATTATTTTATTAGTAAAGTTTTTTACACTTATGGTTACTTTTCAACATAATCACCGAAATCATACCTGTGCACAAGCTTTGCAATTCCCGCTTCAAAAAATGTTGTCGCCAACGATTTCAAATGAGCATTGACGTTGCTTTGAAGATCTTTGTTGATTTGAAAGTGCTGCCCTCCTAGCCACGTCTTCAGTTCAGGGGAAATGTGAAATTCGCTGGGTGCCGGATCAGGACTGTATGGCGGATGGTCGAAAATGTTCCAATGAAATTGCTCAAGGAGCCGATAGATTGTGCCAGCAGTGTGTGGACGAGCGGTATCATGGATCAACACAATTCCTGAAGTCAGCATTCTCTCCGTTTGTTTTGAATGGCTCTCCGCAAACGCCGTAAAGTACTTGCTGTCATTTCGTGAATATTTATAAATTCTTTCCATATAAATTAGAAACCTTTTTGCCAAATACGCAACCCAGTTCTATTCTTGATTATTTGAGGTCATCACGAACAACTAGAGATGAAGCAAAAGTTTAGACTTACCGAATTTTCCCCTGAATTTTGCCCACCAAAAGTTACCTTCAGGATGTCTGAGCATGATCCATATTTACCGATGGAGGTACAGTGTGTGTTAGACAAACAGATGCCATGCTGGAACTAATTCTAATACCTGGCCGTTAGCGAGCCCAAACCTCGACCAGGAGAGGTTTCCTCTTCAACCTCATGAGACAGTGTTAACGGTTAGTACCACCTTGGGCATGGGTGTTTGTGTGTTTGTTAATGTACGTATGTGTATTTAGAATCAAAAAAGTAAAAGGTAGATCAAGTAGATCAATAAAAGAAATGTAGGGGAACTGGAAAATAATAAAAAAAACATAAATAAGAAAAACCCCAAATGCAGGGCAGTTGGACCACCGAGTACAGGGACTACACCGAAAAGGTTTAGAAAATCAGGCAAGAACGAGTTTATAAAAATATAAATTAACTTATAAAAAAAGCAACGGTTTAGCATATACATTGCACTCTGACGACACCAAAACTCTTTCAGGTTTTGTCCCAGCAAGGACAGAACCATCTGGGTTGCTGCATAGCTGATGCCAGGCGAAAATCCTATAACTATTACTTTTGGGAGAGGCGTGGAAACGGCTCAGTGGAATGCAATCCTTCTCTTCACACTATATAGCTACATATACTGTAGAGGAAGCAAAAATCTGCAGGAAATTAAGAAAGAAATAAAAATTGTTGTTTGTAAAAGCTATCTCAGCATCCGAGATTGTTAGCAAAATCAGATGAAAATTATTAGCTTTTTAGTAACTATTATTAATTTAGTATATACAATTAATATATATTAATGAGAAATATGAAAAAAAAATATAGACTGTTTTTACTGGAAAGATGTGAGAGTGCTATCGTACGATACAAAAACCCATTTGCGGTGAATGTTGGAGATGAACCTATCATCCAAACAAATAATCTCGCTGTTAAGGAATATGTTGAAAACAATTATGTCCATCTTTCTGGATGCAAAAATTCTAAAATACTCTGTATTTACAGTTTCACTGATTGCCTTCTAAAGTTCTTAAGAATGTACCAATTGTTTACATGCATTTTCGGTTTTAAATCCCCCTACAGTTTAACATTACGACAATGTATCGCAACTTGTACATTAAGTAGACATTTACTTAGTACATAGGGAGAAGGCATTGCACACCATCCAAATACTGACATTTAACCAGAAATAAACGTTTTAGGGTCCCTGTGTAAAAAGGCATTTTTAGAAATAGGTCCGTGTGTGTATCCGTGAACACGACACCTCAAAAACGAAAAATCGGTAAAATATCACATTTTGTACCTAAGTTTAGTATCTTCCGAGGATATGACACGAATATTTTAAGGAAAATCCTTCCCACTCAATCTACACTTTAGATGTAAAAATGTTTGAAATTCATTTTCTCAAAATTGGCTCTAATGGTTTTAATAAAATATCCCATATTAAGATATTTACATTACTAATAAAATGCAGATTTTGATTTTTTAGGAATGACCTCTGAGGACCTCTTCATCCCGGATGACATAACTGGTAAACCGTATGAGATAGACACAGGTTAAGTACACCTCATTAAAACACAAGATTTATGTCATATATATTTTCTTCGTGTAATTCACCATTGTCACGATATTCCTTGTTATTGGTTTCAGTATTAAAATACTAAAACTTTTCTTATACGGGAATTTTTCAAATGCGAAAAAAGGAATTTCATTCGCATAGCAACCTGATTTTAAAAGATTTCACTTTCGCTTTAGCCTAGTGTACTCCTTATTTATCTTCTACTTACAAGGAAACAAGTAATACGAGCATTTCTGAATAATGTTTATCTCGACTAGCATGGAGTAGATAGAATAAACTTTTTAATATTAATTTATTACTGAGATGTAGAAAATGTCACGTGAATGAAACAAAGAAGATTTTTAACAAGACGCTGGTTGTCCTACCGGCACAATGTCCGTAGCGATTCATTTTCTCCATGTGAGGGATTGGTTGCTTCTCGCCAATAAACAGTTGCCCTACAGCCCGCTAGAAAACCAGTAGCTTTGAAATATGTTATATGATTGCACTGTTAATGCTTGTTTTCATAAAACGTCTGAAACGTTTTTTAAAAGATATGAATGCGCACACTTAATAAAATTGCAAGGTAATATAAGAGTTACATAAGTACAAATTGTGATACATTTTTTTTAGGAATGAAATGTTAACAAACGTGCCAAATCGTAATGTGAATATTCTTCTTACAATATTTGCGTAATATATGCTGTTTCACTCTATGCGGAAAATTCATTGTCTGCTGAAGATATTAATTTTAATTTTTCACAAAATAATTTTGCGTATAAAACATTTTTGTGTCGTGTATTTTGTTTTCCAGGACCTGTGTTTATTAGGCTTTGAAAATTAGGTGATGTTGGATTAGGGAGAACATAAAGACGTTCATTTATTAAAATTCACTTTTACCTAAAAGTTTTTCTTTCCTAGCAGAAACCAATGATAATATGCCAATTTTATTGTTATGTATTTTTACAAAAAGTACTCCGAAATTATAGTTTTCGTTGCATAATTTGGCAAACGTAAAATGTTGTAATCTACATTTTACAACGTGAAAGGCAAGTTACTTTTTCCATAGGGTATAGCTTGGAAATAATAAGCTTTTGAGATAGTATGAAACAAAAGTAATTTCAATGAAAGGTATCCCGGGTTCGAGTCTCATTTGCAGGTTTATCCAGTATTATCCCTCATCCTACATAGAGTCCGCTTTTGTCTGATTCTGCCTGCCTGTCTGTCTGTGAATTCAAAAACAATGCAAAGTAATTTAACAGTAAACGAGTAAACGTCACTGCCAATTGTGCCAAGGCAAATGGCCTGCGATGTTAAATGTGGCAT
Organism: Hymenopus coronatus; assembly: GCA_030762935.1. NCBI lineage: Eukaryota > Metazoa > Arthropoda > Insecta > Mantodea > Hymenopodidae > Hymenopus > Hymenopus coronatus. Next base: position 115,999,826 of record CM060894.1, read on the forward strand.
ATAAATGAAAAAAGTCGTTTCTCCCTGAAAACGAAAGCACGACTGGAGTTCAGAACATTCTTGGCATTGTTTTGTACTTTGTCATCGCGACGTTCTCTGCTTCTTTATTTTAAAGGTGACCTTCAGAGAACTGGTATTTTATGAGTTCCTAAAATTCACCAATACTCCCTCCTAAGCGCACACGTGCTTGCTTTTTCTCCGAGATATTTCTAGAGCTACCTGCAACCAAAGTTAAACATTCAATGTCCCTATCACTGCACCAAATATTTACAACTTTAAAGTAGTCAGTCAGGTGTAATGTAAATGTTTTTGTTTACTATTTTCTCTATCACGTACCACCAAACAGGATGGTTCATATGGTAACGTCTGTGGCCGGCAATAAGGACGGGCTCCAACCACTCTGACCCATGGATTTTTTTCGTGGCTTATCAGGGTCAGCAAGCAAATTCTGGGGCAGTTGAGCTGCTACCACGACTTTCCTGTCCCTATCACTTCCCTGTCATTTTCTTTAGGTTGAAGGACCAAACGACGGTGTTCCGTAGGTTGCGGTTGGGCGGTGGGTGTGCGTTCTGAAACGATTTCTTCCCTGGCGGAGTGCGGGACCGCACTGTCAGCACATCTCTTCGTGTGATTACGAGCGGACAGTCTGTGGGGGCACTTCCGCAGGCTCGAGTAGGTTCGATCTGAAAATGTTGCGGATCTCGTCCATGCTTACGAACGTAGTAATTCGGATCAGGCCGCTCCTCGGTCTATTCTTCTCCTTCGGGGGCACTAAATGTGATAACAACTGCGGACCCCATCCACGATAATGTGCATAATGTGCAGAGAATGTATTGAATTCACCCACAAATTTCCATATCGGTATTGCACCGAAATATATTTTTTAGGTCCTATGTGTTTATAAACATGTGAATAGCATACCTAAAACAAAAAATTCCGCTATCGAACTTGGTATTTAAGTTCAATATCTTCTAAAGTTGCACCAGGAAGCTTTTCAAGAATATCCCTCACCCCAAACTACCTCCCCTTTCTTGGAAATACTTTAACATTTGCATTTTGTTAAACATGGTTCAACGCCTGTGTTTAAAATACCGTATACCGAGAGTTAGGGGTATAGATAAGTATGTTTTGATAACTAGTATTTTAATGTGTATCCGCTTCAATGTGTCAGTTGTTTTTTTCTCTTCGACTAATAGTCTTCCTAGAAAACAATCATAATTTATTACCTGATGTATTTTACAAGGTCTTAACTACACGGTGAAATGAATAATACCTGTCAACATGGGCTATCCGTTTTTCTTTCGTGATTTCACGCCTCATTACGTGACCTACTTGTATAAAGATTCGAAAGAAGTTCCGAAACAACATTCGTTATAGCGAGGCCCACTCATTTAAAGTTGCGCCTTCCTACAGGCGGTCTCACAGAAACCAAACATGTCCATCTTATGTGCGCCGCGCCCTAACCAACTTGCAAACGTGCTTTACCTAATAACTAAAATTATACGTCCACAAATTAATCAAATATTGATATAATGTTGTTTAGTACACTGTTTATAATTACCAATACAAAAATATGCATTTATAATTCTAACAGCTTGTATTTAAGACTTTATATGAAAAATAAAATGTGCGTCTTTAATTTTCTAAGAAAAAATTTAAAGGCTCTTTTAATAATTTCTATAGCCGGTAAAACGTGGAAGCAAAAAATATACTGCACAAAAGTTAATTACGTTAATACACGAAATGGATTTCAAAGATTTCTTATTTTGGCATCAGTAATTTTCGAGAAGTTCGTTGACATTGTTTTCATTTGTTCAACGATTACTTTCTCTACTTATAAAGAAGGCAACATTGTATTTCACCCTAGTTTGATGTTGAGATTTGAACGGAAATATAGTTTTAGATCCCTGAATCCATAAAGGAAGAAGGACAGTTTTTGTGAACTGCGTAACACAAATATCAAGCTTAACATTTAAGTTCAGTATTTTCCGAGTATGAGATATGAAGATTTTTAAGAAAAGTTCTATATACTCCATTTACATTGCACATTTTAAACAGTTTTATTTTCTGAAAATGGATCTTAACGATTTTATTATAATGCAATTTATTTCAAATGAAAAATAAAATTTATATCTTGAATTTTTTGGGAAAATCCTGAGAGAGTTCATTGCAAAGTTTTACAAGACCTTGTATAGCTGGTAATCATTGATACATGGAAACGTACTGCATCTCTTTAGAATACATAATTTATTAAAAATAACCTTTTTTGTGGCGCCAGTCTTTTCTGAGATTAGAGAGGAAGTATTTATGGGAGGCTATTTATGAGCTTCTCCTCAATTCCGCAAGAACATAACATCGTCATTTTATGTTTGTTTCTTGGAATTTGTGTCATTCCCATATATGAGTTTGTTTATTTATTTATCCTGGTTGGAGTTAAGGCCTTCTCTCCCACTCTACCAGGCAATACATTAAGTTCAACACAGCAATGATACAATGAATAAAGGAATAAAGAATAAAAATATAATTCTATACAGCTTAATAAAAACATATATAAAAAGATGAAACCAATATACTGAAATGAAAAAAAAAACTGTAAACAAAATTACTTTAAGTGAAATATTCATGTAGGTCGAAACACATATTAGTGATATTTACAATTGAAATGCATATTACTTGCCAGCACTTACAATATTAATAACAATAAATGAAACTAGTGATGTATTTATCACATTAATACAGCAGCAGATTAGGTTTGATTACAAATGTATGCCCTGATTTTCTGCTTGAACAATATAACGTTCCGGCAGTCCCTTACGTCTTCAGGGAGGGAATTCCAAAGACGAGCTAAATCTATGATGATGTAAATGATGATGAATAGAAGGTTAGTTTAAAACACCTGAATGGATTCGACTGCTGAAAGATAATATGAATAGGTAGGAAGTCATCGGAAATAGGTTTTACAATCTCTTTTATTTCAAAATATTCCATTTCCTTTTTCTTTTTTTTTCAAGATTTGAGCCATAAGTTAATGGAATAAATTTTACTCAGTCAAATATATGTGCACGCGAAATAATAAGGAATTAGAAGGAACATCTTCACTCTGGAAATAACATGTAATAACAATATGTACTTAAACACTATGCTTTTCGCAGATTATCTGTTTATCCTACAGGCTACATACTTAAAATCTGATATTTCCATTCACATGACCTTCTCTACATCTCTGTAGCAACTAATATTCTATCTACTTCATGGTAATAAAGATAAATATTAGCAGAAAAGGCCTTATTACTTGCTTGTTTGTAAGTATAAGTATATTTTAAAAGGAATACCTCGAAAAAGCCAAATACTCGTAAAATATGCATATAACATAGATGTTTTTTGTGAAGGAAGTCTTTGTCTATCTATTACGGTTTACTAGTATTGCAAAATTCAAAAAAATTCATCCAGAATGAAAAGGTCTTCAGAGGCTATTCCCAAAAAATGCAAAATATACCTACAGTTTATTTTTCATGTAAATATCTTTAGTATACTGTGTTTTAAATAAAATCGTTATAGCTATTTTTGAGAAAACCAACATTTTCGAACTTTTTTTCGTGTAAAGAGTAGTTTGGGATGAGAATATTTTGCTGAAATCTTCGTGTCGCATCCTTAAAAGATATTCAACTTAAATACCAAGTTTTTGTATTTTACCAATTTGCGGTGTTGCGTTATCGCGTTCGCTGGCACACTGATACGCGGACAAACACACAGACATTTTTATAAAAATCTGATGTGTTCCATTCATATGACTTTCTCTACAACTCTGCAATAAATTATTGTTAAAAAGCTTATGCTTTTACTTACTTCCTGCTAATCGAGAAAAAATTAGCAGAAATAGTCTTATTACTTGCTTTTTTGTAAGTAGAAGGGAAATAAAGGAGTAGCATAGGTTAAAGTGATGGTCAAAAGCTGGTTGGTATGTGACAGAAGTTCCTTTGTTTGTATGGACACGAGTTCACAAAGTCCTGTATGAAAAAAGTACGTGTTTTATAGCTGAAACCAAAAAACAAGGAATATCTAAAAAACAATCAACTCCACGAAAAAAATGTATATAACATAAATTGTGTGCTTTAAGCTGCTCTACATTTGTTGTAAGTTTTTGTCCATCTCTTACGGTTTACCAGTTATGCAAAATTCCGTAAAATTGACCCAGAATAAAGTATCTTCAGAGGCTATTCCCAGAAAATTCAAAATATACATTTTATTTGTCAGAAAGTATCTTCAATATACGATATTTTAATCAAAATCGTTAGAGCTAATTTTTAGAAAATCAAAATTTTCGAAAAAATTTCTATGTAAAGGGTAGTTTGGGGTGGGGGGATTTTTCCCAAAGTCTTCGTGTCGCATCTCTGGAAGATACTAAATTTAAATACCAAGTTTGGTATTTTACAGACTTTTTGTTTTTGAGTTATCGTGTTCACTGACACACTGACACACTGACACACTGACACACGGACACACGGACACACGGACACACGGACACACTGACACACTGACACACTGACACACTGACACACTGACACACGGACACACAAAAACACACACGGATCTTTTTCTGAAAATACTTATTTTGGATACAGGGGACCCTAAAACATATATTTCCGGTGAAATCTCAGTATCGAACTTTTTGATGGAGTGCAATACCTTCCCTATACACTATGTACATAGTGCGTATAGAGAAAGTAAAGATGCTTTTTTGGATACAGCGGACCCTAAAATACATATTTCCGGTGAAATCTCGAAATCGAATTTTTGAAAATACACTATGTTCCATACACAGTGATAGTATGTGTAGATGATAATAAGTGTAGAGAAAATAACAATTCTTTCTTTGGATACAATGGTGCCTAAAATGTGAATTTCCGATGAAATCTGGGTATCGAATTTTGGGTTTTTCAAGACGAAGTGAAGTAAAAGCTTCATCGATTTCATTGTGTGTGGAACAACATGCCAGTATTGAAGGTAAAAGTGAAATAAGAGACTCAATTTAAATTTCACAGGACTATGGCGGGGCCAACATTGATGTATGGCAGCGAATAAATCAAACAAATTACCGAAACAAAATACAAACCTCGGAAATGCGGCTCCTCAGATCAGTGAAAGGATACTCCCTAAAAGACAGAAAATAAAGGCAGCAACTAAATGTATTTTCTCTGAATGACAGATTTTTCCCAAAGCTAAGTTGTAGGAAAATAGATTTTCGAAGCTTTTCTTTAGATATCCTACCGGAAGAAGAGATGATGGTTGACTTGTCGAAGATGGATACTGAGATGGGAATAGGCTAATAGCCTAATTCTTAAAGAAGAAAAGTAATGAGGTATATTTTATACCCTTACACAGACTCTCTGCTATAATTTACAATGCTGTTGGCTTATGGTTCAGGATTCTTAAGATATATAAGGAGTGCTTACCTCCTATGTTGAGAACTAATTAAAATACACAACAAATTCTGATATGATAAATTAAAATAATGTTCTCTGCCTATCATCCTATATCTTAATATAGCTTCCACGAACTCTTTCTATGAAAGCGTATTATCTATCTACTTCAAAGCTTTGTAAACCTTTGCACTTGCAGTTTCATTGCGCATTTCCTTAAAGGCAATGAGAAACACCTGAAGAGCAACAGTACGAGCAAAAGTATTAAACTGTAACGAATAACAACGCATGTCTCTGAAATGGCTTATGCCATAAAACGTTTTAAATGCACTGTGTATTTTAAAGAAACTTACACGTTTGACTAACTGTAAACCACAAAAAATATAAAAAGATTGCTTCCGAATAGATATTACTTCATATACTATGTGCAAAGTTCAAGATTTGCGTTTTAATTATGTTGTAAATATTTTATCTTACGTAATGTTTTAACTATTTTATTAAAGTCATAAATCAGTTTTGAGAAAATAGCAATTTTTAAAAACGTTTCTTGTAAACTAGACTGCTCCAACTCGTCTCGTCTGAAAACTCGTGCATACTGAACAACAAGCCTGCAAGACTAGCGGGTGAGCATTACATCATTGGGCGAAGATATGCCACAATAGTTTGTGCTTGTTTTCTCTTCATTCATTATTTCACTAATTATTAGCATGGCTATATTTAACAGAATCAAATTTTAATCCTAAAGTATCAAAATTTTTGTGCACCTTGGAGTAAAGTAAATGCCTAATAAAATAATGAAAATTAACCCTTGAATAGCTTGATTATGATTATTTTCTAATAATCCATGGCTTTACAACAATTTTCTCTCATTACTGAGGCGTAGAGCATATTGCTGACATAATCCTGTGAGTAAGCGTGTAACTGACTGCTTTTTATGTGCAACTGGAACAGGGAATTTAAACTGTAATTTTGAGTGGGATAATTTTATTTGAATTATTTGTATCACATTTCTGAAAAATGTTTACCCACGTTTGCCAATTTAGAATGTTTCGTTTTTACTGTCACTATGGAGTACTATGCAGAAGCAGGTTTTGTGTACCACCCAAATATATGATACCAAAGTTTAACCATATAAAATTTTTGAGGACCACTGAATAAAAACAATTTTTAAAAAAGGTGTGTGTGTGTGTGTGTGTGTGCAGCATAGCTAAAAACGGAAGTCCGTTGAATATCAAACTACCAAATGTAAGTTTAGTATGTTCCAAGGATGCGACACGAAGATTTTCAATAACATTCTCCAACTCAAACTACTCTTTATAAAATAAAATGTTTCTCAAAAATGGTTTAAAATACCGTATATTATATATATTTACATGACAAAAAAAAATTATATATTAAATTTATTGGAAACAGTCTCTGAATCGGAAGAGACAGATAAAAAAGCTTACCACATAAACAATTAAATCTTATTAAAACACAATTTATGTCATATGCATCTTTTATGTGAAGATAACCATTTCTGAGATAGTTCTTGGTATTTGTTTCTACTTTAAAATACTTAAACGTTTTCAAATGGGACTTTGTTATTCCTTTTTCTTTTGTATTACTACTGGTCATGTAAAGAGAAGCAAATTCCAAACATATTACAATCAGCTCTTAAAAGATTTGACTATCTTTTTAGGCTAGTGTATTCCCATACTTCACTTCTACGTGTAAGGAACTAAGTAATATCATTTCTGATAATGTTTATGTTGATTAGTATTAAGTAGACATAAGAAAGAATAAGCTTTAGTAAGTATATCTTGTTACAGAATAGGTAGAGTAAATAACGTGACCAGAATTTGTGATTGGTTCGTCTTCGCTATTTATAAATGTTTACCCGATACAGGGGATCTCAATGCATGTATTTTTTGCGAAATGTTAATATCGAATTCTTGGCCCTCTACGCAATAGGTACGTGTTGGAGAAATAATCACTACATCTGTTATATTTTAATACTTAACTGTCTCGTTGTGTTCTCTCAAATTCCCGCGAGATCTAAGCACCAGGGCTGCAGTAGGTTTATTTCCCTCGCTAAGGAAGATATATGTTCAATTTTTTCTGAGGAGTAGCCGAAAATAATTAATGATGGAAGACGGAGGTTCCTGCAAGCTAAATCTCCTGCTAGGAGGAAAGAAGCAGCCTCTGCGCATGCTCGTTTGTAGGCGTAGGTGTTTTGTTTCATTGAGTATCTCGCTCGGAAATAGCTGGGTTTGAGAGACTCTCCTCTGGGTCAGGAACCTTATAAATTCAAGTCATTTGCCTGCACGTTGCTAACGTAACTCTTTTAATCTTTCTCGTGCTAAAAATTTGCGTAAACCCCTATCTTGTGCAAACAATCGTGAGAGATTATAAACAAAAACAAAGAGTAACCTTTCCTTAGTTTTAACTGGCGTAGGAAGAAGAAAAATCAGGTTACAACTAGGATTGTTTCTTCTGCTAAAAGAAACACATTATAGCATCTCATTTCATTTTCAATTATTCGACCTGAGATACCTCAATACCCCGAGGTGTAAGGTTGTATGTATCTGTAATATAGCCACGAATAAGCAAAACAATTTTCAATCTATATTATATCCACAAAACCATTATATAAAGCAATTAAATCGCGTTTTATACTACGAGCGTGAGTTTAATAGAATTCTGTATTCATAGAAGAAAATTAACTAACCTTAGACATACATAACATTTAGTAAATAATTTACACATTACCTATAACATCCTGAAATTGCACTATTTTACATCTACATAAATATGCCAACACAGTAAAATATTTTTATTATTTTATATTATATTATATTATATTTATAAGATACGATTTTACATAGGTGTTTAATTTTAATAAAAGTAAATTAAGACTATTATTAAACTATAGAGAACAATTATTTTAAAATATCTTTTGTGCTGCTTTAATATGTTTATAAACGATGCTAAATTATTTATATGGAAAGTTATCTAATTTGATTTTGCATCTCCATTGTTAATTTTATTATTTTCTTAAATGTCAATGATAGACAGGCTAGATTTATAGGCTAAAAATATGTGTCGGTTATTTAAACTAGATCATGTGTTAAGATATCTTCTAAATAAAAATTATAAGACAATAGTATGGTTATTAGTCCCACTCATCTTATAAATTAAATTTACTCGAATAATAATTTGCCAGGTTATAGAAACTATTTGTCGCCATTACGCAATGCAGCGTTTATCATTTTGTTTTTCAACGTCCACAAGGCTCGACCATCGATTGTAATTTTTCTTACAGAACAGACAATCTATGTAACATCTGCCAAGTGTAGAAAAATCTGATGTGTTCCATTTACATGACTTTCTCTACATCTCTGCAACAAATTATTGTTAAAAAGCTTATCCTTCTATTTACTTCTTGATAATCGAGAAAAAAATAGCAGAAATAGTCCTATTACTTGCTTCCTTGTAAGTAGAAGCGAAATAAGGGAGTTAAAGTGACAGTCAAAAGCTGGCTGCCATGTGATTTTATTTCCTTTGTTTGTGTGGACAGGAGTTGAGAAATTCCTGTATGAAAAACGTATAAGTTTTCCAAAGCTGATACAAAAAACAAGGAATATGTCAAAAACGACCAACTCCACGAAAAAAAATGTGTACAACATAAATTGTGTGTTTTAACGTGCTCTAGATTTTTTGTGTGTTAAGCTTCTCTTATGCTTCAGCAGTTATGCAAAATTCCGTAAAATTCATCCAGAATAAAGTAGCCTTTAGAGGCTATTCCCAAAAAATTCAAGATATACATTTTATTTGTCAGGTAAATATCTTTAATATATAATATATTAATAAAAATCGTTAGAGCCATTTTAAGCAAATCAAATTTTTGGAAAAAAGTTCCATGTTGTAGTTGGGGGTTTGGGGATTTTTCTCAAAATCTTCGTGTCGCATCCCTGGAAGATACTAAACTTAGATACCAAGTTTGGTATTTTACCGGCTTTTCTTTCTTGAGCTATCGTGTTCACAGACATACGGACACACGGACATTTTTCTGAAAACCCTTTTCTTGGATAAAGGGATCCCAAAACATATATTTCCGGTGAAATCTCGGTATCGAATTTTTCGGTGGAGTGCAATACCTTCTCAATATACTGTGCACATTGTACGTGAAGAGAAAGTAAAAAAATTAACCAATTAAAATGCAAGACATGCTATCCTAATTTGGCCTATTACGTTTGAAAGCCGCCGTCAATGGAAACACCATTGGGGCTTACCGAGCTAGCTTTACTGGGGTGAAGTTTTTCACCTCTCCCTTACATTTCCGCATTCTCTGCGGTTAACTGTAGCGAGGATAGTTTTTATATATGTGAAAAAATTCCTTATTTTCTTCGTCTTCAGAATTTTAAAGCATAGTTTAATGTCACATAAGGGTGAAATAAAAGTCCATTACCACCAATGCTCTACTCAATTTTTGCCTCATTAGCTCAGAAACTATTATGAAATCAGCCTAAATTTTTTACGAGATCTCGCTACATCCCTTCTAAGTACATACCGAGTCAGGTGGCTCAGGTGTTTCATCTGGGGCTGGCATTTGGGAGGTCGTGGAATCAACTCTCTGATCCATGGATTTTTCGGCGTTTTCCCGGAGTCTCAAGGCGAATGTTTCATTACTCCGAATGTTTTGTCCCTTCATTTCATAATTGGATCGGTAGGTGAGGGATGAATTAAGTAAAAATAAACAAAGGCCCTTCCTCCCAAAAAAAGAATTTTGCTTTCATGAACGGATGAAAACATTGGCTCCATTTATATACTCTTTAGTTATTTTTATATTCATAGATTCTATTTTTATGAGAATTAAAAAAAAAAGCATCTCTTCCCAACTGCTCTCTTTCAGAGTCGTAAGTGTCAATGAGGACTGGGGCACGACCGCCATTCCGTGGAGGTGACTGCACAATTCAGTTCTGGGCGGGGGATTGGCGCTGATGGTTGTCTGCAGATTCAGGTGGTATATCCGAGACCGACCCATGGGCTTCTGCAGCTCCCCGCAAGATGAACTACTTATGAACTTTTAATAGCTCTCCACAGCGGCTCTCCCCTATCCGTACGTCGGCCAGCCATTGAAATTAAAATCATCTTATCCTTTCCTCCAATGGTCTGACGTACAATAAGCCAATGGACGAAGTGGGGATATTCCTCCGTAATTTATACACACACATACCACTTGCCTCACAACTGGGTTCGATTCCAGGTGACCACATGCAGGTTTTGTGGGGGACAAAACGGATTAGGGATGAGTTTTTTCCTAGGTTCTCGGGTTTCCCCGCCATCGTATTCCACCGCTGCTCCATCTTTATGCATGTATCATCAATGTAATCGCCTGCGGTGCCATATGTTGCAAAAGCAGTAGTTAAACGCTATAAAACACACACACATAGTTACTTTTATGGAATAGATTTCTGTTGTAAGGGGGATAGAATTTTCTTAATTATTAATTTTTAGATTATAATTAGCAGGAACTATTTTTAAAGAAAAAGCTAACCGTGTTAACAACATTATGGATCCATAACAGGTCTTGAGGTTGTTCTCATCCTAAAATTTCTCGTAAGTATCTTCGGAGGTTTGTAAAAAACGGATCACTTGTACTAAAAAATGGATTCGCAGAAACGCTATTAAAAGAAGCAATGAAAAAACTGAACTTTCATGTGTTTTCAAAGATATAAACCCCACAGATTGAGTACGAAAGCTATCAAACTTAACAAGAGAGTAATGCTAATACTAGTAGAGCAAAAACTACGGGTAAAGGTTGGGATAGCTTTACTCTACTCCAAACTACATAGCAGACAGAACTGTTTTTACTTTTATGTGTCAGGTATATACATATTTGGCAGAGGAAATATTATATTCCACTCAATGTCTCTGCACCAAACTACCCTTTGCATGGAACATTTTTCCAAAATCTTGTTTTCTGTAACGATTTTGATTAAAAGACATATATTTAAGATATTTTCAATACAAATAAAATGTTTTTTTCTCTGTCTTTCATGTGTAATTTCAGTGATTTTATCGGGAACTTCTGACCTGTGAGACAACTCATATTATCTGTAGTTTAAAAACATTAAGTTAACCGTTTTTAAATTATTGAGCACTAGCACACTCACACTTCCAGACTCTGTGGGGGATAGGGAATACTTCTGGTTAAAGAATCGAACCCCCGACCCCTGGATGAGAAGTCAGCTCGACCACGGAGCAATCAAATAAAATGTGTATCTGTGTATCTTGATTTCTGATAGAATATCCTTTGAACTCCTCTTCATTTTGGATGCTTCTTGCATCGTAAAAGAATACATAAAAACTAATTACACAAAACATTCTACTTTTTTTGGTAAATATCACTGAATATTTGATTACACAATGCTTTAGCATCTTGTGATTTCATTTTAACTACAAAATGGCTACACAAAATCAAGAAAATTAGGTGAACGACGTTTTACTTTGTGTCCAAACTGTTTTATTTGTCAGCTTTTCTGTTTCAGTAAATGAAGTTTAGTATAGCTGTGTAATTAAGTGATTATTTTCACTGGGGTGCAATTCACATCTTGATTTTACTGCCTTTATGGAGACAAGCAAATCAGAATATACACATTACAACAAACTTTGTTCTCCCTAGGCATATATGACGTAACAGTTCTCTAAGATATGAGATGTTTGCTCTTGTGTGTGTGTCTTTTATGTTTCCTTGTTTTCAAAGTAGGATAGGACGTCCCGTAACAAACGATGCCAGATGATAGTCTTAACACTTACAGACAGTAACACGCTACTTTGGTTATACTCGTATAGTAGTCTTCAAACAATCAAGGGCTTAACTTGGTTGCATGTCCTTGGGAATAAATTAAGCAGTACATAGCAGTGTTTGGATTACAGCGCCTTTAACGAACGCTTAGTGTATAAAACTGATTGTATACGTTTACATATGACCTTCTCTAAATTACTTTTCTTCAAATATTCTTACAAAAATTTATAATCCAAGCTACTTCTTATTAATCCAGGTGAAATCTCCATATGGTATTTTGATGACATTTCTTCTGCAAACTGTTGTACGGTATTACTTTCAGTTTGGTGGATGCCCCTAAATTTGATGGCACCTGTGAAATGCTACTTTCGTTTTATCTCACTTGAAATCTAAAATAGTATGAATTGTGGATTTTTAGCCCTGGTTAGCTGGTCGTGAAAACATTGCAGTCTTTTTTTCGCGTCATCTCCGACAAGATCGTCTTTAATCTTGGTCCATTACTCTTGAAGAGGATGCTAAGGAATGGTCGGCTAATGTAAATATTCTTTTCAAGAATAAACTATTTTTATGGCTCACATAATTAACACACGAGTGGCGTATCTTATAAACACTTATCACTCATACTGTTATTCTTGTTGTTATCCTTCGCACATGCGAGGAGAAAATCAGTGTCAACAAGGACTGCGGCAGAGGCGCCATTCCGTGGAGGTGACTGCGCTCTGGAAATACAGTTCTTGGTGGCGGGATGGCGCTGGTGGTGGTCAGTAGATTCAGGTGATCTATCTGGGGCTGACCCATGGGCTTCTGGATCTCCTCACGTCGAGATAAAGAACTACTTATGAACTGTAGAGGACTCTCCACGGCGGCTCTCTCCCTGCCCGAATGGCGGCCGACATCGAGTAATGAAACTTGAGTAAAGATGACCAATACATGAAGCTATTATTAAATTTATTAAATTTGGTATTCTAATTTGTTATAAATTTATTCGGTTTTAAGCGCCAGTGGCTTAAATGTAGAACGTCGTTATTTGTTTAGCGAATCCCTTATCTCAAAGGGAAGTACGTAATTGGACCTTGGACTGCGTGTACTGCTGACTTCGTAAACAGGTCGATGTACTAGTTTTGTGTATGTGTGCGTTTTAATTTATTTCGTGTAGGTCAGTTTTCTTTTATTATACTGTAAAGAGTATAAAGATGAGAATTTTAAAAAAAATGGAATCTATGAGTATAAAAATAACTAAAAGTATATAAAATAGAACCAATGTTTTCATTCACTCTTAAAAGTTTGAATTTTGGACAAAATTATTTTTTTAGGGATGAAGGGCCTTTGTTTACTTTTACTCAATTCAAGCGTTTATTGTAATGAGAAAGTTGTGCCGTTTAAGCCCTCTACTTTACCATGACCCTTCAGTTATTGGAGTTACATATCAGTATAAATGCTGCGAGTTTACGAAACGCAAGTGAATGTTCCAAATGTAAATTGGAAAGGTACGATACAGGTCCTATTTCCCTAAGGTGACCTTAAAATTGTTGACATCCACCCCTTCTACTCATCGTTTATAGTCCTCTGCAAGAGGCAATGCGTGATAAACTCGCTGAGTCACCCGTAAACCAACGACTGGCAACCATATACCATATATAAATCTGATACCTTTATCCTGACATCTGGTTTCCTCAGTCAGGACACAGTTGCCAAAATATTTTTTTCTCGAAAAAGGCCACTGTCTTTTACATATCGCCAAGGTATCTAAGAGAACAACTTCAGTAAAATGTTTGATTATATATATGAGAAATATAAACACGATATTTAGACACAAGGAATTAGTTAAATATTTTTCTCTAATTTCTAGATCGTAACGTCTTTCAGAACTATCCCCATAGCATCTACTTGTGCCAAACAGAGGGTGATAGGGTACCACAGTCTGACTGCCTTCACCATCCGTAGATTGATGGCGCGTACAGCCAGATAATATAATGGCTACGTCGCTATATACTATATTACCAGAGGAAGAGGTGTGAATATGGAACCCTGCTGGTAATATGGAACCCTCAACTATCTGAACAACAACGAACTAGAATCTAGGAGTGACAGCTGAAACACATTGTTTGGTTGCGTAACAGTTGATAGAAGCGCATATTGGCGGCAGTTGAGTTAAGGTTTTCTAGTGACTGCCAAATATTTTCGATTCGTTGTAAAACTTTGTAAGGTATGTAAACTACTGGTTATATTTTACTCTCTATGGTTTACGCGATCTTGTAAATGTTAAGGATTGTTATATATGATTTTTAGAACCTCATTATATAGCTTCAAACATTATAGTGATATTTATTGAGGCGATATACATTGTTGATTTTTACATAGCCATGCGGACAATATGGAATCCTAGAGTGCATGTAATATGGAATCCGGGTACATATGAATGCTAGAGGCTCATATGTGCCACCGATGTTGATTTTCCCCCCAAACACAGAAACACTGATGAAGGGGCCTTCCCCTGGACCTATTGGGAGAGCTCATCCCTCTTATCAGGATGGGCACAGAATCATCTTTTCACTGCTTGGCTAGAACATTTTATTGACAACATTGCCCCATAGGAGACGTCCTCGATTCTACTGATCCTCAATGGTGTTTCAACTTCAGTTTGTAGGCGAAGCTCATAATTCTATCCCTATTTTGCAAATTAACAAACATTTAAAATATATAATTGGGCTTTAATTCCTAATTTCCTAGTGAATCCGCACTATAACTTTGTCGGCGAGTTTGTTACAGTTTTATAAAATAAATTAAATACTAGTTTTCTCGCTTGGTACAAACATAAATTAATTAAAGGGTTAGAGGTCAATCTATAGGGGATGCGAAATTTGGTAATTGGTGTGAATTGAATTGATAGTTTAAGATATATATTTTGAAAACAAAGTGGGGTTCCATATTCCATATATTCTTATATAATCTGCAACAAACGGAAGGCGTTTGGGTGGCTTTCAGTATAGCTGCTTAGACAGTGAATAGATGTCAGTTATTACCATGTATTTTCAGTTTTGGGTCGTAGTGTTAAATGTCATATAAATCATCAGCGTTATATACAGTCGGATTGGTCCATCTTGGCAAATTAAATCACAACTGACCCTTCCATCTCTTTCTATAACGCTCATTGTTCACTAGGAAGGAGAACATTCTCCATTCCTCCAACTGATTATACCACTTATTGGTCTATCTTCTCATTATTCCCGCTACGCTAGTTGCGCTCGAATTTCTAGCCTCCTTTCGGTTAAGTGCTAATAATCTCTGCTGCTTCAATTCAATAATAAAATGTCCAATCCAGTATTTACCTTGGCAATTTAAAGAAACTACGAAAAAATCCCAGCCAATTGGTCACCAATGGAATTTGAACCCGGGATCTCCCGAATGGGGGGTTATATTTTTGTTTCCTTTCTTTCTTATTATTCACTCAAGGAAATCAGAATTTAAAACATACCTAACGACCGGTTTTGAAGTTTTTTATCATTTACATTATTGTTATACCCACAACAAAATGTGCAAATGAGTATTGAAAGTAAACACAAGAGTCGGTTACACTGCCTCCGTGGGTCAGTATGTGGACTTCTTTCCTGGAGTTGCCGGGTTCGATTCCCGGTCGAGACGTAAAAAGCTTTCTTTAATTAGGATTATTCCCTACCTAGTATAGCGTGGCAGTATGGATGTGGGAGTGAAAGCGGGTGTTAAAACCTTATAGAAAGCTAACCTCAAGTTCAAAATGTGTCGTCAAAAGCCTAGCATATGACATACTAGTAAAAGGGGCTGTGGAGACGCATTAAAACAAAAACGAAAGACCAACTGGTTAGAAATATAATCTTTTGTAACAATACCTTGTACAAGAGTGAGTGGAGAAAGTTATGCAAATATTACATATCATTTTTAATTTCTCTAACACGTATATAAAATGTATAGTAGATAGAGAAGGTATTATATTCCATCCAAAATTTTGATACCGAGAGCTTTCCCCAGAAATATGCTTTTTTAAACCCTCCGAGGTCAGTGTGTGTGTGTGTGTGTGTGTGTGTGTGTGTGTGTGTGTGTGTGTGTGTGTGTGTGTGTGTGTGGACAGCATAGCTACAAAACGAAAAGTCCGTTAAATACAAAACTTAGTATTTAATTTTAGTATCTCCAGGATGCGATGAGAAGGTTTTCAAGAAAAGTTCCCCTCCCCAAACCAGCCTTTACATGGAAAAAATTCGAAAATTTTAATTTTCTTAAAAATTACTCTAAAATACGTTATATTAAAGCTATTTACATGACAAATAAAATGTATATCTTGAATTCCCTGAGAATAGCCTCTGAAGTACTCTTCATACTGAATGCATTTTGCATAACTGGTAAACCGTAAGAGATAGGCGAAAGCTTATACAAAAAAATTGTAGATATATTCAAAATACACAATTTATTTTTTTGTTTAATTAAGCATTTCCGAAATATTCTTTGTTATTGACTTCAATTTTAAAATATGTACGCACACTTTTCTTAAATAGTAAGTTGTTCGTGATTCTTTTGTTTACCCCTGACAATCACATAGCGACAGCTTTTAAAAACATTTGACTATCTCGATCAACATGGGGTAGAAAGAAGAGTAAACTTTTATAAGAAGTTAGTTTGCAGAGCAGGTAGAGAAACTCATATGAATGGAACACTTCATATTTTTTAATATTTGAAAGTTAAGTTTTGAACATTTGCTGAAGTTTCGACAAATTTACCTCTATATTTAAAATGGTGGAACCAAGATTTCCATGACTGAGATAGATGCACTTCTACTTTGAGCCAGTTCCAGCTGAGGTTACGACGTGGGAATCTCGTTTGGATCCCTTCAGAGAGTAGCATGTGAACACACCTGGCGGTAACTTCACTAAATGCACGTAGGAGGCTGGCGGGAAGACCTCTCAAAGCGTCATGTGTATAATTTTGAATAACCTACTGCAGTTCGTTAACCTCATTCGCAGAACACTTCACTCATGTGGAACATAGACATCATTCCAAACCACTACATTACTCGAATTAGTGCCAATTACGAGAAATGCAGTCATAGTTTAATTTAGAGCATAACTCCCCCATCTAGTACATATGACTACCTATTTAAAATTAGATTTGTTGCACAATTTTGTAGCATTCTCCACCAAATACAACTACGGTGGAAATACATAAAATAAACAGCGATTTGGCATAACTAATTAATAACGTAAAATATCAAAAGAAAACTTTATTTACAAAGTTAAAGTAGCGTATTCTTTATCTCAACAGTATCGTCAATGCATTTATTGAAACATGGTGCTAGATTTTAAAGCCGAAGTTACACTCTTATAGCGCCAAAGATCTGAGTCAGAATGTTACTGCCGCTTTGAGGTCGTCATTGGTTGGAACATTTCATGTTGGGTTCATTAATATTTTATTTTTTCCCCCTTTTATTTCTTTTTTCTTTTAAAATATAGTTTCGAAGTCTGGTCAGGACTCAGGCGCTATATACCATTCTTCCTTTTTTTTTTTTTTTTTTTTTGCATTTTCCTAACATTTCTTAGTTCTGTGTTTGATCACCGTTTTTCTGTTTTCCTTCAATACACAAACATATACACATTTCACAAACATAGGAACACCCATTCCCAAGGCGGAACTCGAACCAACAATCACCTGCGCCACGAAGCACCAAAGCGAGACGGCCATGGAGACCGGCTGTTTTCGCCTCCTTCATAACGTTTCACTATGGTCTTCCTTGTGCACACGGTTTTTGTTTCTTACTTTCGCTATCACGTATGGAGAATGTACGTAGCAGAGAAGATATTTTATTCCACACCATAAATTCGAAACCAAGATATCACGGTATTTAAGCTCATAACCTCCAAGAGTGCAACACATAAATAAATAAATAAAAAAAAAAGTACTCCAACCCAACTAACTTTTACATTAAAATTTTTTCGAAAATTTTGATTTTGTTAAAAATGGCTCTAAAGATTTTGAATAAAATACCATATATTCAAAATATTTTCATGACAAACGAAATGAATATCGTGGATTTTCTGACCTCTTCATTCTGGATGACTTTTGTATAACTGGCAAACCGTAAGAAATAGGTAAAAGCTTATTACACAAAAATTATAGATCTTGTCAAAACATACCATATGTCGTAAATATTTTTTGTACAGTTAACCATTTCCAAGATATTCATTGTTATTTCTTTCACTTTCAAACTAAATTTTTTTTCAAATGGAAGTCAACATTCGTTTCATACCCCTTTTATTTTACTCCTAGCCATGCAAAGAGAACCGAATTTAAATTTTTCCCATAGCAATATCTCATAGAAGATTTGTCTCTCGCGTAGGTCTATTGCAGGGCTCTATTCCTTTATTTCCCTTTTGCTTATGAGGAAGCAAATAACAAGACAGTTTCTGTTAATTTTTATCTCGCCTAGCACGAATAATGAATACGCTTTTGTAAGAATAGTTTGCTTGCAGAACATTAAATTAAATAAATGGAACACATCAGAATTTTACTTTCTCTACACGTGCTATGCACTAGTGTTTAGAGAATGTATTATATTGCACCCAAAATGCGATACCGAGATACATCTGAAATATGTTTTGAGACATCCTGTATCCAAAAAACAACTTTTTTAGAAAAAGGTGTGTGTATGTGTGTGTGGACAACATAGCTCAAAAACGACAAGACCGTTAAATACCAAACTTGCTATTTAAGTTTATTATATTCCAAGGATGTGACACGAAGATTTTCAAGAATTTCCCCTAATCCCAAACTACCCTTTACATGGAAAAAATTCTGGAAATTTTGCGAATAAAATGTATATTTTGAATTTTCTAGGAATAGGCTCTGAAGAACACTTTATTCTGTTGTTTTTTTTTTTTTTGCCGAATTTTGTAAAACGGTTAAACCCTAAGAGATAGACAGAACATTACAATATATGAAAATGTAGATCTCGTTAAAACACACATTTATGTATGTGCATTGTTTGTAGAGTTCATCGTTTCTAAGATATTCCTTGGTATTGGCTTCAATTTTAAAACACTTGTACTTTTCTCACATAGGAAGTGTCCATTTCTCTTTTGTTCTACTCCTGACCAAGCAAAGAATTTTAATGACAATCGCATAACGATAACTTTTAAAACATTTAATTATCGCTTTAGCAAAGTGCATTCCTTCTATTTATAAGGAACTAAGTGATAGAGTCATTCTGCTAATGTTTATCTCGAATAGCATGGTGCGGAAAGGAGAATAACCTTTTGTAAGAAGTCTATTTGAGGACAGTAAAAAGCATGCGAGTGTAACACATCAGTTTTTTTTTTTCAATAAAAACCTATTCATTGCATTATTATTCATTTTCACCATTCAAATTCTTTATTTGCCTATAAATTTCGGTTGGCCACACACTTTATTAATTCAAAAACGAATCTGACCTTTGGCAGTAGAAGGGTATAACGTCAGCATTGAAGAAGTGATACCACGTGAAGCCGTTTGACTAAAAAAAAAAAAAAAACCATGAGAGCTCAAAGCAGAAACTTTACCAAAACTTATAATTAGAAATTAAATTTTCAAATAGGAATTTCAAGCCAAACTCGTTGGTTTTTCTTCTAAGTACAGTACAAGTATTCTTGTCGAGACACTCAGACATTATTAGTGGTTGCAACACTGTGGAATAATACCGGAATGCATGACTCTGGAGTTTATGTCTAATTTACTAGATTTTATGTGCTGATTCCAAAACTGTAATAAGATTTTTTTTCTAGCATGTGCCACTTTATTCACAATTACCAGTTATACCTAAAATGTTTTAATGTAGTTCTGTGCATAAATATTGTATTGAACTAAAAACGAAACTACAAAACTAAGAAATACTACTAATTTTATTGTTGAAATTAACCTGTTTCACAACAATATAATAATGTAACAGTAGTACCAGACAATAATACATAGATACCTTGCTATTTTGTGTATGTGATGTTACACGCCAAAGCACAACAAATATGAAAAAAAAAAAGAAAATCACTCATCCAAATGTATTGCCAGCAAAAATACCCATATCACATCTTCCTGTGCCTTCTCCATTAGAAGCAATTGGAAAGGAATAGTCTTTAAATTCTGAAAACAATATTTCAAGTCAGCAGCAATGATTTAGATATCCAAGAAGGGGATTTTCATCAATCTCAACAATTCACACAAGCGAAACTCAATGATTTAGCTAGAGACTTAAATCTTCCTAAGGATTCTACTGAATTATTGGGATCCAGACTAAAACGAAAACTTCTCCTCTCTTCGGGGAGGCCATTTTATTGTTACAGACATCGTGAAGAGGTATTTCTTCCATATTTCTCCCAGGAAGAAAATCTTGCATATTGTCACGATATTCCTGGTTTAGTGATTACCTTGGGAGCTGCTGAATACATTCCAGGTGAATGGAGACTTTTTTTATAGATTCCTTTAAAATTATCTGAAAGGTGTCCTCTTGTATAATGGAGATAAATATGCATAATTCCATTAGTCCATTCACTTCACCTCAAGGAAACATATCATAACCTTAAAGTATCTCTAGAAAAAGTCAAATATGTAAAACATAAGTGGCATGTATGTAGAGATTTAAAAGTTATTGCCATGCTACTAGGGCAGCATCAGGATACACTAAGCTGCCATGTTTTATTTGTGAATAGGATAGTAGAGCTCGATCCGATCACTGGACAAGAAAAACTTGGAGTCAAGAGTGTCAGGAATGAAAAACGTAATTCACGAGCTTCTTATGGACCCTAAAAATGTTATTTTACCACCTTTGTACATAAAATTAGGGTAATGAAGCAATGTGTAAAGACTTTGAATAAGAATGGCAGTGAATAAAACCAGTCATCTTGTAATTAATAACGATAGAACACAATTTAAAACAAGGTTGTTGTGCTTGATAATTGTCGTACTCACTTGCATGGGTTGCGTATTGTCGCTAGAAATTGAAATGTCTGAATGCAGGACTTTGCCGCAAACTAAACATTTATTCCGCCACTTTCTATAAATAAGAAATCTGTTCATAGGCAGTCATACACTAGGAATCGATGACTTGCATGTTGGATTGCTTTTTGTTCAATATTCAAACACACGACGCATTGTACAAGAATGAAAACCAGCGAGTTGGTGTTGCCCAGCACACTGCATTCCCATATTTCCCTTCTCTATAAAGAAACTAAGTGTTAAAACTGTTTATGCTAATGTTTATTTCGATTAGCATGAAGCAGAAAGAATACACTTTTGTACGAATCATTTGTGGTTGAAAAAGTAGTAAAAAGGAATACGTCACATTTAATTTTTTTTATGTTCTGTAAAATCTAGAATGTAAAGGCTAATGGAATAAGTGAAAAGAGTATCCGTTTCGGAAGAAGGTCTATATAAGGGTGTTTAGAATAAGCGTCTCATTTACACAGAGATTTATTTTCTGTTCTGAATAAGAGGCCTGTTTTCTGCTGTAGGGGATAGTTAAATTATTTATGAATCCTTATTCATCGCTAAACGGTTTGTGGCATAAAACTTTGGATTATAGCACTGAAACTTGTTCTCTTTCTAGTTTCGTCGCCATTATTAGCGCCACTTATCGACGTGTTTCGTGCACGTACAGTCAATACTTCACATGAATATTGGAATAAAAAGAAGTTGGGTTTTCAGAAAACGTGTTCGAACTTTGAGAAATAATTGAGTAGACACACCGTCACGTAATACCAACCTCGAACTTATCAACAAACGAAGCACGCCATTTAGTAGGCATGTTGTGAGATGAAGCCTGGGGCGATTTTCCGAATGTAAATGAAAGCGCCTCAACATGAATAAAGTTCATACCAGATGAACATATTGTTTATGAAATGGCGGCCGCCCACCTCTTACCAAGGCGGCCAGAGTTCTATCTCAGGGGGCCGCTGTGGTGGTCAAAACGGCGTCTTCCGGTTCTCCATTTCTTCCTCGGCCGGTCGTTGTATCGCATTCTCTATAATCACCTTCCCTTTCTTCCACTTCACCATCATTTCGTATCTTCTTTCTGACTCTCTTATCAGACATCGGACTGAACATCCGTCCTGGCTACTCTTTCTGATCTGGAGACCGTCTACTCCTGATTCCAGGCATCTGTATTGAAACTGAGTATTATTGTGAATGCTCTTTAACTGCTGCGGTTCTTAGCGTTCTACGAATATAATGAGCTTGAGAAACCGCTTAATTTTACTCAGAGGCTTCTTTATCTGGCTTGAGGTTCTTTTACGTGATTTCAAGCTGAGAAACGGGACCGACACATTAACTTCCTTTACGAAGGAAACCATAACAATAATTTTTAGCTCTAAAAATCCGTTCATAAAATCTGGAATTTGTCATTAATTTAAAATTTATTTCTTATTTTTTTAATTTTAATTTTTATTTCATATAGATATAAAATATTAAATTTAATTTTAAAATCTTAGTAAAAATGATTTAGTTAGTAGGTAAACAGATTAACTCTATAGATGAGGTATGAACCCATTAGCTTAAATTTAGCTTACTTTTTACTTTCTCTACACGTTTTGTGTACATAGTGCACAGAGAAGTTATTGTAATGCACCCAACAATTCCATACCCAGATTTCACCGCAAGTACATGTTTTGAGACCCCCTGAATCCAAAAAATCTTATGTGTTCCATTCACACGACTTTCTCTACATCTCTGCAACAAACTATTGTTAAAAAGCTTATGCTTCTCTTTACTTCATACTAATCGAGAAAAAATTAGCAGAAATAGTCTTATTACTTGCTTCCTTGTAAGTAGAAGTGACATAAGGGAGTACCATAGGTTAAAGTGATAGGCAAAAACTGGTTGCTATGTGACTGAAGTTTCTTTGCCTGTATGGACAGGACTTGACAAATTCCTATATCAGAAAGGTATATGTTTTTCAAAGCTGAAACCAGAAACAAGGATTATCTCAAAAACGATCAACTTTACGAAAAAAATGTATATAGCTATGCTATATACATGTGCTCTACATTTTTATGTTTTAAGTTTTTGTCCATCTCTTAAAATTTAACAGTTATGCAAAATTCTTTAAAATTCATCCAGAATAAAGTAGTCTTCAGAGCTCATATCCAGAAAATTCAAGATATACATTTTATTTGTCAAGTAAATATCTTCAATATATGATATTTTAAACAAAATCGTTAGAGCCATTTTTTAGAAAATCAAAATGTTCGAAAAAAGTTCCATGTAAAGGGTAGTTTGGGTTGGGGAGATTTTCTTGAAAATTTTCGTGTCGCATCCTTGGAAGATACCAAACTTAAATACCATGTTTGGTATTTAACAGTCTGTTCGTTTTTAGCTATGTTGCCCACAGACACACACACACAACAGGCAGAAATACACACGGACATTTTTCTAAAAATGCTTTTTTTGAATACAGGGGGACCCAAAACATGTATTTCCGGTGAAATCTCGGTATCAACTTTTTGGGTGCTTTACAATACCTTCTCTATACACTATGTACGTAGTACGTATAGAGAAAGTAAAAACAAATAGAAAAATGTCCGTGTGTGTGTTTGTGGGCAGCATAGCACAAAAAAGAAAAGACCGTTAAAAGCCAAACTTGGTATTTAGGTTTGGTATCTTCCAATGATGTGACACAAAGATTTTCAAGAAAATCCTCCCACCTCCGACTACCCTTTACATGGAACGTTTTTCAAAAATGTTGTTCTTAAAAATGGCTCAAACGATTTTGATTAAAATACCACATATTAAAGCCATTTCTATCAGAAATAAAATGCATATCTTGAATTTTCTAGGAATAACCGCTGATGCCTCTCGATGAATTTTATGGAATTAAAATGTTATGGAAATAAAACCGTAAGTGATGAACATAAACCTACGACACAAAAAATGTAGAGCACGTTAAAACACACTATATATATTATGCACATTTTTTCGTGTAGTTGATCGTTTCTGAGTTATTCCTTGTTTTTTATTTTATGTTCATAGCAATTAGATTTTGACTATCACTTTAACCTATGGTACTTCCTTATTTCGCTTCTACTTACAAGGAAGCAAATAATAAGACTAGTTCTGCTAATTTCTTCTCAAATAGCATAAAGTAATTAGAGGCATAAGCATTTTAACAATCATTTGTTACAGAGATGTAGAGAAAGTCATGTGAATGAAACATGTCAGATTTTTTACATATTGGTTTGAACCCACGACCTTAGGAACCAGAGGCAGCATGTTACTACCATCTGGCTTGTATGCTTTAGAGGATGCAAGTGAATCTAAAGAAGAAGGCGATGAAATATGAAGATTTTTATTCTTGCAGTATTATTTGCTTTAGACCTACAATTGTCCTCATTTTCATCGCCGATATCACAGCCGAATGCTGTAGACACAGATGACTTTTAAAATGCTCAGTTTTAACCATCGTCTTGTGGGTTGCCCGATGCTGCTTCATCTCTTGGGTTATACAGGATAACTATTGGTAAAAGCCCCGAGCAATTTAGAGTTTGATAACCGGCAGCTGAGCCTTCTGAATCCGAGCTCCTTGCCGGGCAAGTCCAGCTCTAGCATCGTAAGTTACTTTATCTAAGATCACAGATACTGCAGCTGTTGTCACTTGTGTACAGATGTCTCTAAACGACATCGACACAAGATGTGGACTAAGGTCCCAAGTGATATCAAAACATTGTTTTCAACGCCAACATAGGTACATTAGAAAATCACGTCATAGCGTGAATTAGGAGGTTGTCTGGGAACGAAAGGCTTGCTATTGAAAGTCATTAAAGCAGGGTGGGAAGTATTGAGTCCGTGGTCAAAGTACTTTCGTAAACTTACCAACCTGCTGCAACAGTGGTTAGCTAACATTAAGCGATTCCCTGTCTTATGAAACTAAGAACACAAATCTTTAGTTACTTATTTATTCTTCTAACATACAATTTCATCAGAATCGAAGATATAAATGACATAGAACATGAAAAAAGAATATTTCCATATCTGAATAAATTAAAATAGTAACTTAATCTATATTTAAATACAATTTTTCCCATAGCTCCAGTTAAAATGGAAGAAATGATTATAAATGGACTTAAGTAATTATTGGTTAACATTGAATAAAAGAGGACGCGTATGGGATACATATTCTGCTAATATTGTCCTTACGAGGCAATTTAACGCTAATGGTCTTGAGGCAAGAAACTGATAATATTATCAAAGGATTGTAGATAAAATGAAAGAAAGAATAAATCCCTTTTGTAGTAAGACAAGAAGTTTATTTTGTTGTATTTAACTTTTAATAATAAATGAAACGTTTCAACATTAAGCTAAAAGTTGTTTTTGATACTTACAGTAAGTTGTTCAAAGTTTATTATTCGGATAAATGCAAAATGATTAGGATAATAAGAACAACATATTTGTGTTTAGGGCAAAATACGTAAAGGATGCCAACTTTAAAAAGGATTTAACATTTTCAACGTTCATAAATACGGGTCTTGGTGTTTGTCAAATATTAGAACGCTTTTTTTTTTTTTTTTGCTAAACATTCTTTAATGTTGGACGTTGAATGAAATTTATGAAATGATTTTCGAATGATTTCGGGAATTATTGAACTTACTTATTCGACATTCGCCTTCTCAGGAAAAGAGAAAATCCAGAAAAAAAACTTATCCAAGTATATATGTTCTGAGACCCCCCTGGATAAAGAAAGACATTTTTAGAAAAAATGTCCGTGTATGTATGTGTGTGGCCAGCTTGAATAAAAAGGAAAAATTGGTATTTAAGTTCAGTATCTGCCAAAGATGCGAGGTCCAACTACTTTTTTAAAAAATTTTGATTTTATACAAATGTCTCTAACAATTTTAATTGAAATACTATATGTTTCATGTCAAACAAAATCTACATCTTGAATTTTTTGGGAATAGCACTGATGAACTCTTCATTCTGGCTGAGTTTTCTATTACTGGAAAGCCGTAAGAAGAATTAAAACAAATTAGCATCAGCCAGGAAATTCAAGATAAACTAAACCGAGTGGTGGATAGTTTCCTAAATTGGCGGGCAGTTTCAGTATCTCCTTTCGTATAGTTGGTCATTTATTTGTATGGTTTGATCCGCGCCTTTTTATGCTAGCGGCAGATGGGCAACGAGTGCCGAGGATGAGGACAGGCAAAACAGGGCGCAGTCGTTCGTACATTTTTGGCTCACCCGTTACATTTTTTGTGCAGTAAACTTTTATCCATCCCTTGAGATTTTCTATTTATGCCAAAATTCAGCAAAATTCATCCAGAATAACAGTCTTCACAGGCTATTCCCAGAAAATTCAAGATCTACATTTTATTTACCAGTAAACATATTTAATAAATAGTATTTTAATGAAAATGAGCCATTTTTGAAAAAATCAAAATTTTCGAACTTTTTTCCATGTAAAAGGTAGTCTGCAGAGGGGGCGATTTTACTCAATACCTTCATGCTACATTCTTGGAGGATATGAAGCTTACCAAGTTTTTGAGTTTTCGTGTCACAGACACATGGTCTCTCTCTCACACACACACACATGCATGTACACACATACATACAACCATAAACGGCCATTTTTCTAAAAATTCTTTATTGGATACAATTGACCCTAAAATGTATATTTCCCATAAAATCTCGATGTCGAATTTCTGGGCATAGTGCAAAACCTACCTACCTACCTACCTACCTACCTACCTACCTACCTACCTACCTACCTACCTACCTACCATGTAGAAAAAGTAAAAAAGGTATGATGTTGCAAACAACAGCTAATAACACAATAGGTCTCTGCAAACAAAATCCAACCACTGCAAAATATATAACTTTGCCTTAAAATAAATGGCGTGTTATTTATGGGCGCTCTTTAACTGCTGTGGTTCCTAGCACGCCATAAATTGGGCGTAAAAGACCACTTACTTTTGCTCAGAGGTCCCTTTATCAGGTTCTTTTATGTGCCGTAAATCTACGACACGGGACCAACGGCTTCACTTCCCTTCCGAAGGAAGCCATGCTAAGAATTTTTACACCCGAAAAAAATCTGTTGTCCTCCGCCGGGTTTGAACCCGCAACCTTTTGCGTTAAAGAAGATTCCTTAAACAGCTTGGCACCAAAAGTGCCTAACACCATTATTTATTGATTGCAGAGCTTGAACAAGGTTCCTTTGGAGTTTGAATCCTTCACGACTGGACTGGAAGCTTGAGAACAATTTCAGGTTACCAGATCTATTATTTTAAATATACTCTTGTATAAGTTTAAATGAACACGTGATAAACGACTCGAGAGCAAGGGACTCGATCCAGTTTACCAAGTTGGTACAACGCAAAATATAAGTAAATGGACAAATAAATTGTCTGTGCACAGCTGGTCCCTTTTCATACGCCAGGCGGTGCCTTACTCATATTTTACCAGGAGACCATGTTTTCCTGTTTTGCGAGGGAGTTGTATGTCACTGAACCAGTCAATTAGCTTCATTAACGTGGATGTAACATGGCAAGAGAGGGCGCACACTTTGTGTGTGTGTGGAAATTAAGAGGGCCGGAAGGCTACAGGGAGCAACATTTTTTATACACGCTGGAGAAAAGGAAAACCCTTTCTGCGTTAATTTAGAGAGCAAGGGTTCCTGTGAATGAACACGAGATCGATACCAAAGAGTTGTGTGGGAGCAAACGGAATGAAAAAATAAATTGTAGACGAATACAAAGGCCCTGATGAATAAGTTAAGGAAGGGCAGGCACGGGCTCGTAAAAATTTCATCAAGTTTTCCAAGCACTGACATGCAGCTGCAGTTGCATCTAGGACACCGAGTTTACTCTCTGATCGGGCTTTATACACTCAGAGAAGAACATGAAAATTCAGTGTTTAATGACATTTTTGCATAAAGATCATCTATTTTTATGTATTAAAACATTAAGTTTAATTTTAGAATTATTTAGAGGAATCTGTTATGTAATTGATAATGCAAATTAATAATTAATAAACTCCCTGAAGAATTTAAGCTTTTAATTGGAAAGAAAAAAAGTTAAAGGATCTACATTCCCCTTTGTTTGTATGGACAGGAGTTGACTTATTCCCGTATGAAAAAAGTATAAGTATTTTAAAACTGAAGCTAATAACAAGGAATATATAAAAGGGGTCAATACTACGAAAAAAATGTATGTAGCCTAAATTGTATGTTCCAGCGAGATTTTTTTGAGTGGTAAGTTTTTGTCTATCTCTTACGGTTTAGCAGTAATGCAAAATTCCCCAACATTGATCTGGAATAAAAAAGTCTTCAGAGGCTATTTCCAGAAAATCGAAGATATACATCTTATTTTCCATGTAAATATCTTAAATCTAAGCGATTTTAATCAAATCGTTAGACCCATTTATGCAAAAATCAAAATTGTGGAAATTTTCTCCAATTAAAGATTTGTTTGGGGGGGGGGAATTTTGTTGAAAATCTTCGTGTCGCATCCTTGGAAGTTACCGAACTTAAATACCAAGTTTGATATTTAACGGTCTTTTCGTTTTTGAGCTATGCTGCCCCCCCCCACACACACACATACACACGCACACACATAGACGATACGCATATACATTTTTCTAAAAATCCTTTTTTGGATTCAGGGGTTATCAAAACATGTATTTCCGGTGAATTCTCGGTATGGAATTTTTGGGTGCGTACAATACTTTCTCTATATATTATGTACATAGTACGTGTAGAGAAAGTCAAAATCTGAAGTGTTCCATTCACATGACTTTCTCTAAATCTCTGTAACCAATTATTGTTAAAAAGTTTATTCTTCTATCTACTTAATGCTAATCCAGATAACATTAGCAAAATGGTTTTCTTATACTTGCTTCCTTGTAAAAAGAAGTAAAATAAGAAGTATTATTGCTAAACCTGTAGTCAAAACTTTTAAAAGCTGGTTACTTTAGATCGAAATGTCTTTGTTTTTATGGACAAGAGTTGAGTATGATAGCTAAAACTAAGAGTTAAAACTTCTAAAAGCTGGTTGCTTTAGATTGACATTTCTTTATTTTTATGGACAAGAATTTATTAATTCCCGTATGAGTAAAGTAAAGGTATTTTAAAGCTAATACTAATAAGAAGGAATATCTCAGAAACGGGACCAGCTCTACAAAAAAAAAAAAAAAAAAAAAAAAAAAAAAATGATAATAATAGAAGAAATAAAATATACAAATAAAATGTGTATGACATAGATTTTTTAACGAGATCGTCACGCTTTTGTCTATCTCTTACGGTTTAGCAGTTATGCATAATTGAACTAGAATAAAGAAATCTTTAGAGGCTATTCCCAGAAAATTAAGCTATAGGTTCACTTTATTTTTCATATAAATATCTATACTTAGATAACAACTTTGGTATTTAGCGGAACCTTCGTTTTTGAGCTAAGATATCCACATACACACACATAAACACACACATATACGCACACGCAGAGACACTCTTATCTCTTTCTAAAACTTCTTTTTTTTATTCAGGGAGTTTCAAAACATGTATTTACAGTGAAATCTAGGCATTGAATTTTTGGGTGGAATACAATACCTTTTCTTTACACTACGTACTTAGTAAGTGTAGTAAAAAACTCAATTTCAAGTTCTGATTAGTTCCATTCACATAATGTTCTCTAGTTGTTCTATATAGAAACTATCCATACTAAAGATTATTCTTTTATCTATATCATGCCAATTGGAATAAACATTAGCAGAATTGATCTTATTACATGCTTCCTTGTAAGATGAAGAGAAATAAGGGGTTAGCTGGTCGCTATGTGATACAATTGAAATTCGGTTCGATTTGCTTAACATGGTGCCATATGAGAAAGGTTAAGGCACATTAAAATTGAAAACAATAACAGGGAATATCTCGAAAAATGTCAACTCTAGAAGAAAAACGTATATGACATAAATTACGTTTGTTAATTTTTTGTGGCAAGTTTCTCTCTCTCTCTCTCTCTCTCTCTCTCTCTCTCTCTCTCTCGTTTAATCGTTACAGTTTACAGTTTAATTGTTATGATAAATTCTGCAAAACTCATTTGGTATAAAGAGCCCTACAGAGGCTAGTCCTAGAATATTAAGAATATACATTTATTTGTGATGTAAATACGGTATTCAATCAAAATCAAAGATTTTAATCAAAATCGTTAGAACTATGTTTCAGAAAAACTATGTTTCCTCGTAAAGGGTGGGATTTTTGCGGTGGGATTTTCTAGGAAATCTTCCTGTCGCATCCTTGGAAGATACTGAACAATAATACCAAGTTTCGTATTTAATGATATTTAAGATTTTGAGCTATGAAGTCCAAAAACACATACAGAGTCTACTAAAATGCTTTTATCGGATTCAGGGGACCTCAAAATATATTGATATTTACGGTGAAATCTCGACATCGAATTTTTGTTAGTAGTGCAATACCTTCTCTACTATGTACATTGTATAAAATGGTTGTGAAATAATTGTTTCTTCCACACTAGCTGTGTTTAGGGTAGGAGTTGAGAAGGTAGTTCGGGAATCACGTCTGCCCAATTGCTCTAAACACTGAAATATCGCGGAAGCATGCTGACACGACATTTAACAATACGAAATTCGGACAATGAACCAGCCCTCACGGGTGCGCATAGCCTCGGTCGGAAATAGTGGCGCAAGTGAGTCTGTTGTATGAACCAATAAGCAAACTGCACACGTTCGGACTATTCTTCCATTAATGCTGCCACACGCTGTAGATGGACAGGATGAAGCTGCTGGCAGTAACACATTCCACACCATGTTATGTCTGACGCCAAGATGTAATGCAATACATCATGTACTTGTAGAATGGAGTGTCTTCAATGTTGCAGAATCTCGTCTTCCAATTCGGGAGTTTGCACTGTTCGATCCTGATCTGTATGATGCATACTTGCACGGCTGCAGACTTCCAAACGTTTGATGTTTTTTTCCTTTAATATTTATTATTACGACGTTACATAATTTGCAACATTATATAAAAATTATTTTATCATTTACACAGAAATTTACATATTAATACGTTATCAAACAAATTAATATCCTTAAGATGCTGTAGAATTTTTATTATTTTTTCATGGTTTGTGCACGGTACTGGAGAAATCTACTCTTGGAGTATATTGAATAGTAATAGTCCACAATGATGTGCTGTAAGGTGTGCAGTTGGTACAGGTTGGAGGCTGGTCTTTGTTAAGAAGGAAAGTGTGTGTGTCAATGTGCAGCGGCCAGTTCTTAGACGGGAGATGATTACTTGATATTATCGTTTGAGTTTTCGAATGGGTTGTAAGAAGTTGATACAGCCTAAACGAGCTTCGTTTAGTGTTGTGGAACCCGTGATTAGGAAAGCGTTGTCGATACTCTCTCACTGCAGCTCGTCCATTTCTACTCACAGACAGTACGTATACCAGACGCGTCTCTTGCATATTCACGTCTGTCACAAGTGATTGTTACTGAATCAGAGTATTTCCAAGCAGACCTCGGAGCAACTGCTCATACCCAGAGCAGGTTTGAAGGTCAGTACAAATTCCCGGTTAGTGACACCGACACATAAGCTTCGTCATTACCACTTGCAAATGTTTCCCTAGCATTCAAGTTGGCTTCAGAGACAATATATTCCTACCGACGATCCTGCGGCGGTCGATAGGGTTTTTAAATTTTTATCCAAAAGTGTGTCTTCCAATAAGGATTTGGTTTGCTTAATGGTGGTAGTGCAGTGTTAGTTTTCTATAGCTTATAGTTTAAACTCCTTTTAACCTTTTCTTAAGAACCCTTGTTTATTCAGGTTTTAACACTGGATAATTTTAATCTCTAATTTCTTTCTACTTTAACTGTTCTTTTATCTCCGATAATTTTTATCACGAGTTTAACTTTGGACTCCTGCCAATTTTAGTTTGCTAACTGATAACCTGCAGGTGAGTGCCCTAAAATACCAATAATCATCATCAACATTATCGTCGGGCTGCGTCGTGGCCAAGTGGTGAGACCACTCGCCTATCACCTTGATGGCCCAGGTTCGATCCCAAGCGGCCGCATGTGAGATTTGTGGTGGACAAAGCGGCGGGTTTTCTCCGGGTTCTCTGGTTTTCCCGCCATCACATTCCACCAGTACTTCATCTTCAGTCCATGTATCGTCATTGTCATTGCCTGCGGTGCCATATATAGTAACATTGGGCGTTAAACACTACAAAAAATCATATTTCTTATGGAAACATTCGTTTTTTGTTCTCCACCACCTGTTTGAATTTGAAGGAATAGTTTCGGAGCATTCTGTGTAGTACCAACATGCATGAAGTATACATCAATCTCTATCAGTCTCACGGGCATACAAAGCATGTGCTGATATAATGCCAAAAGGATAATAAAAATAATAGGACAAAGTGAGTATTGCTTTGGCCCCGCTATTATACAGCGATCTAAGCTAGCTGTATTAATTGCATATAGATATTATATGTAGTGTTAGGCTGAGTTACTCGATTAAGCTTTTTCGGGGTTTTCCCGTCGCCCTCCATGGTGTAATGGCTACCATGCTAACTTCATATATCCAAGGTCGCGAATTCAAACCCGGCGGAGGACGATGGCTTTTTTCGGGCGTAAAGATCCTTAAGATGCCTTCCTTCGGAAGGGAAGTAAAACCGCTAGTCCCGTGTCGTAGATTTACGGCACGTAAAAGAACCTCAAGCCTGATAGAGACGCCTTTGAGCAAAATTAAGCATTCGTTCACGCCCAGTATAGAATGGGAAAACCACAGCGGTTGAAGAGCGTCCATAAATGAAACGCCATTTCATTTCGGCGTTTTCCCTTATCCTGAGAAGACTAATGTGAATAACTTTAAGCTCATTGGAGCATCATTTCAACGATGTGAGCTACAAAGTTAAACGATCAAAAATAGCTTGATATATTTTTGTCCTCAGTATTGAAAATTCTATAAATACCTAGAAAATGTTCTAGCATTTTCCTTGAACTTTATTTTTGTCTACAGTCTTTCCAGGTTAATTTGTAACTTGGGAATCAGAGAGAGAGGGAGGGAGAGGGAGGGAGAGGGAGGGAGAGGGAGGGAGGGAGAGGGAGGGAGAGAGAGGGAGGGAGAGGGAGGGAGGAAGGAAGGGAGGAGCAGGGAGGGAGGGAGAGGGAGGGAGAGAGATAGAGAAGGACATAATCTGCCTGCACCATTGTAAGTAACGTTTAACTCCTAATTCCAAGTATTACTACATTCATGTAACTTTCTGAGTAACTTCCCGTGACGCTATTGTAGCATCCCAGGCATTCTTTCCAATGCAGTGCTTTACACATTGTTGGTAGATGGAGATAATATAGTTTTACCGTCCATTAGAGATTTTTTGGATTTAGAAATGGGAGATACAAGGTGGGTACGGCAGTTATTTCCAAACCTGTATAACGGATGGTTTGTTTTCCACATTTGAGTTTCCAATTAATCAGAAGAACCTATCAATCAAATATACCATTTTCCTTGCACCATATTGCGGACGCTTAGAAAAATACAAACATTAACAAAATCAACAGTGCTAACTACATCATCAATAAGTTTATATTCTGTGTAAATAAATATTTGATTTGTTATATTCACCCATTATTCAACAAATTTTTCTTAGAGAAACTTATTCTTCTATCTACTTGCGTTAAATGAAATAAATATTTTTAGAAATTCTTTCAATGCGTATTACCATATAAATAAATGACAGTATACATACACCGAGCTCTGTCAGTGCTTGCGTCCACATGCTTCTTTATAGAAACAATTAGAAGAGGGTAATACAGTAGGCTTAAGCGGTAGTCAAATTACCAGGAGCTGGTCGCTATGTGAGGCTTTAAAATTATGTTCATTTTGCTTGACCAGGAAAAAGAAGTGCTCTACATTCACTGGACACACATACATAAACAAGTGCGCATGGCTTTTTTTTTTTTTTTTTGATTCAGAGGGCCTGAAATCATATGTTTCAAGTGAAACTTCTAAATTATTATTACTAATGTTATTTTGTGGCAGACAATACTTCTCCTACTTAACATACCTTTAGAGAAAGTAAAACGTAGTGTCTAAGTCAGCAGACCTAAAACTAGTCAGAATACTTTTCGCTGTGTGTCTGAGATTAGGCAGTGGTGGATAGCAGTTCCTGTTGCGCACTACCTTTGCCACACCTTCCCTCTTACAGAGCGAGCTAGCGAGAAGTAGGTCATGTTTCTAGATATCCCAGACGTACTATAACCATATGTTTAAAGTTAAAAATAAATTATAAGTTATTTAACCATTTTAATTGCTGCTTTGCTGCTATTACATTTCTAATTTGTTCCATTTCTCCTAAAATATTCACCAATTTTTGTTTGTTAATAGTCAAAAAAATACAATTTGTAGCTCCCCTTTGTGGCGTTTTATGCAAGTTTTATTCCTTCTATTTTATTACAATTGTACAGCCCTTCTCGTACTCTACTTGTCAATTGTGATGGTCCTTTTATTCCTCTGCACTCCTATTGTCATGGCTTCTATAATGAGATCTTTCCTGTTCCTATTGGTTTTCCTGGAATTGATGTCTTTCGAACTCTTTCAGAATGTAGGATTTCCAGCTATACACGCTGTGTGCTATCCGCAATCTGAATCATGAAACCAGGACATATTGTGCCTGTTTTCAGAATTCCTGTTAGTGCCTCATGACTACTGCAGTAACAGTAATGTGACATACAGTGACATGATTTTACTTGAGCCTCATGTAAAGTACAGATAAACTTTCGGATTAATTACGCAACATTATTTAATCATGGGAGCAGAAATTGAGGCTACGGTAAGCAAGTATTGAAGCATACAAACCAAATCTATCGTAGTTAAATACCTATTTATGAAATGCATGCTTCTGAATGTAAGGTACATTTAGTGGCGAGTGTGTGTTTGAGGGATTTTGCACACTGTAGCCATGGGCTTATTGTAGTCAGACCTCTGGAGGAAGGATGAGATCAGTGTAATCGCAGAGGGTGGTCGATATCCGGACAGGGATAGAGCCGTCGTGAAGGGTCCCTAGCAGTTCAAAAGCAGTTCATCTCGACTTGGAGGACGTCATGAGCTCGTGGCCCAGTCCCGAATAGACCACTTAAGTTCTCAAACAACCACTAACGCCGAGAGCTGTACTTCCAGAGCTCAGTACATCCACGAAATGGCACAGCCCTTGTCGTCGCTTACAGCTCTAAAAGAAACCAGTTGGGATGAAATAAAGATGGAAGGAATGGACAGGAAGTTAGGGTGGATGAAGAATCCTCTCCAGCATTCGCTGAAAACTCCCGAAAAACCTAGTCATCAGAAAGATCGGCCGCGGGAATGGATCCCAGGACCTTCCGAAAGCCAGTCCCAGACGAAACCCTGAGCCACCTGTTTCGATTAAATTCATTCAGTACCTATCGAAATCTTAAAGCAACGGTTCTTTTATGCATTCTCTATTGTACTATAATTGTTGACTGTGTTGCAGTGCAAAATCGTTTCTGCAGATTATTTTATAGATGTTCTTATTGCAGAGGGAAAGCGCAATCAAAATAATAAATTATTTTGCTTCTTAAATTATACACATGCCTCATATATGCGTTTTTAAGCACTCTGTGCAGCTAGGTCCACTATTTCCGGGTCCTGGTAGAGAAAATGGACTGAAAATATATTTTATTATAATATAATAATTATCTTAATGTTTCAACTGTATGCTCATAAACATAATAAACTACTCGTAATGCAAGAGAAATGTTTTAAAATTAAAGTGCGTAACGAAGACAAAGTATAGCATTTCTGATAGGCATTGTAATCTGTTCTTGAAATTATCGCAATCAATATGTGTTGTCCCCTTAAAATCCTTCAGTGCTTTTCTTTTTGAATTTCAGCATTTTATTCTCATTCCATTTTCTTTATATTTTAACTAACTTCTCTTCTTTCATCTTACACGCTTATTTTTTGTACTTTGTACCTGATATCTCCGCCTTGCTCTTTCTTCTGGTAGACTTGGCTTTCATTTTCCCCTCCAAGGCACCCATTTGGAACATCTCGTCTGCGGTGAGCAAAAATTTCCGAGTCAACGAACCTTGTGGAATAGTTGCCATCAGAAACTTAAATTTCCAGTGTAGCTAAAGTAAAAAACTCCAGGTTTGCTCTAATATACTAGCTGGTAAATTCATAACAGTTTGTTCAAGTTTTCCCTAAAATGTTTTCTTTGATACGTAACTATGTTTTCGTCGTTTCATTTTCCTTTAATTTTATGGATATATCGCAAACTTTGACTTGAGCAACAACTATTCGTTTTGCATTGAGTTTACCTAATAATTTTTTCCTTCTCTAACACATATACTCGTACGATAAAATGTTGCTCTTAATGAAAATGAGGTATGTATGTTGGTACTGAAAAGTTCACCCCACCCTCTACCAACGAGACCACCTATTTTTTACCGAGCGTAACTCCAGCCATTAGATTGACAGGGTAGTTTATCTTGCCTAAATGATAACATTATAACCGAATCTTGCACTTTTATGCTGCACTGCCGTTATCTTAATATCCGTTTGGTTATTCCCGTTTGATAACAATTTTAACTTTAATTTACGTCTATATAACGTAGCTGTTGTATATTTAACGGCAAATGCAAATAATCCTTAACGTCTTCTTCTAGAATTCCGACTAATGTTTTAATTTGTTTATGCAAGTGTCATCAACTGCCTTTATTATGTGCCACAACAAATAGTCTCTGCTCCGTGCACAAAGTGAATAAACACGTGACAGTAGGGATTGTCTCCTTGTGTAGTGTGTCGTGTGTCAGTTTATAATATCGGGAACAGAAAGCAAACCAACACGCAAGCCATTGACTCCTACTTTTATGCCTGCATAAGAGGAATCTTTCTTGTATATAGAAAATAGCGCAATAAGTGTTTAGTTTTCGGGAAGGTTCATGTTAGAAGAACTTAAAGAACAGAAAGTTCAATTTAAACGGGCATTTCGTAACTCAAACGAGTGAGTAGGACAGTTACCAAAGAGAATAATGTTTCTTTCAAATTGTGTTTGCTCCCAATTAATTACTAAATTTTCTGTAAATATTAGCCACTATAAAAACAAGTTTTCGTTTCAGATCAATTCTCATACTTCTGCCACTAAAGTGCGATCACATGACATTAACCAAGTTATGGATTTTGCAATATAACTATGTTAATAATACATTATTTTAGCGATTATTCATATTATGACAACAATTCCCGAAAAACCTGGTATGTGATGCTAAGATAGGAGAATAAAAGATTAACACCGCAGTCATTAAATCCATAACATTTTAATTTAAGAAGAAGATTTGCATGAGATACAGTGTCAAAAGTTTTCGTAAAATCAAAGAATCGACCACACACCAGATTTCCGGATTCAAGACCTAAAGGCAACTTAATAAAATTATATTATTGCATCTGTAGTGCCTAGAGTGTTCGGAAACCCAAATTGGTACTTATTTAATAAGGATTTCTCTTCGAAATATTTGTATATTTGTTTATTAATTAAGACCTCAAAAATGTTGACACCGTCGGTACTATACTCGTACTTATTCGCCTATAATTCCCATAATCTGCTCTATAGCCTTCTTAAAAATTGAAACTACTTTGACATACTTAAAGGCACCAGGAAACTGGCCAGAATCAATATAACAATCATTTCCAAGATAATTTTGGGTTCACTGGGAGATATACTACTTACAAGTTCATCAACTTTACCAATAAAATATGAATTAAACATCTCAGTATCAAGACACCATTAATGACAGACCAGATTGCTTTAGATTTATTTTGTGAACCACTGATAAGTTTCGAAAAATAATAACTTTTGTATTTCTCAGACTACTCTGAAATAATTTCTTAGCGCTATTATACATATCTTTAGCTTCTGGGATTCCATGGTGCACATAAAGATTAAAATATTTCCAACAATTCATTTTAAGATTATGGAGATCACCTGCGCACCACTCTTTATTAGTTGATCCTTTATTTCCTTTAGGGTTAAATAACAAAAGGAAACGACAAGTTAATTACCTCTAAGAAAACAGAAATAAAATAATTAACTTTGGTATCTAACTCAGTGATATTATACAAGCAAAACCAACACACTTGACTAGAGAAAAAAGTAAAACAACAATTTTGGTCTTTTATGACTTGTTTTAATATTGGAATAGTGTGGTTATTACATTTTATTATTATCATCACCATGTATACGTTTGCTGGCATCGAGAAAACTATATAGTGTCGTGATCTGAATAAAGTGAGGGAACAACACATGCTTTACAATAATTTTAAATATTGGTGACCAACTTATCAATACATATACCATCGTCATTACATTCCTGAGACCAACACTTGTAAATAAATTAATAAGGTCACGTACTTCAACGGTAGCAGAACAAAAGTCAATATTAAAGTCACCACTTAAAATAATGTTAACAAGTTACCATATTTATGAAACAACATTGTAAAAAGTCATTAAGATAAGTTAAGAAATAGGTAAAATTTGTTTTGTTGTTGTCAGGTACCCTGTAAAAATTTATACACATAAGATTCTGATTTAGAATATATATCGAAAAAGCTTAAAACTAAAATTGTCTAGCAATACTTTTAAGATGAATTACCTTGCTAGCTGCAATTTCATTTGCGTGTAAATATTGCAGAACCGCCATGCATATTACTAGAGAGCCCGCAATAACAATCAACCAACATAAAATTAGGAATGTTCAATAAAATCACTTCATCATAATTAGCTCTACTTGATATAGGATAAATAGTGATAATAGACAAAGTGAAAATAAACCTTATTGTTCATTATCAACTAGCTATGTGATACCATTCAACTATCCATACTTTGTTGAACTGATTATTCTAAAATCCTAATTTCGAAAGTAATGATACTTTGATGCCAATAAAGTTTAAAGCGAAACTGTTATCAATAAGATATAAATTTAGTAACTAAATATCGATGTGATTTTATACAAAGTAATAGGTTCAATCGTTAAAAAAACATTTATTCACTTTTCTAGATGGTCTTACACTCTTTTTAAGTGGTCCAATATCTCGAGGGATATTGGGCGTTTACCAGAAAACGCCGATGACGCAGGAATGTTTTCAGATGCAGGAATTGATGGAAATCACTTAGCGCTAAGGCTGGTCTGTGGAGACGGATAATCAATTTGTTCGCAGCCAAATGTCTTGATGAGG
Organism: Hymenopus coronatus; assembly: GCA_030762935.1. Lineage (NCBI taxonomy): Eukaryota > Metazoa > Arthropoda > Insecta > Mantodea > Hymenopodidae > Hymenopus > Hymenopus coronatus. The sequence goes on from CM060894.1 coordinate 116,039,277, forward strand.
TTTGAGTTTCTGTGGAGGGGCGGTAGCGCAGCCTCATTAAGTAAAGCAACGCTCTAAGGAATAATGGATCACTGCCGATTTCACATTTCCTGCATTCAAGAGACATTTGGCACTCATTGAACATGCGGTGGTCTTAAACATGATAGTCTCGTAGAATAATGTATGAAAGCGTTCTGAATATCTCAAAATGGCGTTTATGAATTGCCAGTTGGAAGTAAGCACCTCGATACTATCTTGCTTACTTTCTATTATAGGCATGACCAAAGATAGCCCTTGCGAGGTCACAACGTCGATTCATCCAGTCGAGGAGAAGTGGGGTAAATCAGACATTTGTCAAACGTACAGAGGTGTGTGTATGTGTCTGTGTGTGTGTGTGAAAAATCTGATGTGCCCCATTCACATGACTTTCTCTGCATCTCTGCTACAAATTAATTATTGATAGAAACCTTATGCTTCTATTTACTTCCTGCTAATCGAGAAATAATTTGCAGATATAGCCTTATTACTAGCTTCCTTGTAAGTAGAAGCGAAATAAGGAAGTGCCATAGGTTAAAGTGATAGTCAAAAGCTGGTTGCTATGTGACTGAAGTTCCTTTGTTTGTATAGGCACGAGTTGACAAATTCTTGTATGAGAAAATTATGTTTTTCCAAGCTGAAAACAGGAATATCGTATCTAAAAAAACGTTCAACTCCACGAAAAATATGTAACATAAATTGTGTATTTTAAGTTTCTACATTATTTGTGTGGTAAGCTTTTGTCCATCTCTTATGGTTTATCAGTTATGCAAATTGATCCAGAATAAAGTAGTCTTCAGAGGCTATTCCCAGAAAATTCAAGATATGTGTTTTATTTGTCAGGTAAATATCTTTAATATATGATATTTTAATCAAAATCGGTATAGCAATTTTTAAGAAAATCAAAATTTTCGAAAAAAGTTCCATGTAAAGGGTAGTTTGGGGTGGGGGATTTTCTTGAAAATCTTTGTGTCGCATCCTTGGAAGGTATCAGACATAAGTACCAAGTTTGGTATTCAACGGTCTTTCGTTTTTGAGTTATGCTGTCCATAGACACACACACACACACACACAAACACGCACACACACGGACCTTTTTATGAAAATTTTTTTTTATTCGGGGGGAACCCAAAACAAGTATTTCTGGTAAAATCTCAGTATCGAATTTTTGGATGGAATGCAATATGTACATAGTACGTGTAGAGTAAGTAAAAAACGAAGAGATTGTTCTGTACATAACTTGTCATTTAAGTTCGCTTCATGATTTTTCTCATAGTACCATCTTGTTCTGACCCTGTTTCACATACGTCACTAATATTCAGTGAAATTTTGTCTGCTTTAATTGAAATTTGCTTTTCATGAGACAATTTTTCCTTTGTAATGTCAATTTCTTATGTTTCATTTTCTTTTGTTATTTCCTGTATTTTTTCATTTATAGTGGTTTGCAATGAGTCAATTTTTTATTTATTTTTCACATAATTTATTTTCGAAGTTATACTTTTCCTTGGTGGATTTATCTTTTTACGTTTTTCAAACATTGAGCATTCAACATGTTATTTATTTTGCTAAGATTTTTTGAGTTTCTGAATTTCCTGTTGTACTCGTATCTTGGCTACTCTGATTTACTCTTTTGTAGATTCTATTTATTTATTACAATATTAGTTAACACTTCAAATTAATGCTAATTGTTAGTAAAATTTCTCACTTATACCTTCCATGTTTTAAATTCGTACTTCCCATTTCTGAATTTAAAATTCCAATATCTCTGACTTCATACTCCACACATCTGAACTAAATTTGGTATTAGGTTTTCCATTTTTAAATCCATTTTCCCTGTATCGTCTTTAACTCTGATCTCATATTTGCCATATCTGAACCCAAATTTATCAGTATTTAAGTATTTTGCTATTTCCATCATCTTTACTTATGCTTTCTTCCCCTACATTTCACGCGTCGCTCTCGCTGTTACATTCTGCGCATCATCATTATCTTCCTGATGATATTACATTATCAATCATTTTTCTTGTTGACTTTTTACTTCTGAAAATTATAGAACAAATGATGCACAATTTTCTGAAAGCCTGCTTCACTACTCGCCTTACAACTAGGGCGGAAATTAAATTAAAAACTTAATCTACATATGGAACCTCAATAACTATAAAAAAACTGTGATGTGTTACATTTGCATGAGTTTCTATAGCCGTTACACAAACAGATTTCCTTACAAAAGGTAATACATGTACTCGTAATAAAGGTAAACATTATTAGAAATTGCCTTATTGCTTGCTTCCTTGTAAGTAGAACGGACATAAGGCTAAATCGATATTCAAAATCTTTTAATATCTTTTTCTGTGTGAAGCAACTGAAGTTCGGTTCGCTTTGACCTGGAGGAAAATAAGAGAGAGGAAACGAAACGTCACTTCCCGTTTGAGAAAAGTTCAAGAAGTTTAAAATTTAAACCAATCAAAAGGAATATCTCAGAAACCACCTGCTCTATATAAAAATCGTATGTGACATAAATTATATATTTCAACTAAATCTACATTTTTTGTACAGTAAGTTTTTAGTATCTCTTCCGGTTTGATCATTATGCAAAATTCTGAAACTTCATCCAGAATAAGGTCTTATAGACTAGTCCCAGAAAATTGAAAATATACAGTCTTTTAATCCAAATCGTTAGAGCCATTTTTGAGAAAAAAATTCAAAATTTTTGGCATGTAAAGGATGTTTGTGGTGGGGAGAGTTTTCAATCTTCGTGTCGAATTCTTGGAACTTAAATATTAAGTTTAATTTTTAACGGACTCTTATATATAAATTAAAAAAAAGACCACTCTTTTCACAATATCTGCATCTAAACACGATCTGAGAGAACGAGTTCTCGTTATTGTTCTACCAAGTTAGCTTGCTGAGCAAACGTAGCGCCAATGTTGTGCTGTAGCCCACGCGTTTCGAGATTGCATCTTCGGTTTACTAACTTTAACTTAAAGAACGACTTCACCATCCATGAACGAAACTACTTAACAGCGTCAACTATGGGTTTATCGAGTTCATGTCCTATATATCGCTTCAAGTATAGCGACCCGAACGATGGGACGAGAAGGAATATTGTGAAGGAGGCGAAACAATACAAACCCACACATAACCACACCGCTGAGATCTGCGCAGCATCTACCTTTTTCAGCGCGACTAACAACTGATTTTACTTTCTATAGCCCGTATGTACAATGTACATAGTTAATACAGAAGGTAAATATTGTATTCCATCTAAAAATTCTGTGTCGTTATTTCACCGAAAAATACATGTTTTAGGGTCCCCTGTATCCAAAAAAAGCATTTTAACAAAAACGTCCGTGTGAGTGTGTGTGTATGAGTGTCAGTGTATCAGAGTGTCCGTGTATCTGTGAACACAATAACTCAAAAACGAAAAATCGATAAAATACCAAACTCGGTATTTAGGTTTAGTATTTTCCAGAGATGTAACATGAAGATTTTGAAAAAAATCCCCCACCCAAAACTTCCCTTTACATGGAACTTTTTTCGAAAATTTTAATTTTTTCAAAAATGGTGCTAACGATTTTGATTAAAATATCATATATTAAAGATACTTACCTGAAAAATAAAATGTATACCTTGAATTTTCTGGGAATAGCCTATGAAGACTACTTTATTCTGGACGAATTTCACGGAATTTGCATAATTGCTAAACCGTAAGAGATGGAAAAAAAAGCTTACCACACAAAAAATGTAGAGCACTTTAAAACACACAATATAAGTTATATGCTTTTTTCATGCAGTTGATCGTTTTTGAGATATTCCTTCTTTTGGAATCAGCTTTAAAAATTATACTTTTCTCACACAGGACTTTGTCAATTCCTGTCCATACAAACAAAGGAACTTCAGTCACATAGCAACCAGCTTTTGGCTTTCACTTTAATCTATGGTACTCCCTTATTTCGCTTCTACTTACAAGCAAATAATAATCCTATTTCTGCTATTTTTTTTAGATTATCATTAAGTAAATAGAACAATAAGCATTTTAACGATAATTTGTTGCAGAGATGTAGAGACAGTTATGTGAATGGGAGACATCAAGGTTTTGTAAAATCTTCTCCAGCTCATAGAATGTACATAGTGGTTTAGAAACTAACAAGCAAAAAAAACTACATTCCAAGCCTCACATCAAAACCATCGAGAGTTTTTGGCCGTTTTGCAATCATTTTCTTTGACACATACCTAAAACACAAACAAGAAACGGAGGATTTAATATTTTGGCTTCTGACACGTCACTCTGGATCAGCTGCACCTCAATAATGGCAGTAATGAATGTTTACCAACCGCTGAACCATAACATGATGCCATAACATGTTACATGTTTTCTGGCAACTCCACGCTACAGTACGCATTTTGCACCCGTTCTTCGATGCTAAGTACCAAAAGACTTTTTGGTTATCTGCACCATAAATACTGACGAATAAGCCCCTTTTTGTTATTGTGTATACCCATATGTGTTCGTAATTTGGAAGTAGATTTTGACTTAATACATACACATGACTATTTGTGTCCTCTGTCTACCAAAGCGTTAGAGAAACGAATAATCGTCACTGTATATGATTTTAAGGTATGTATTTAGTGAATATATCTACAGGAGTTTCAGAAATTCCCAGTACTCGCTGTTGGAACTTGTAGAGGAAACTAAAGATAAGGCTATGAATAGGAACTCGTTTCCGCTTGCGTGCTAGGAATACACATCTTCAGTTCTAGTATCTAATTTTCCCACTTGAGCAGGACAAGTTCTTCGTTGACAAATATGGCTCCAACACGATGGAGCTTCATTTCACTTTGAACTTGACATTGGAAATTATTTTAACCCAGGATTTGGACAAAGATTGATGGACTCAGTTGGCCAGTTGCGTGACTTCACATTCGTCGGATTTAACTCCAACAGATTCCTCCCGCGGGACCACATGCAAACATATTCCACAGAAACCAGCTGTGATTGTGTCAGTGTAACAGAATATAATTCACACAAAACACCTAGTCACCATGCCAAGCCCTATTTTGGTGGACTAGAATGCTAGCCATTATTTATATTAGGAAAACATTACATGTATTTATAAGCCACGGTCGGGGTCCATATATTAGAATAAAAATCTGATGTGTTCCATTTATATGACTTTCTCTACATCTCTGCAATAAATTATTGTTAAAAAGCTTATTTACTACATTCTAACCGAGAAAAAAAAATTAGCAGAAATAATCTTATTAACTGCTTTCCTGTAAGTAGCAGCTAAATAAGGGAGTACAAAAAGAAAAAGTGATAGTCAAAAACTTGCTGCTATGTGACTGAAGTTCCTTTGTTTGTATGGATAGGAATTGACAAATTCCTATATGAGAAAAGTGTAAGATTTTTAAAACTGAAACCAATGACAAGGAATATCTCAAAAACAATCAACCCCACGAAAAAAATGTATATTACGTAAATTGTATGTTTTATCGTGATCTATATTTTTTTATTTTTATAAAAATGTCCGTGTGTGTCTGTCTGTGTGTGTATGTGTGTGTGTTTGTGGGCAGCATAGCTCAAAACCGTCATAAACCAAATTTGGTACTTAGGTTTGGTGTCTTCCAGGGGTGCGACACGAATATTTTCTAGAAAATTCCCCCACCCAAACTACCCTTTACATGGAACTCTTTTCGAAAATTTTAATTTTCTCAAAAATGGCTCTAAAGATTTTGATTAAAATATCATACATTAAAGATATTTACCTCACAAATAAAACATATATCTTGAATTTTCTAGGAATAGTCTCTGAAGACTGCTTTATTCTGGTTGAATTTTACGGAATTTTGCATAACTGTTTAGCCATAAGAGATAGAGAACCGCTTATCACACAAAAATGTAGAGCATTTTAAAACACACAAGTTATGTTATATGCATTTTTTGTGGAGTTGATCGTTTTTTAGATATTCCTTTTTTCTCACACAGGCCTTTGTCAATTCCTGTACATCCAAACAAAGGAAATTCAGTCACACAGCAACCAGCTTTTGACTATCACTTTAACCTATGGTAGTCCCTTATTTCGCTTCTACTTACAAGGAAGCAAGTAATAAGACTATTTCTGCTAATTTTTTCTCGATTAGCAGGAAGTAAATAGATGCATAACCTTTTAAACAATAATTTGTTATAGATATGTAGAGAAAGTCATGTGAATGGAACACATAACATTTTTTGGATTCAGGGGGACCAAACTCATGTATATCTTCTAAACATGTTAAAAAAATCTTAAAAATTGCTTCATCTTTCGGTTATTCCTACCAGTCATACCGTTCATTCTGTGAAATGATATATTAATATGCCATTAAGTACGACTCACCTTTAAAGTGAACGTCAGTGAGCGTTATCCACAAGTTCGGTATCAAAGTAATAACACAACTTCCTGTAAATATCAGCTGCATTTAGTGACCCTGCACTACAAATTGAATTGCAAGTTGACACGATGAATTATATCATTTAGATAAATTATTTGATTCGCAGAACCCTGCAAGTACATATGTGCAACGTCATCAAAACGTAAGTTCGCTAAGCAGAAAAACGATCGTTTCATATTCAGCTTCTATCTCTGTTTCTCTCTCCGCTATTTTTTATGTGAACGTGTTATATAAAGAATCTTTAATGAGTAGCCTTGTTATAAATAAATCCATACCGCAAACTACTATTCTAGGGTAATAACATTAATTTAATTTTTAAAAGCCGATAGGAACTTAAATAACAATGAACAAAATACATGTGTAATGACTAGGCTTCGGCGCCGGATTTATGTGGTCGAAAATTCAGTTAAATTTGCATGAAGATTTTGTGACGTAGCACACGTCGAGCAGAGGTAGTATAGTCGTGTCGTCTTACAAACCGCCCACTAATTGTTTTTTTGGCATACCTTTTATTCTCATAAAAAATAGTCATTAAATTCAATATATAATTACATAAGTGAAAATATTTCTAGCACAAATACTGAAACTTTATATGTAAAAATGCTGGTAAATATTAGAGAAATATATACCTTTTTACTTTTTTTCCACACGTACTATGTACATAGTGTATAGAGAAATTATTGCATTCCATTCAAAAATTCGATACCAACATTTCACCGGAAATATATATTTTAGGGTCCCCTGTATAAAAAAAAAATCACAAAAAGATCCGTGTGTGTGTGTGTCCGTGTGTTTTTGAACACGATAACTCAAAAACGAAAAGTTGGTAAACTACCAAACTTGTTATTTAAGTTGAATACCTTCCAGGGATGCGAAACGAAGATTTTGAAAAAAAAAATCCCCCCCGCCCAAACTACCCTTTACATGGAACTTTTTCGAAAATTTTGATTTTCTCAAAAATGGCTCTAAAGATTTTGATTAAAAGATCATACATTAAATATATTTACCTCACACATAAAATATATATCTTGAATTTTCTGGGAATAGCCTCTGAAGACTAATTTATTCTGGATGAATTTTACGGAATTTTGCATAACTGCTTAAGGGTAAGAGATGGAGAAATACTTACCACACAAAAAATGTAGAGTACTTTAAAACACACAATTTATATTATAGGCATTTTTTGTGAAGTGGATCGTTTTTTAGAGATATTCCATGTTTTTGGTTTCAGCTTTAAAAACATCCTTTTCTCACACAACTACTGTCAATACAAACAAAGGAACTTCAGTCACATAGGAACCAGCTTTTGACTATCATTTTAACCTATGATACTCCCTTATTTCGCTTCTATTTACAAATAAACGAGTAATAAGACTATTCCTGCTAACTTTTTCTCGATTAGCATGAAGTAAATAGAAGCATTAGCTTTTTAACAATAATTTGTTGTAGAGATGTAGAGAAAGTCATGCGAATGGAACACCTCAGATTTTTGATATTAATGTACAATAGTATGCACTGTAAAATAAATTACATACTTATAGCAGGATGGAATGATTACCAACATCAATGAAGAGGCTGCTACATTTCATGCAGTCAAACCAGCCCCCCCCCAATATTTTGCCACCAGTATATTAGCTGTATTTGATAACTTAGGTCCTATGAGTGGATTCATTTGAGCCATATAGCAACAGAGCCAAAATAAGCAACATGTTGCAGCTGTGAGCATCAGCATCACTTGTAAAATCCCTCTATTTGGTCCTTTGGGAACCACAAATGGCAAAAAGATTCCAACTACAGCCCATAAAGCGGTAAAGACCATGAGAGAAACAGCAGAAGCACACATTTTTAATTTCTCTACACGCACTATGTACATAGTGTATAGAGAAGGTATTGCACTCCACCCAAAGGTTCGATACCGAGATTTCACTGGAAATATATGCTTTAGGGTTCCCTGTACCCCCGTCCCCCCCAAAAAAAAAGCATTTTCAGAAAAATATCCGTGTGTGTGTGTCCGTGTGTCGCTGTGTCTGTGAACACGATAGCACAAACACTAAAAGTCGGTAAAATACCAAATTGGTATTTAAGTTTAGTATCTTCCAGGGATGTGACACAAAGATTTTGAGAAAAATCCCTCCACCCCCAACTACCCTTTAGATGGAACTTTTTTCGAAAATTCTGATTTTCTAAAAAATGGTTGTAACGATTTTGATTATAGTTTCGTATATTAAAGATATTTACCTGACAAATAAAATGTACATCTTCAATTTTCTGGGAATAGCTTCTGAGGACTACTTTATTTTGGATAATTGTACAGTATTTTGCATAAGAGATGGATAACAACTTACCACACAAAAATGTAGAGCACGTTAAAACACACAATTTATGTTATGTACATTTTTTTCGTACAGTTGATCGTTTTTGAGTTATTCCTTCTTTTCCGAGTTCACCTTTAGGAAACTTATACTTTTCTCATACAGGAATTTGTCCACTCCTGTCAATAGAAACAAAGAAACTTCACTCAGTTTCTGAAAGCTGAAAATAAAAACAAGGAATATCTTAAAAATGATCAACTCCACAAAAAATGTATATACGTCATAAATCGTGTGTTTTAATGCGCTCTACATTTTCTTTGTGGTAAGGTTTTGTCCATCTCTTACGGTTTAACAATTATGAAGAAGTTCGTTAAGTTCATCCAGAATAAAGTATTCTTCAGAGGCTATTCCCAAAAAAATCAAGATATACCTTTTATTTGTCAAGTAAATATCTTAAATATACGTGATTTTAATCAAAATCGTTAGACCCATTTTTATGATAATCAAAATTTTCGAAATTTTTCCCACGAATGGGTAGTTTGGAGTGGGTGAATTTTCTTCGTGTCACATCCTTGGAAGATACCGAACTTAAATACTAAGTTTGGTTTTTAACGGTCTATTCATTTTTGAGCTTTGCTGCCCACAGGCGCACGCACACACACAGACAGACACACACACGAACATTTTTCTAAAAATGCTTTTTTTCTGGATTCAGGGGGTCTCAAAACATATATTTGCGGTAAAATCTCGGTATCGAATTTTTGGGTGCAATACAATACCTTCTCTATACACCATGTACGAGTACATAGTACGTATAGAGAAAGTAATAAATCATAGTGCTCTATCAGCACTGTTAGCCACTTTGGCCGGACTATACCGGTGTGTTACCCCCCCCCCCTTCCTTACCTCCTCCATTGTAAACAAACATTAAGAGCAAAGAGTACAGGACAGTAGCTCTCTCAACCTATCATCGTTAGCAGCCGGGACCGAAGCCTGGTAATAACATGTGTTATCCTATTACAATGTGTTAGTTTTTTAAAAATGTATACTCTCTACATCCTCTAATAAATGATAAACATATAAAATAAGGAGCTAAAAAATTAGGGCCGCAATATTTTGAACTGTGCAAAGGTAACATAATTATTAGTCTTTTAAGAGCTTGTATGAATGGAATTAAAATAATAATTTAATCTATATTTAAATATAAATTTTCCCAATCACAATGCTAAAAATTTTACCAGAATACTAAAGCAATTCCTAATTTATCAGATGTCAATCTGTTACGAAAAGCAATCTGTAACGCAGTACATTTTGAATCCTAACTTCTTCAATAATTGGAATATTTTAATTTAAAAAGTTTTAACAAAGCACAAATCCTCCTTCACAAATAGGTTTTTGAAAAGTATTTTTGGATGAACGTTTAGAGAAATGTATAATTGTTCTACCACAGCTGTTAAGATCCTGACGAAATTGTCAGTCTACTAGAAATATTTACTTATTTATTTTCATACAATTAATTGGTTTTAAGCACACCTGATAGAGGAGAATGGCAATTTCCTTGCTGAACCTCAATGAAAGAAATATATAAATACATTTTCTTGAAAATTATACCTATCATCATTATAATTTTACTACTAATAAAAGTGAATTTTTAAATTCAATAACGATAGTGAAATTATAACTGAGGTAAATAATTGCTAGCTTGTTGATATTGCAACAAAAAGAAAATTTGCAGAACTTTTCACACAGTATCTGCTTTAGGTGAATTTTTATACTAAAAAATTAAACTTAGACTCTTCAGAATTTATAATCACTTTTAGAGCATACTACTTGACATAACTGGTGATGGATTAAGACATTTAAAAAAAAATAGCAATTTTAAAAAATATACAATCATTGTATAAACTTTATTTTTTACGTATTTATACATAGCTAACATGAAACTTTCACCGGCTATTTATAGCAATACAGATTACATGTGTACAAAAATCACAGATATATCAATTGTGCGTTTTTAGGAAAGTGCATCTAAAAAGAAAGTATGTGAAAAGTTTTGCAATTTTTTTGTTTAGTCAAATATCAACAAGTTAACAATAATTTATCCAAGTTATGATTTGAAAATGGTTTCTAAATTAGAAGAAGATATAAATGGTAACATTTTCATTATGATCGGCTGTATAATTTACAAGAAATCTTAGTATGTATTTCATTTAGATTCAGCATGGAAATTGCTTATATGTCTCTACCAAGTGTCCTTAAACCTGTTTTTTGCAGTCGTCTTAAATCTTATGCGTTTTCTCTATCAATTGCTGTACCAAAAATCAAATTTGAAACTCTTCGTGAGTGTAGATAACTATTGGTTTATCTGGAAAAATCTATTGTGAATGATAGCCTTAGACTTAAGTTGTTCAATATTACATGATTAAAATTTACACTCTATTAAAGTGGTAAACCTATTTACAGGACCACACTAAAATATCGGTCCGTAAACGAACTTCAAAAGTTATTTTAGCTCTTTAAAACGCTAAGAAAAGAGGGAAAATTAGTGATGAAGGTTACTAAATCCAACTTTTACGTTTACATTAGTGGATGTGAGTTCAGACACGTTAGTAATCAATTGCGATGGAGTAATGCTTTGAAATAAATGTTTTTCTGCTTGGTAACAGTCATAATCACTTGCAATGAGCTCGTGTAATGACAATGTAAATTGAATTTTCTGAGTGCAGAGCTTTGCCGAATACTAAACATTATTCCACCACTTTCTATAAGTAAGAAACATTCTTCTTGGGCAGGAATACACGTAGATGTCGATGTCTTGAGTGTTGATATTATAAACTGACACACGACGTAAGGAAGAAAGGCAATCGCTGCTGTCACGTGTTTGCATGCACAGAGCAAGGCTATTTGCTGCGCAACAAAATCAAGCGAATTGGTGGCCTGGGTTAGAGCAACCGGGCACAGACTGGGAGATATGAGCTTCAAATGCCGGTTAAGAAATAATAGTTTTTAATCTGATATACTTTTCCAACGATTTAGCAGGTGGCCCAACAGCCCCATATTTTATGTGCATTGATATTCTCTTGTGCGATAGAAGAATTACAGAACTTCAGATTAAAACTGTAACTGTGGAACTGGCCGAGTAACCTTCGGTTTAGCTGTCTTGCTTATCAGAGGAGAAGGTCAGCGGATCGTTGCGAAGATGAGAAAGAGTGAAAGGGCTGGAGATGTATCGGTTGAATTTGCGATGAACCAACTGACACACTATTGTGTAGATCTTGGCAAAGTCTCCTGAAGGAGCTTCATCTTGTATGATAAATGGGAACAGAGCTCATCGATAGCATATTGTGGTGCGGAGTTAACAAAAACCTGTCGTCTCGCACTCCATGCATCACGAGTCGCCACTTTATGACCTACGTCGGGCGGGCATCTTGCCAACTCCGGCCTCCAGGTGTTACACTGTTTCCGAGTTGGTGAAAATAACGAACGAAACTTCTCCCATCGTACACGATCAGAGTTACTGCTATAGCCGTGAACGCTTAGAGCTACGCATATTGATACTAACATGTCAGGAAATACATACCAACCAAGTTTGTCTTTACTCGTTTTTTGTGTTCCTTTAAAGCACACTAAGCAGGCATAAGTTCATAAAATCACCATAGACTTCGATGTTGCTTTGTCTAATTCTTACTTAAGTTGCTATTTGGGAATTTTAATTTTACTTTCTCTACACGTACTATGTACATAGTATATAGGGAAGGTATTGCAATCCATCCAAGAATTCGATACCGAGATTTCACTGGAAATATATGTTTTAGGGTCCCCTGTATTCCAAAAAAGCGTTTGTGTGTGTCCGTGTGTCAGCATGTCCGTGGACTCATAGCTCAAAAATAAAAAATCTATAAAATACCAAATTTGGTATTTAGGTTCAGTATCTTCCAGGGATACGACACGAAGATTTTGAGAAAAATCCCCCACCTCAAACTACCCTTTACATGGAACATTTTTCAAAAGTTTTGATTTTCTCAAAAATGGATCTCACAATTTTGATTAAAATATCGTATATTAAAGACATTTACCTGATTCATAAAATGTATATCTTGAATTTTCTGGAAATATACTCTGAAGACTACTTTATTCTGGATGAATTTTACGGAATTGTGCATAACTGCTAAACCATAAGAGACGAACAAAAACTTACAACCTAAAATGTAGAGCACGTTAAAATAAATAATTTATATTATGTACATTTTTTTCGTGGAGTTGATCGTTTTTTAGATATTGCTTATTTTTGGTTTCAACTGTGAAAAACTATACTTTTCTCATGCAGGAATTTGTCAACTCCTGTTCATACAAACCAAGGAACTTCAGTCACAAGATACCAGCTTTTGACTATCACTTTAACCTATGGCGCTCCCTTATTTCGCTTCTACTTACAAGGAAGCAAGTAATATGATTATTTCTGTTAATTTTTTTTCGATTGCCATGAAGAAAATAGAAGCATAAACTTTTTAACAATAATTTGTTGCACAGATGTAGAGAAAGTCATGTGAAGGGAATACATCAAAATTTTTATTTAAAATTTCAGAATCTGACATTCAAGGAAACGGACGTTTACATTTAAATACAAAAGTTTGAATCAGTACTAAGTTTTACACCAAACCTTTTACTCATGACGACATTGTGAATATTTATTATTGATACTTTGATAAACATTTGACATGCAAGGATAACTTTCAGTGAACCTCTACATTTATGTTCTTTACCATGTCCTAAAGTATTATGTTAATTCCATTTTCTATTATAAATTTTCAATTCCCGGTTCAGAGGCTTTATAACAACATTCAGACATGTCGATCACGTGACATATTACGTGAGTCCACCCAGCCTATACCAGAGATTGGGAACACCGAAATAAGGTCTCATTACTGTGCTATAAATTCGATATCAAGACAAGCTCTAGGTAATACAATATATCGCTATGATTTAGCCGAAAATAATAAAACATTTTTATTAAATATACTTTGCATATCTTAATATTAAGTTTCAAGTTTTTTTTTCTAAAAAGTAAATGTATTTTAATATTTTCGTTTATTTTATTATGTCTTTTGTTGGGCTGGAGAACGGGTGACGGGAACCCTATCTTGCCAATGTTAAGTTAATGCTCCTAAGTGGAGCATAGGATATCGTAGGGTTTTCCTTGATCGAATTTGAATTTCTAGTTCAGAAGTTTCTGTAGTTTAGCTCCCACGTGGCCTCAGCAGAGATGCATTTGTTAAAACAAACGGTTCTCTCAGGACTTCATGCAACGATATCCTATATGCTTCATTCAGAGGACGTTCTCCACCCTCTGTCGCTTATTTTTAACTTCTACAAACTCTTCTTATGAAAACTTACTTTCCTATCTTACTACATCTTCAAGTTAAACCTTTACAGAAATACTTACACACTACATTTCGTGGTACAAAGGGGAGAGAGGAACCGAATATGTAGTCAGTTGTTTAAATGAGGGACGCTATATTATGCTATCCTTAAAATTTCATAGTCGCTCTATGATTTTGCGAGAAACAAATGAACAGTGAACACATTTCAAATCAATAATGAATTTTCCGAAAATAACTTGCCACTAAAAAGTCATTTGAAATAAGTTATATAAGTGATACTTTTCTGCTCCGCTATGCCTCATGAGACGAGGGATCGACGCGTCACCCACAGATGGAACTGTACGACAAAATCACTACTCACGGACGCGAAATGGCGAAACTTTTCCAGAAACCTTCTTCTTTGAAGGAATGGAGTTCTTTTACGTAAAAATAAACATTACACGGGACCTTCTGAGGGAAGCTACGCTAAGGCCTTTGCGTCCGAAAACACCCATCACTGTCAAGTTTGAACCTGCAGTCTTGGGTTTTAGAGCCTAGTATGGTAACCACATAGGGCGCCATCTTGTCAAAGTTATCTGCTAAGTGATGGACCTATTATCTTAAAAATTATAGAATATGAAATGAAATATTCAGTATGTGTGATCCTGTTTTACAATAAGTTATTTTAATAAGGAATATTGGTTAATTTCTTATTTATAACATCTTTTTGTTTAAAGTTAGATTCTTTTAAACATTAAACATTTACAACAAAGGTATTTAGAGATGAATTTTGTCTTAAAGTTTAGCTATGCTATCTTAGTATCTTCTGAGAAAGCAGGTCATTTAAATTAGAATTGGCCATTCCGTTCTATTGTGGCAATAACTTTAAGCTGACCTGTCAAATAAATGTTGTTCAGTTTATCGGCACACGTAACATATAACTCTTCTTCTAGACGTCAGAACTACGTTTAATCGTTGTTTGAATACAAACTGTGCCGAAACTTTTAATAGAGGCGGTATTCGAACCACCATTTCATTTCAAATCAATTATAACAGCGTTCATTGTTTCGTTTTTGTGCATCTGAATTATTTTTGAGACCGGTCTGATACTGACCGAGTGAAGTATACTGTTTGTTACCTGAAGATTGAAACCTTACGGAGAGAAAAACACTATTGCGATCTAGGAATGGATCATTTTTATAAACGTCAGTGTACTTTTGATAGGACTTCCTACCTGAATTTTGCATCGTTATTTACCAGTGAGCGTGATGGTCTGGTTATAGTTTCTGTACACTTTAATGGAACCTTTCAGCTGTGCACCTGTCACAGGAAAAGTAAACTTTAAAGCCTTTGTTCATCATGCGCTATTTGAAAGCTTTTAGAGCATTTATCTCTGCCTTATTTGAGCTATTAAAATCTATTACTTTTCTCTTTAACTTCAATTTGCGGAATTTACGCAAATAAGGTAACTAATTCAAACACATGCAACTAAAGTTAAATGGAAAGCAAATATGTGAAATTGTTGTAAACGGAGGTGAAAACTTGAAAAGTTTCATTCCTATTCACCACAGATTCTGAACGTGGGATTTCTTGATAAACTATCCCATGTTAACCTGCAGACAAAGTTACGTTGCACCATCAACAAAGTGCTATAATGTATTCATTTGCGAAATCAATTATGGTCTGCGGTAGAAGTGGCATGCAGAATCTAACATTTAAATTGACTCTAGCAGCAAACAATTAATAGAACTACATATGCGAGGGTATTCACCCTGTAGTGAAATTAATGTTTGTGTAAAATCATTGTGCAGTAATTATATCATATAATGGGTTGCCCAAACACCGCGTATTTGACGTGTGCAGATGAACCTTTGTGCGTTAAGAGTTGCACAAATGAAAGGGGAAATTTCAAGTTAAAACCGGTAAGTGGGAAATTTTTACTCCTCGGAGTTATAAGCGGAGACGGTGAGCTGGTCACGCTAGTCATCCATTGGCTGACTTTAACTTGAAATGGATGGATGGATGGCTTATTTTCAGTCATTAAGTATAAAACATACATAGCTGCGTCAAGAGAGAAAAAATAATTAAACATTCTTCATACAAGAATGTTACAACAATACATTTAAAAATGGATAACATTAATCCCATTTCAGATCATAAATTTCTGAAATGCTATAAAGAGAATTTGCTTTGAATATGGTTTTGATCTTCCTCCTCAAGTTTAACAACGCAAGAGTCTTGACGCTCTGAGGTAAGGTGTTGAAAATTTTAACTGACATGCATGAGAAACTGTTAAGAATTTCACTATATTTGTATTTGTTAATATAAATATCAGAGCATTTTCGAGTGGGATAATTCTGGACAGTAGAACATATTGAGAAAAGGTTCATATTTTTTAACATATAGGAGGGAATCCAGAACTAACATTGAAGGCAATGGTTCATATTTTTTAACATATAGGAGGGAATCCAGAACTAACATTGAAGGCAATGTCAGTATACTAAGTTGCATAAAAAGTGGCTTACAGTGAGTTCTTGGTGAAGCCCCAAATATGTACGTACAGATTTCTTCTGAAGAATAAATAACTGACCGGCAGAGATATGCTTGCCCTATAAGTTACTATAACTTAGGTAACTATGAACATGAGCATAATACACTGTAACAAGAGTAGAGCGGGAGACACTATGTCTAAGTGATCTTGATAAGGATAAGCTTTTATTTATTTCACTTGATAAATGGTATGAGTCTAAGCCAGTTTCGATATGGATGCCCAGAAACTTAACTGATAACAGGGAGGAAGAATTTATAGAGAAAATGGCGTCTACAGTTTTATTATGATTAATAAAAAGTTTATTGGCATTACACCATTTCTGCAGATTACAGGATAAATTGTGACTTTTAACAGAAATAAGTCTTGATTATCGTGAGAATGACTAGTAGCCAGATTATCTGCAAACAGAAAAGCCTCTAGACATTCATCATCGATACTGGTAGGTAGATCATTAATATATATGAGAAAAAGAACATGTCCAAGTACATGTCCCTGTGGAGCACCATACTTCACAGGCCTAAAACTGGACATTTTGTCATTTAAGGATACTAACTAATACCTATTTTGGAGATAAGAGCATAAAAATTGTACAGCCAGAAAATTGAAGTTTTTCTATAAGATCATGCGAAACTCTGTCAAAGGCCTTACTAAGATCAAAAAAACGGCTGAAGACTTTGCTGCTGCTTTCAAAACAATCAAAGATTCGCTTTATAAATCTAGTTACAGCTTCAATAGTACTACGAGAAGCCTTGTAACCATATTGACAGTTAGAAAAAAGATATTTTCTTTCAAAGTAATCTATTATTTGTTTATCTACTAAGACATCAAATTCTTTTGATAAACTTGATATTATGCTAATTGGCCTATAGTTCTCATAGTCAATTTTATTAACTTTCTTAAAAACTGGAATTACTTTGACACATTTGAAAGCGTCAGAAGAAGGGCAAGTGTCTAAACAACAATTAAAAATATGGGATAAGCATTCGCAAATGTAAGGAGAACCAATTTTAAGAATTTCAGAATTTATACCAAATATATCTAAAGAAGAACTATTACTAAGTGAATTTATGGCTGAATATACATCTTCAACTTTAAAATACTCAAATATGAAATTGTTATTAGGTTTGTGGGGTTTAAGAATGTTATTCATAAAAGACATTGCATTAGCATCTTTGTGTGGTATTGAATCTACATTTGCATTAACTTCGTTCATGAAAAAGTTATTAAAGCCTTCAGCCTTTAACTCATCTGGAACTCATCATTATATTTGCACTGTTCGTGATTCTATTTATAACTGACCAACTAGCTTTTGTTTTATTTGTAGAATTATTAATTAAGTTGGAATAAAAATTGGCTTTAGTGGTAATGCCTAAGTGTTTATACATTTTTTAAGTTCATAGTACTTAGTTTTATATTGTTCCAAGATTTTACGTAAGTCATAATACAGTAGGAATTTTTGTTTCAAATTATGGAGTTCACCAGTATACGCCATCTTATGGTCATCCTTCTTTATAGATGTCTTAATACAAGTAAGCGGGAAAGCATTGTCGGCAGCCTCAAGTAAAATAGAGAAAAAACAATTCACTTTGTCATTAATATTCTTTAAGTTATATATACAAAACCAGTTTATGATAACTAATAAGTTAATAAAATGACATATAGTGAAAATATTGAGAGGGCGGATAATATTAAATTTATGTTTAGTAACATTAACTGCTGCATGCTTAGTTTGGAAATGTAAAGCGTCGTGGTCAGAAACAATGGTAGGGACGACTTTAGATGTATATTTGTCGACATCAATATTAGTTAAATGTTATCAATACATGTCCCAACTGAACCATTTCTACTAGGAAAAATTATTTCATGAATTGTGTGATGTAATCCAAAGCTGTTGAATAAATTAAAAAGGTCTGTATGTTAATTACTATTCACAAGGAAGTCGATATTAAAGTCAGCAGTGAGAATAATTTTAACATTTACAAACTTATCAAAAACAAAATTTAAAATGTCATGGAGATTGGCTAAAAATGTTTGAAAATGTTGTGTATTGCTAGTGGCTGCCATAAAAATTGTGATAAATAAAATGATCAACGAATTAATAAAAGCAGAACAGACTTCAAAAATAGATTGCACGGCTAGAATAGACACATAGGTAAGTTTTTGTCACAAAGTTCATTTCTGACAAAACTTGTAGACCCACCATGCTGACCACTTTTCCTGCAGTAAGACTCAATCAGTCAATGCTCAACAATACATAAGACATATATATATTTCGTTCACTCACCAGAATGTTTACATGGTCAAGTTTATTGATAACACTTTGCACATTCCAAAAGAACAGGCTCAATTCAGATTTATTAATTCATGTTGAGCTATTGGTTACCCTGTGGGAGATATTGGGGCCCTCTGAAAATTTACAGGCCCTTTAGGAAATCTAAATTTACAAACTAGTGTTCCAGATGGCCAGAAAGAAGGTTGAAAAATATCATTAAGGAGGCAGCAACGCCGAGTTTAAACGAACTGTAGCTTTAAGTTTTTCAATTTGGTAGCTACCTTCTTATGATCCTGTAGATAATTCAATGCATCGCTGCATTCAATGTTTGGATCAAGACGAGAAATAAACAAGAACTTCAGTTTTTCAACCGTAGAAAATTTTTCTGTAGTAGATGTTTCAGTAACAAAATGATGTCTACGCTTACTTTTGTTAGCAGTAGCAGCGTCCTCTGTATTAGACTTGTGTTTTTTCTTACGTGAAACCGTTATCCATTCCCTACTTTTGTTTTCATTGTTGGACTCAGCAATGTTATTAGGAGCCCCGTTGAGTTCTGTAACTATTTAACGCATTAAGGGATATCTAGAAAAGTCGTATACGGAATTTGAACCATCCAAAACTTTTGTAGTGGGCCAAAGTTTTCAAGGTTAGTCTGTTCCGTGGTATAAGTATAGCACATTTAGAGCTTTATGGTATATGCATTATTTGCCTACATTGCTTTAATTTTAACACTTTGGAGTTGCATAAGCCAGTTTATCAATTTTTGGATCTCTTTTTTACTTTCTCTATACGTACTGTGTACATAGTGTATATAGTGTATAGAAAAGGTAATGCGCTGTACCCAAAAGTTCGATACCGAGATTGCACCGGAAATGTGTGTTTTAGGGTCTCCATTATCTAAAAAAAAAAGCATTTTCAGAAGAAGAGTCTCTCTGTGTGTGTGTGTGTGTGTGTGTGTGTGTGTGTGTTTCCGTGTGTCTGTGTACACGATAATTCAAAAATGACAAGTCGGTAAAATACCAAACTTGGTATTTAAGTTTAGTATCTTCCAGGGATACATGAAGATTTTGAGAAAACTCCTCCCAACCCCAATTACCCTTTACATGCAACCTTTTTAAAAAAATTTAATTTGGTCAAAACTGGCTCTAACGATTTTGGTTAAAATATCGTACATTAAGGATATTTACCTGAGAAATAAAATATATATCTTGAATTTTCTGGGAATGGCCTCTGGATAAATTTACGGAATTTTGCATAATTGCTAAACCTCAAGAGATGGATAAAAACTTACCACAAAAATGTATAGCACGTTAAAACACACAATTCATGTTATATACATTTTTTTCGTGGAGTTATTCGTTTTTGAGATAAACCTTGTTTTTGGTTTTGGCTTTGAAAAACTTATACTTTTCTCATACAGGAGCATGTCAACTGCTGTCCATACAAACAAAGGAACTTCAGTCACATAGCAACCAGATTTTGACTATCACTTTAACGTATGGTACTCCCTTATTTCCCTTCTACTTACAAGCAAGCAAGTAAGTAATAAGATTATTTCTGCTAATTTTTTTTCCAATTAGCATGAATTAAATAGAAGTATAGGCTTTTTAAGAATAATTTGTTGCAGAGATGTACAGAAAGTCATGTGAATAGAACACATCAGATTTTTTACATTATGCTTCTCGCAGAAACTTCAATGCAGGTTTTGAAGATACTGATACTTCACTTCCAGTAAATACACAGAGCTTTTGAAAGATGTAGGTTAACACCAAGAAGATTTCAAAACAAAGTAATTGGCTTCAGGGTTTGAAGCTATGACATTCATCAGAACTCTTTAACAGGGTATGTAACACAGTGTTTAGAGCGGCTATTATCTAAAATTTCAGGATGTGTTAACACGTGTCTTTAGAACTCAAATGTCTGACGTCAGAACCCTTTTCGTGGGACTCGAATCATGCCGGGGAAAAGTTGGTGACTCCCAAATATTGTTTTATATATATACGTAAAGGGCTCGGGAGCGAATATGCTGTTTTTAACAAATATAAACAGAATATCATATTTAAAACGCGGGAAATAACATGTTCCTAGACTCCACATGAACTACATATGCAAAATATTGTGCGAACGTTAAAGTTTTCGAAAGAAAGAGGTTCGAAGTTATTTAAAGCATTGTATAAGCATTAATTTTACAAATTGCGATTATTTGCATAGGATATAATAGTAATGTTTTGCTCCACACACATTTACGAGCAATTTTTCTCTAAAATGATTATATTAAATACCAGCTTCACTGCGTACTACCCAACGAGCATTTTTTCATATATTATGGTTCTGTATATCATCCTTAGCAGCATATATGATTGACTCTTCCAAAGTAAAACATCTCCGAAGTAACAAAAGAAGAACACTAGATTCAGATGAGGAAGGCCTTGTGTTTACAAATATCACTACTTCGCACAGCAGCATGCCCCAATGCTTCGCACGAAGTGGAATGGGTTACGGTGCCTTCACCCGTTGCAGTTGTCACTTGCTTAGTCGGTCAGCTGGTAAATCGAAGCTCGTGAGACTGAACTGTTTCGTTGGCAAAGAGCCAACTTTTGAAAGAACTTTAAAATAGTTTGTGGAATTGCGCGGAAAGGAACAGTTAGTCAAAGAATGTTAGGCCGCTTGTCAATAACGATCACCGAGTTTCCGAACGCATCCGACGTCGTATATAGGTTCCTACGTATAAGCGATAAGATGATATAAAATTGTATGATGTGATTGCGAACATTATTGAAATGAATCAACTTTCAATGACATACGAATAAGAACTAGGTGTGCATGCATTGAAGTTTTTGATGGCAACCATATTAAAAGTAACAAAGTTTGACGTGTTGTAGTAATTTAAGACATTATACAGGGTGTTAATGAACTACACCGAAATAATTTGCGAGATTGTGTACGTGACTGATATAAGTAATATGAGATCGGCGATACATGTTTCCTGGGTAAGCATAACGCAGTTACATAGCGTTAAACGAGTGGGTATCAGGGGCTGATAAATAAGTGTTAAAGTAAAGTAGGTTGAGAAAATGCCTTAGAATGTCTTTAAAACTGCTGCCCGAGTATAGAAATATCGATAATTAGCAGCTCGTTACTAGCGATCTCAAGATTTATTGTCGCAAACATCTGTAAAATCTCGAACTAATCTCTTGACAGTGCGACACTGAGCATTCATTAACTACGTTCTTGAGTTATGTAGCCTACTCTGGAGGCGTTTGTTCAATTGCTTTGATGGCTTAATGCGTAACGCGGGAAGTTGCTATCCCTAAGGTCATGAGTTTCGATTTCTACATAGAGTAAATGTTTTTATTATTATTTTTTTTTTCATTCCAGACGAAGTGCCGACACGTGAACGAGAACCGAACTCGGAAACTATCTTTCACTTGAAAGCCAGTATCATAACCACTATGCTAGACAACTGCAACATGTCCCTTCGTTTTTCGTGTTATGCTCTCGAATGGTTGATAAATTAACCAGTGGCGTACTGGCACTTCAGAAACTTAAAGCCGTTACTTCGAAATTTCAATAATAAGCCATAAGTCTCCTATCTTAAATTACTTATTTAAGCAATCTACATATTCTGTAAAAATATATCTGTATAGTTCATTAACAGCCTGTATAATGGAATATAGAGTTTAGATAGCGTCCATTCAGTCCTCGTGCATATTGTTTACCTTTTACATATTGTGTTTTTGTCCTTTACAAGATTAATAATTCAGTACGGAGTGCATTTTAAACACATTTAACGGAAATCTTAAATACTTTAGGTTTAAGATGTATAGTATTGCCCTAAGACGTTTCCACTTAAAATTATTAACCCCAGACACCGATTTTTATTTAAATTAAAATAACAAAACCAATAAATAGAAATAAACTAATTAATACCCATTCCAATGTTTCTTATATTCTAAAACATATAAAATGCGTATGTAATAAACACTCACGTATTTTTCTTTCTTACTCAGAGGAAGAATTTTATCACTGACAGGAAAAAGCTAATTAGAAGATAATTGATTTATTCGTGTTTAAATATACTTTTCCTTTGTTTCATTGTTCATAAAAACAAAATATAATAAAAGAATGCATAGAAAATATGAGGTTAAAATGTAATAAATATTGGGAATTTAAATTTGCGTACTCTGTAATGTCACATTTCAATAGCGTCACTTTCACCACTCGGACAGAGTTACAGTCTACCTGCAAGAACTATTATATAGAAAGTATCTTGTGCCCCGTATTTGATGTGTGATATCCCTCCGTTGAGCGTTGGCGATAGCGACCTTAGCTTTACCCCGTACAAAGAGCGCAACCCGCCTGCCTCTCCGCGGATAAACAAGACGGGTAAAGCGAAGGTCGCTCTCCAGTCCTTCTCTGGTGGGTTTTAGCTTAAAATAGCCCCGTTGAATTCTAAAACTCTACAGCTCACGAAGGCATGTCTGCACACCTCAAATATGGAACAGTTTGACCACATGGTATATATTGTCTAGTTGAAAACATGTGCTATCGCTCTACATCTGAAATTCGTCAAAATAGGGGCCGAAGCGGGATTTAGTCATGTTTCCATACATGAGAATTTAGATTCGTTTTTAGTGTCTGGGCTTTAGGCGTTGGCTTGTAAGTCCTAGGGGGTTTAGTCGTACAAATACGGGGAGGGTAAGCCGATTACGAAACGAAACTATAAAACGCAGAAAACCTTGTCCTATATAAAATTACACCATACTAAATCTTTATGAAATTAAAATCATTTTAAAACAAGTTCGCATAACATAGTATTTACTATATAAAGAGAGATTTTATATATTTCTGACCATTCAAAACCTATATACTCACTATTCAATTACTCTTTAGTAATTTTAGAGGCGTTTTTGGAGTTCATTAAATGATTTTCTTGAAAAAAATTCAAACATCTTTGATATTAAAAAGTTAATCATCATCTTATTTTTTCCTGCTTTGTCGAACTGAAACTCTCATTTTAGCTGGCGTCTTTTTCACCCTGCTTTATGCGTTTCTCTCCCAAAATCTGCCTGAAGGGAGAGGCGATTCTTTACTAATTGCAAAAGTTGCTGGAGCAGAAAAGTGTTACACGACCTGGGGCATCATTTTCAAATGTACAGATTTCTGAAATGAAAGACCACAGTGACTTATCTCACTTTTATCCAAAACAATGAGGGTTGATCTGCAATGCAGAATAATAAAGCTAATTGAACTTGTAAAAAAAATGGGTACCCCTTTTTCCAATTATGTATTCATATATATCTCATATAGTCGTATTGTGCATTATCTATGCAGAGCATTCTAGCTGAACAATTGAGTCCCTGCCATTTTTTGATTGATCTCTATGGCGAGTAAAGCTTTTAATATGCATTTTAATACGTGCCATTTTTTGTCGGACGTGCCAATTTCTAATACAGATCCCCATTCAGCATTTCCTCTTTTAAAGCTAATATAATTTAACGAATATGCTAATGTACGGATTAAAGTAATTTATGAAGAAATACCTAACTTTGGCGCTACCAAAATTGAATGAATAAGTGCATTTATTTAAAATTGATACCACCCTGAAGCTAGGAGACTTTACCTTCATTTGGAGAAAACACTAAAATATGTTATCCTATTAGTCTCATGCTTATACAGGTGCGACTAAAAGATTGCTAAAACATGCAATTTTTATGCAAGTTCTAATGCTTTATATGTTATACAGATTGGGTGGCACTATTCGGTTTCAAAACAATAACTTTATTGTAGAATAATAGATTCACACGTAAGCACCCGCATTGATAATAACCAAGCATTGTAAACGTCGCAGTATGTCATCATTGCCTTTCGAAGGAAATCTTGGGGAACAGCGTTTTGATATATATATATATCTAATTCCTTCAGTGCATGGTTTAGTTCGGAATATTTCGTTTTTACTTTCTCTACCCGTACTATGTACATAGTATATAGAGAAGGTATGCACTCCATCCAAGAATTCGATGCCGAGATTTCACCGGAAATATATGTTTTAGAGTCCCCCTTTATCTAAAAAAAGCATTTTCGGAAAAAAAAAAAAGGTCCGTGTCTGTGTGTCAAAAACAAAAAGTTGGTAAAATACCAAATTTGGTATATAAGTTTACTATCTTCCAGGGTTACGATACAAATATTTTGAGAAAAACCCTCACCCCCCAACTACCCTTTAGATGGAACTTTTTTCGAAAATTTTAATTTTCTCAAAAATGTCTCTAATGATTTTGTTTAAAATATCGTATATTATATAATTGTCATTTACCTGACAAATAAAATATATATCTAGAATTTTCTGGGAATAGCCTCTGAAGAGTATTTTATTTTGGATGAAATTTACGGAAAAATTAAGTAACTGCTAAACCTTAAGGGATGGACAAAGACTTATTACACGAAAAGTGTAGAGCACGTTAAAAAACACAACTTATGTTATATAGATTTTTTTGTGGAGTTCATCGTTTTTGAGACATTCCTTATTTTTGGTTTCTTCTTTGAAAAACATACTTTTCTCATATAGGAATTTGTCAACTGTCATACAAAAAAAGGAGCTTCAGTGACATAGCAACTAGGTTTTGACTATTACTTTAACCTATGGTACATTCTTATTTCGCGTCTACTGACAAGGAAACAAGAAATAAGGCTATTTCTGCTATTTGTTTTCTTTTTAGTATGAAATAAATAGAAGTATATGCTTTTTAAGAATAATTTGTGGCAGAGGTGTAGAGAAAGTCATGTGAATGGCACACATTCGTTTTTTTTTGTCACTTGCACACAGAAAGAATAACATGGCGCTAGATCTGAACTTCTAGAAGGCCATTTATGTGGCCTCCGTCGTCCCAAACAGAGCCCCAGTTAATTTTCTCTGATCAGTCATACATGAAATGTGGAACGTGTTGAGGGACCCATCCTGCTGAAATATAGCAATTTCAGCATACAGCTCCACGTCTCAAGTCACATGTTCAGATAGTATTCAGCTTTTATTGTGTCGTGTACTACTCGCACTTTTTTTTCTTGAAGGCAAGAAGGATATGCTTTTTCAAAGAAATAGTTGAGCATCATTGCCTGAGCTCCTGCGTTACTGGAATCTGAGGGTGTAAAAATATACGTAAAGTAATAATGGAACCAATGTTTTGTTTTGTTCTTAAAAGTTTGAATTTTGGGCGATTTTTGGGGGAGGGAGAAAGGACCAATGTTTAATTTTACTCAATTCACCCATCATTTGGAGTGAATGGCATTTTACTGTATCGTGTTAACTTGTTTTGGTTTACTTTGTGTTTAACCAGTTCATACCAATTTTAACTTCCAAGTGGCTGAAGGAGGTCTAGAACCTTCAACATTGACATTATGTTTAAATTACAGTTTAAATTGTTGCCAGTGAAATAAATTTAAACCATAATGGCTAATTGGTTAACTTTGTGAAACATAACCTCACAACGTTCTTTTAATTCAATTTTTAGTTGATTTAGAAAACAAAAACATTGCCGGAAGCTGCATCTCTCGGCCTTCTGTAATATAATTTAAATTACACATACACAAAAGCCACGAACTCCTCTGTTCTCATCCTAGACAACAACGCCATTCGAGATTCCAAGAAAAAGCGTACAAAAAGGAGAGAAGCAACAATATATTCCAAGATCATTCCAAATCATATAGCCATCTTTGTCGATTTTGTGTTGCCTATACTGTTTTGAGTCAATTCAAACAATAGGTCTGTCCCGTTGATTTCTCAGATCTATAGGTCAACAATTCCTTCAGTGCCGAAACATTCTCGGTACCGGGTCCGTTACTTTTTCTTATCTTTGTTAATGATATAACTATAAATATTAAATATCAGATTAGATCGTTCGCAGACGATTGTATTGTTTACAATAATATTTGAAATACCATACATGAGACCGCTCTTCAGGATGACCTAAATATTTGGGAGTATGCTTGTATAGTAATGCCGGATGGGGATCAGATAAATTCTACATCTAGGAAAGCGTGGAAGACATTGCACTTCGTAATGAGAACACTGAAGAAGGGGAGCGCAAAGTCCAGGGAAATTGCCTACAAGTCCTTAGTGCGGCCAGTTATGGAATATGGAGTAGCATGCTGGGACCTTAGTGCGGCCAGTTATGGAACATGGAGTAGCATGCTGGGACCTTAGTGCGGCCAGTTATGGAATATGGAGTAGCATGCTGGACCTTAGTGCGGCCAGTTATGGAATATGGAGTAGCATGCTGGGACCTTAGTGCGGCCAGTTATGGAATATGGAGTAGCATGCTGGGACCTTAGTGCGGCCAGTTATGGAATATGGAGTAGCATGCTGGGACCTTAGTGCGGCCAGTTATGGAATATGGAGTAGCATGCTGGGACCTTAGTGCGGCCAGTTATGGCACATGGAGTAGCCTGCTGGGACCCATACAGGGTTAATCAAACTGATTCGCTGGAAAAAATACAGAGACAGGCGGTTAAATTCATAAAGAGAGGTAAAGATTTTGGACTTATGAAAGGCGAAGAGAATAAATGGGAGCCGCTAAAAGTTATTCGTAAAACACATAGGTTAGTCGCACTATTTAAAGCTTATACTGATTTAAATGGATGGGTGGACG
Source organism: Hymenopus coronatus (assembly GCA_030762935.1). Taxonomy (NCBI): domain Eukaryota; kingdom Metazoa; phylum Arthropoda; class Insecta; order Mantodea; family Hymenopodidae; genus Hymenopus; species Hymenopus coronatus. Next base: position 116,066,858 of record CM060894.1, read on the forward strand.
TTGGAAAGGGGTTAGAAAACCCAACATACTACGGACGAAACGATTATTTGCATAAAATTAAGGGTAGAAGGTACAAAACCGACTCAGGAACATTTTATTTTGTTAATCGGACCTTTCAGGGCTGCCCTCTGACCTTAAAGGTGTTTAAGAATAATTTAAAGAAAATAAATGTAGTTAATTTGAGGAAATATTGTGAAGTAATTAAGGATTTAAAACATTGTATTAATGTATATTATTATTATTATTATTATTATTATTATTATTATTATTATTATTATTATTATTATTATTATGGTATATATTAGAAATGTATAGTATTAATGTTGAGGCTTCATAATAGCTGTTTATAAACTAGCTGGTAATTGACATAAGTATTGCTATACTGAATAATAAGTAGTTAGGCATTTAAAAAACAAGCATGTATATGTAATGCTTTAACTCTTCCAGCGGGCAGTACCCAATTACAGAGAGTAAATACATACATACATTGTTGAGGCCATCCAATCCTTAAATATGCAACCGCTCCTGTTGTTTTGTGCGACAATTTCGTACTATGCTGGAGTGACGTGTAGACCGTTTAGTTGGCCACCATCGCTGTACATCTTTTCTCACTGAAACTTGAAGCTGTCTAGTCGCTATCACGCAAGGAAAGTTTCTTGTCCGCCATTTCCTCACTAGTTCATTCACACCTTGATGAAGACCTGGAATATCCGTAAGATTTTCTTAAGAATACTGAAACAGAAAAAATAAATTTTTGAAATCGAACAATAATTAATAAGCTTGCGAGTATTTTAAATCAAATTACTCCCCAATTACATTTTTGATCATTTTAGATACAACACTTACGCTGTAAATATATGATTTAAAATGGTGCTGAATCTCCCTATTTTGTGTGAATTCTGCAGCATTTCACAGAAAACTTCATTTCGCTATACACTCTTTCTAGAAAGAATCCCTTCATTTCCCATTGATTATAAATTGGTTCAGGTGAGTCACATAAAGAACTGATACCGGCTGGATGTGGCCAAGTATTGACTAGGTTTCTTCTCCTCCTCCATTTCATGGTGTAGGCAATTAGTTGCCTACTGCGCCTTCATGATAATATTTGCTAAATAAAATACACCAGAACATAAAAGGCGAGCGATTATCAGAACAAAGATGAGGGAAATTTTAATGAATTAATGTAACTAAATAAAGGTAATTCTATTAGTTGGTTACAATGATAAAATTATATAGCCTACTGAAATTACAATTACGGTAATAACAAATATTGTATCTTCTGTATCAGAGTATCCTAGATTAATTATAATTTTTTTATAATTTAAACAATTTATACAAAAATATTAGTTTTGGTAATTAACGATAAGAAATTCTTTAGCCATCGTTTCTTGGTTCTGCCAAAAGATCTCTTTTATTTTAGCATTATATTTGATAATTTGTTTTGAAATTCTAGCGTCAGGTGCTCTTTCATTGTTTTTTAAAATATTTAACCTTTCGTTAGTGAATGATTTTTAGTTCTTCTTTGAACGTTAATTTGTAATATCCTTTTTCGTATATCATTTGTGCTCTTTAAAATTTTCATCTCTGAAGCCTGTATATTGTTCTTTTCCTTATTTAAAGTGTCCAAACTTCGCTTTTGTATTTTACGTACTTAGTTACAAAATATTTGATTATTACATCCACATATTCTCATTATATAATCTATACATCCTAAGTAGCTAAAATGGTGCACCTGCTTGATACATATATTACTGATAATTACTTTTGTTCTAATTGAATCTTTTCCTATGCATCTTTTTTCTTTTTACCATCTACGGGTCAGTATACCAAAAGGGGTACTGTATTTATACTTGAAACAATAAAAGTAGAGAAATAAAAACTGAAGCGACAACATAGCATCAATATCGGATACTAAAACTAAAAGGAACTAAAGATTCAGATATATAGACAATGTTGATTATTTTAAGGTGGAAATCTTATGATCTAGGGAAATGAGCCACTTTTTATGCACATTTGTGAACATCTAGCCTCGCCGAATATGTGAAATATCGAGCAAAAGAATTTGTCCACTACTGAGTTTCAAAAATATAGTAGAAACTAAAATACTTCCCTTTGAGTGCTGCTGCTACACCTTAATCCAATCTTCATGCATTGTTTGCCAGGACTTTAATTGGATGTTTTTAAAACCACGATCGAGAAAAAGGGTTCCCATGAGGTTTCTAAAGGTTTTAATTATGCCTGTCCGGTCCGGGCCCGGTTGCGGGTGCGGGTTTGGGAGGGGGACATTAGTGAGAGCGTCTCCTGACAGAAAAAAAAAAAAAAAAATTGAGTTATTTTTAATTCAGTTTGTGAGGCATAAAGTTTAGCTGACAATACGGATCGTTATCAGCAGGGAAAACGTCTCGTCAGGAGGCATTCTGCTGACAATGGTGCTCGTTAGGGCAGGATTAAGCCTTACATCGGGAAAGGAGTGGTGTGAAAGTGGTTTTGTGGCTACGTTATGGTAATGCAAGATTTGCGGTTCTCTTTTTAATCCCATGTCTCTTTTTTGGCCTTCTGATGTATCTACCACGGATCCCATGTTGAGAATGTATACATGTTTAAAATGCATAGGTTAAAGGTTTCAGAAGCTATACCGTTATTTGAATAAAACGCAACAAAAACATCGGTGAAGTAAAGTGAAAGATTTTCTGGCTGCAAAATAGCATTATTATGATCGTTACTACGATACGTTGCTTAAAGTTTCTCTAAATTGGGATAAAATTAATGTAAAATTATCATGCTGGTACCACAAATTACAATCGTAAACGTAACTGAAGTTTGTAACTAAAAGATAGCAGAGGTGCTAATTTATAACTTTTGGTAAAAAAATCGATTTTGGTGCCAAAACGCACCATGCTTCACACTCATATCTGCAAAACTTTAACTCCTTAGGAAGGAAAAAGATGTAAATGACGTGTTATTTATGGACGTTCTTTAGCTGCTGTGGTTCTAAGCATCCCATTTTATACTGGTCGTTAAAGACCGCTTAAGTTTGCTCAGAGGCCTCTCTATCAGGCTTGCGTGCCTTAAATATACGACACGGGACGAACGGCTTTACTTCCCTTCCGAAGAAAGCCATGTTAAGGATTTTTACACTAAAAAAAATCCATCGTCCTCCGGCGGCCTTGAAGCCGTGACCTTGGGTATTTGAAGTAAATTCCCCAAATGAAACTACCTTTTACATTAAGCATTTTTCAAAATTTTTGATTTTTTCAAAAATGGCTAAATTTGTTTTATTAAAATACTGAACGTCTATTATTTTCATGGTGTATGAAAGGTATATTTTGAAACTATACATGTATATTGGAAGTTCTTTTCATTGTGGGTGAAGCTTTCATAAATGGTAAACAGTAAGAGATACACAAACTCTTACTGCACAAAAATGTAAATTTGGATAACTCCCTCAGTTTATATCGGATACATTTTTTGTAGAATTAACGATTTCCGAGATATTCTTGGTACACATTTTCCAACACTTAAACTTTTTTCCGGAAAAGCCTTAGTGACCAACTTTTAGAAGATTTGATTATTTATGTAGTCCATGTATTCGCTTGTTTCTCTTCTACTCATAAGCAACTAATTAATAAGACATTACTATTTATGCTTATCCCGATTAGATATTACATTAGATAACAGAATAACATTTTATAAGAATATTCTTTGCACTATATAATAATATATATATATATATATATATATATATATATATATATATATATATAGACAGTCATATCAAAGTAACACAATAAGGTGTTTAGTTACTTTACGCATGCAATAACTATCTCCTCCCACAAATGTAACAAAGTATATTTAACGGCTTTAAACTTTATTACAGTATAGTTCACATGTGCAACACAATATCAGATTGAAATTGAGATATCATTCATAATTAATTTAAGAAAATAACGTTTCGTGTGGAAAATGATGTAAAGCATTTTATAGTAATTTAAAAATATATATATATATATATATATAAATTAATATATTTGGCGGTCAATATTAATTAAATTGAAAATATATAAAGAACAAAAATTATCAAACATTGAACATTTATTCAAACGGTAGTGGAGTGAAATATGGAAAAGAAATTGTGTCATACACATACAGGATTTATTGTATCGAAAGAAAGGCAAAGAGGATTTAAGATTCAAAAATATGTCTTCTGAATATGAATAAGAATCTAAAAAATAAAAGATAAAGTGAATTGTAAATATTTAAACCGTTAAATTTGTGGCGCCATAAGATGGCTACTTTTATTAAGTAAATGTAGCAAGAATACACAATGAATATCAAACGCCATCTAATCACTGAAAACAAATTAAATTATAAAACCGGAAAACTGTGTCTATTTATAAGTCAAGCCCGTTTTTGGGTTCCGAAGCTCACGGCTACGAACAATTAGCTGTATAAAGAAAGGGCAGTGGGGACGGGTTCGTAGCGTAAATAAGTATGCTCACTTTGAGGTATATCTGCTCTAAAAGTAGATAATTAAATGTAGTGGCATTATCTGAAACATTCTAATTCATAAAGTAAACAATAAAATAATTATTTCATAATACGATTAGTGAATAAATACAACTTGTACTGTTACATATAAAAGTATAAATCATGATAAAAATAGCTGATGTGTTACACTCGCATGACTTTTTCTAGCTGCTCTACAAAGTTCCTTCAAAAGATTATTCTTGTTTCTACACCATGCTAATTGAAATAAACACTAGCAGAATTCTCATATTTCTTAGTTCTTATGAGTAAAAGGGAACTAAGGTAATGCACTAGGCTTAAGTGATAGTGAAATATTTTAAAAGCTATCGTTATGCAATTGTCATTGCAAATCGCTTCTTTGCTTGAGCAGGAGTACAACAAAAGAAAAACGGACTCTTCCTGTCTGAGAAAAGTTTAAGTACTTCACAATTGAAACCAATAACAAGAAATATTTCGGAAACGGTTACCTCCACAACAAAAAAACAAAGGATATAAATTGTGTGTTTTGACGTGGTATACGTTTTTTGTGTTGTGAGTTTTTGTCCATCTCTTACGGTTTAACAGTTAAACAAAATTTGGAGAAGTTCATCCAGAATAAAGAGGTGTTCAGAGGCTATTCCCAGAAAATTCGAGATATACATTCTATTTCGGATATAAATAGCTTTAATATACGGGATTTTAATCACAATCTTTAGAGCCATTTTTAAAAAAATCAAAATATTCGAATTTTTTTCCATGTAAAGGGTAGTTTGTGGTAGAGGATTCTTTAGAAAATCTTGGTGTTGCATCTCCCTGAATACCAAGTTTGGTATTTAACGGTATTTTAGTTTTGGGCTATGCTGTCCACAGACGCGCCCACACACACACACATATGCACACAGACAGACAAACACACACGGATATGCTTCTAAAATGCTTTTTTTTTTGGATTCAGGGTGTCCTAAAACATGTATTTTTGGTGAAATCTCGCTATCGAATTTTTAGGCGCATTACAAGACCCTCTCTATACACTATGTACATGGTACGTATAGCGAAAGTAAAAATTTAGGAAAAGATGCAAATATTTGAAAAAAATGAACATATATCAGCCAAACGTACTCAGAATTCATTGCAGAGTATTACACGATACATCTTTACTGTATCGGAAGAAAAGGCTCTCCTGTCACTCAAAGTATTTTTGAATTACCCACAAGTTTGTTCAGTGTCGGACGCCTACCCTTCGTATTCTCGACGTTTTCTACTTTCTCTACACGTACTGCGTACATAGTGTATAGAGAAGATATTATACTCCACCCAAAAATTCGATACCGAGATTTCACTGGAAATATATGTTTTTCAGGGTACCCTGAATCCAAAAAAAAGTATTTTCAGAAAAAGTTCCGTGTGTATGTCCGTGTGTCTATGTGTCAGTATGTCAGTGTGTCCGTGTGTTTTTGAACACGGTAACTCAAAAACGAAAAGTCAGTAAAACACCAAACTTGCTATTTAAGTTTAATATCTTCTAGGGATGCGACAGGAAAATTTTGAGAAAAATCTCCCCACCCCAAACTACCCTTACAGGGATTTTTTTTCTCGAAAATTTTTATCTTCTCAAAATGGCTCTAACAATTTTGATTAAAATATCACATATTAAAGATATTTACCTCACGAATAAAATATATATCTTAAATTTTCTGGGAAAAGCCTCTGAAGACTACTTTATTCTGGGTGAATTTTACGGAATTTTGCATAACTGCTAAACCTTAATAGATGGACAAAATACTTACCACTCAAAAAATGCAGAGCACATTAAAACACACAATTTATGTTGTATACATTTTTTGCGAGTAGTTGATCGTTTTTTTTTAGATATTCCTTGTTATTGGTTTCAGCTTTGAAAAGCTTAATTTTTCTCATACAGGAATTTGTCAACTCCTGTCAAACAAACAAAGGAGCTTCAGTCATATAGCAAGCAGCTTTTGACTACCACTTTAACCTATGGTACTTCTTATTTCTCTTATACTTACAAGGAAGCAAGTAAAAGACTATTTCTGCTAATGTTTTCTCGATTACCATGAAATAAATAGAAGCATAAGCTTGGAAACAATAATTTGTTGCAGAGTTGTAGAGAAAGTCATGTGAATGGTACACATAAGATTTTTTCAATCTGCGCTCTCTTTCAGTGTTTATTAGTTGATCTACTAGCAGGAATTGAGCGGGACCAGACAGTGAGCAATGCTAGATAGTATAACACGCTGTAGAGACTACGCCTGCTTCATCACGCCATAGTTATACTCGGTATGCAGTGAACCTCAATCCGGCAATTTCGTGACCCAGACCGAGCTCTACTTATTTATATGTGTATTTAAAACCAGAACAATACAATTCCTCTTGCAACTGAACTGCAAAATGTCCCGGGTTAGATTTTACGGCTGGAGGAGGAAATTTTATAGCCAAGAATATCCCTATCCTCCTCAGATTGTTTAAGCATGAATGTATTTATGTATGCTCTTTCTGCTTTTACTTTCTCTACACGTGCTATATACATAATGTATGGATAAGGTATTGTAATGCGATATAGTAATTCGATACCAATATTTCCGAAAATACATGTTTGAAGACCCCCTGAAAAACTTTTTTAGAAAAATGTCCATGTGCGTGTCTGTGGGCAGCATGCCTCAAAAACGAAAAGGCTATTAAAAACAAACTTGGTATTTAGGTTTGGCATCTTCCAAAGATGCGGTACGAAGATTTTCAAGAAGATACCCCCACCCCCAACTACTCTATACATGGAATTTTTTTCGAAAATTTTGATTTTTTCAAAAATGACTTTAACAATCTTGATTAAAATATCGTGTATTACAGATATTTACCTGACAAATAAATGTTCATCTTCGATTTTCTAGGAATAGTCTCTAAAGATACTTTATTCTGGATGAATTGTACGGAATTTTGCATAACTGAAAAAGCGTAAGAGATGGACAAAAACTTACCACACAAAAATGTGTAGCACGTTAAAAAACACAATTTATGTAATATGCATTTTTTTCGCGGTGATTATCTTTTTTGAGATATCCCTTGGTTTCTGCTTCGAAAAACTTATATTTTTCTCATACAAGAATTTGTAAACTCCTGTCCATACAAACAAAGACTTTCAGTTATATAGCAACCAGCATTTGACTAGTACTTTAACCTATGGTACTCCCGTATTTTGCTTCTACTTGCATGGAAGCAAGTAATATGACTATTTCTGCTAATTTTCTCTCCACTAGCATGAAATAGAAGCATAAGTTTACAATAATTTGTTATATAGATGTAGAGAATGTCATGTGAATGGAACACTTCAGATTTTTTTTAATGAAAAATCTAAAATAAAATACTCACTAAACAAATGAACTGGAGTCCACACTATTACCGATGGACAACAAAGTCCATAGTAAAAAATTCGACTATATAATAATTTCAGATAAAAGGATAGCTATAAATAAATCTAATTCATGTGGACAAATTTTCATAATATTTGATTTTCTTAAATATAACAATTTGGTTATAATACCATATGTTTAAGATATTTCCATTACGGGTAAATTATATATCTTAAATTTTCTGTAAACTAATAAATGCTTACAATAGACATATATTACACCATGAAATAGGAATATATCGTTTAATCACCAATTTATGTAAAATAACCTATTAGCATTAATCATTTCAGATATATTTTTTATTTTAAGTTGCTAATGTTAAATCTAAACCTTCTCTTTTCAGCTATAAAATGGCTATTAGTTTTTTTTCTAACATTCTTGCAAAATATATTAAAATTCAAAGAAATCACAAGGAGATATGTACATAAAACATTGAGTAACCTAGTCTAACGTGTTCTATTTTTCCGTCGTTCCTTCATGGATATACTTAATTAAAGCATTTCTGCAAATCCTTATCCATTTTAGTATAGAGTAAATAGAAGAATAATCTTTCATTAAAATTGTTTTTACAGAGTGGGAAGGGAAAGTCATGTGAGTGTAACACCTGATACATATACATTTGTGTTACAGAATACTCCTTCTACCATAGTTTCCTTTACCACTTCTGTTTTATGTTATCTAAATAACTAGAAATTCTTTTAAAAACACTTTCCCACCGTTTACAAAAATGTTAAAAGCAAAGATTTTCTTTCTAAATTATTTCAAATCTTAGCCCACACTTCATTCCTGCACCTTCTAATAATTCTGCTAAACAATTGCATTTTTCCATAGCTTCGAAAACGAGCACAATTCTTTATTCATAGTTTCCATTCAAACCACATCTAAAACTCAACTTTCTAGTATTTATTTGGTAAGTATCACGTGATCGCGGAAGCATTGAAGACAATATAGAGATATAAAGTTTTCAATTCGCCCTGAAGTAGTGGCTTCAATGCTAATGTGTCATTCTGTCTGTAGATCCAAAAGTTCTCGCACATGCATGTGCGCTGTGTTTCATTTAATAATTCACCTAGTTCTCGAAAAAATAGATAGCATATTAGCCTAAAGGCTGAAGGGCCTCAAAGAAAGAAACTTTCTTTGGTTAACAGCACTGCAGAAATACAGACGGGTGAGCTCTCTTATCCCCCCTGCCCGCGCAAAATATAAGTCTTTATGAGGAAGTCTATTATAAACTTAAAAATCTGATGTGTTCTATTCACATGACTTTCTTTACATCTGGATAAAAAATTATTGTTAATATGATAATTTTATATCTATTTAATGCTAAAACATAAGCAGAAACGATCTTATTACTTAGTGCCTTTAGGCTAAACGCCCGGTCAAATGCTTTAAAATGTGGTTACTATGGAATTGAAATCCGATTCTTTGCGTGGCCAAGCGTTGACAAGTCACCGTACGAGAAACGTTGAAGCGTTTTAAAACTGAAATCCATAACAAGGAATATCTCGAAAACGCCAACTCCACGAAAAATATGTATAGGACATAAATTGTGTGTTTTATCGTGCTCTATACTTTCTGTGTAGTACGTTTTTGTCTACCTCTTACAGTTTACCAGTTATACAAAATTCAATCAAAATCATCCAGAATAAAGAGGTCTTTAGAGGATGTTTCCAGATAATTCAGGATAAGACTTTTATGTCATGTAAATATCTTAAATATAAGACATTTTAAGAAAATCAAAAATTTCGAAAATTTTTCGCAGTAAAGGCTAGCTTCGGGTGGGAAATTTTCTTAAAAATCTTTGTGTCGCATCCTTAGAAAATAACAGACTTAAATACCAAGTTTGGTATTTAATGGTCTTTTCATTTTTGACCTATGCTGTCCACAGACACACACGCACACACACTGGGATTCAGGCGGACTCAAAACATGTATTACTGGTGAAATCCCGGTATCATATTTTGGGTGCAATGCAATACCTTCTCTATATATTATTTATATAGTATGTGTAGACAAAAGTAAAAACTGTTCTCTTTTAATGTTCAGCACTTCCTTATAAAACAAAAGGAAACTAAGTATAAAACGAACAGCAGGGAGAAAATCAACTGAAATGCAAAGTGAGATCGAAAAAAGCAACGCGATAACCCATTTCGTGACCTCCGAGTTAATTTAAAAGCTGTCTGTGAAACGCCCAAAGCATACGTTTCGGTGTACAAATTTTGTTTGGATAGGTGTCAAATACGAGACTAACATTCGTAAACGAGACATCAAGGCGACGATTTCCACACTTGGCGAAATATGTTTCAAAATCGAATTAGCTACGCAGAACTACACACAAAAGCGTTCAAATTGGAATTCCAGTCGGAAAACATTTCCTCTAAGTTTTCCTTGAATTCCAAATCAAATTACAAGCGTGCGTGACTCGTGTTTGTGTTCTATCTCGCTCTGTCTTTCCAATCCTGTTGCGTGATGGGGTCCGGCAGGACGGAGCGTCAGCTCATTCATAGAACCGCATGGTCAGCAGCAAAGTGCAAGCGAATTCTACTCTCTACACCACATGCCCTTATACGAAGTTATTTTTCCCTTTACACTTTTCTATTTTTAATTGTGAGCGATATTTAATTAATATTTTCTCCTTGCTGTATGTTTATAAATAATGTGCACGTAGCTAGTAATTACCGTCTAAAAAAAATATTCCACAATATAGTGGTTCCACATTTCCGGTAGAGGTATGAGCAATAATTTAAATGTCTGTAAAAAGCCTTGTTTTAGGACATTTACTAAGACTGCGAATATGATGGTTTTGAAGTTTTCTGTTTATAGAATGGAAACATCCCATTGCTAATTTTATACTTGGAACTACTGATTCTATAGTTTCCAAGGTCTAAACGTATAGTATAAAACGAAATTATATGATACTGTAGTGATCTATGCGTAAACGCTACATATTAACCGGAGGTAGTGCAGTGTAATCCAATATGAAGACACTGAAAACTTAAAGTATTAAGCTAGAAGGAAGAGTAAAATTGCCTGAAAAAGAAACAAAGAAATGTCTTTTTTTACTTTTTCTTCACGTTCTACATACACAGTGTACAGAGAAGGTATTGTAATGCATCCACAATTCGATACAGTGATTTAAGTGGACATACATATTTTGAGACCATCCAAATAAAAAAAAAAATCATTTTTTAGAAAAATGTCCATGTGTCTGACTGTGAGCAGCATAGCTCAAAAACGAAAATATCGCTAAATATTAAACTTGGTTTTTAAGAATATAAATAAGAGAATATTCTGCTAATTTGTTCCCGATTAGCTTGAAGTAAATAGAAGCATAAGGTTTTTAACAATAATTTGTTACAAAGACGTGAATTAATGGAACACATCAGCTTTATTACTGAAATTGTTTACTAAGTAAGAAATACTAGTTTTTTCAGTTTTTATAAGAATATTGAAGTATTGTTGGAGGTTATTCAAATGTTTATAACGTCGTGTTCAGATCTTGAATGTTAATTTTCTTTTAGTCTTAAACTGATTGTGTTTACCTTATGATGTTTTAAATGTGTTTTCTTTCTTTTTTCAGGTAAGTCTCCGGGTGAGCCCACGGCAGCTGACTAGGTAATTTCAATCCTGAGCAGAATTTATTTTCCTAGACTTCTGATAATTGGAATCCGGGCTAATTCTAAACGAAGTTTCTTGCATTTGAAATAAGCTCTTGCTCTGTTTATGTGCATGGAGATGTAATTCATTTAGAACTCATTAGTGACGCACTAATTAATATGGTATATAGCTAATTAAATACGTCATTTCTTGCAACAACAAACAGTCATTAAAGTTGCAGTCTTTGTTACACAAAGTAAAGTATAACAGAAAATACACTAAAATTAAAACGAAGCTGAAAATGCAGAAGTACATTTAGTCAGTAATAGAGGAGCCAGATAGTTTTTAAACCTTTTATATTAATTCCACAAAAACATGTATGCATTTAATTTTCAGCCTTGTACTGCTCGCCTTATTAGCTAACATTACTAGAGTATGCAAAAAAGGCTGTTATAAGGTCGGCTTTGTTGTAAATTGGGCATTCTGGACAGGATAAATGGATGCTAATGGTTTATTCTCTCTCAGCAGAAAATAATTATGGCAAAATACAGACCATTTCCAGTTTTTGTGCAGTTGACACGATGCCAGATTTCATGGATACGGCACTGCAGCGAATCACCCATTTTGTACAGGGTAAAATTGTTTAGAGTATGTTGCTTACAAGGGGTACTTCTTTGCGATAAATCGAGCCGAAGTTCGTAAAACCAAAGATTGAAATTCACAAGTTCCCTTACGAGTCTAAGAATGACTTACAGTTAGACGAAGTTGTTGTCTGATAATTCAAAATGGCTGTAAACTTTCCATCCAATAGAATCTTTGTCTGCTATTTTTGTTCTCTCTTGTAATAGATGAATGAATAAGTGTATTTATTGACATAACAATATTATACATAGAACTTCAACAATCGCATAGGTCCACAGACAGTACGTGCTTTTGTAATACACACTAAAAGCAATATTAAAACTACAACAAAGAATTAAAAGAGTACGCACTAAAATAAAAAGACAAAGGTAGTACACAATAAGTAGCAATATTAAAACAACAAGCAATTAAAAGAATAAACACGAAAATAAAAATACAAAGATATTCAGATACTGCAATTTAAATTTACAGCGCACAGTACACCTTCATAAATGTACCCTCTTATAATAGATAAATACACTTAAAAGAAATATATACACAACAATACAATAACAAAAATAACCATAACACAATAACCTAAGTATGACATAAAATATATATGTGTGTAAAACACTGTAGTAATTTTTGTCGCCCTCCATGGTGGAATGGTTACCATGCTACTACCTTCATATACCCAAGGTCGCGGGTTCAAACCCGGTGGAGGACGATGGATTTTTTTCGGGCGTAAAAATCCTAAGCATGGCTTCCTTCGGAAGGGAAGTAAAGCCGTTGGTCCCGTGTCGTAGATTTACGACACACAAAAGAACCTCAAGCCTGATACAGAGGCCTCTGAGCAAACTTTAGCGGTTTTTCACGCCCAATATAGAATGGGACGCTGAGAACCATAGCATTTAAAGAGCGTCCATAAGTAACATGAGCTTTCCATTTTCCACTTTTGTTTAGTTGTTCTTATCCCTCCCGCCCCTCTTGACAGGCTTCTCAGATCTCAGTTGTCTTGCCTTAAGTATAAATTTACCTAGCCCGTCCACGTCTTCCGTGCCTGCCAGTAACGTCCAACATGCTTCTAGCTCTACATTCGCGGTGGTAAAGAATATCAGTAAATATTTTCCCCACCATACCTCCGTACCCCTACATCTTGCAAAAATGTGGGTCCACGACTTTTCCTCTTCGCAAATGGGACAGATTCTCGTACCATTCTCGTCAGCAATTTTGTGCTCCTCCATGCTTCTAGTTTAATGCACGCGAGCACCTCTCTAATGAGTTTTGGTACTTGTATTGTTCCATACCCCACTCCGATTTTAGCTCAGACTGTATTCCTAGTGAAACCTTCTCCGTATATTGCGCAATTATTTGCTGTCTGTCAATATCACAGAGGCGATTCTTAATTTTTCTCCAAATACTCCGCCTGTTTACCTGCCCCGCCATCCAAATGTATCCCATCCCGATGGTTTCCAACCCTTTCTTTAATTTTGATGCCCACGTCTAATTACCTTCCATTCGCAACTGTTGACAATACCAGAGTGCCCTAATTAGAGATTGGTTTCCGTGAACGATTCTCATCCATTATTTAACTATGGGTAAAGTTGAGTAGTTCAACACATATAAATTACTTTAAAATATGCATAAATGGACAGAAAGCTTGAAAAAAGGGATAGATTCAATGCCAATTATAAATTAAATGAGTATGTTTAAAAAATACAACATTGTAGGGTATGCCACATACAGCTTCATGAAATAAAAGCTTCTTCTGATCAGGAACAGGTTAAATATATTCTGCGTAAATAAGCTGAAACAGGTACAAATAGAATTAATTTGCAGAAAATAATGCTTTCATCACTAGAAAGTTCCTCTGCCACAAATGCAAATACAAGTTGTTGCAAAAAATAAGTTTTACTAAGCTTAGTGTTAGGTATGTTTACGTCAGGTTTCTTCTCCAAACTCCAGTCGAACGCAGGCTGCTCACTAAGTACCTATAGGTAAATTTGCGTGTATTGATATTTTACTATAGAAAAATTGACTAATAAATTTCTCAAAACCGCGTAAATAATATTGACTGTATATTTAATATTAAAAGGAAATTTTGTGCTATAATTAATAAAAATATACGGAATATTTGTCCAGGTAGCACTTCCCCATTCGTGGTCATTGTAAAAAAATAATAGGATAGATATAGCTGAAACTTCAACTGCCATCTAGTAAGAGGCGACGGTTACTATACAGACATTTTTTGATGCTGCGAGTGTAATTTATTGGATTTTCTAAACACTTACTGAACGCCCCTAGTATATAAATTGATATGAATAATTATATTGAATCTGAACTAAGGAATTACTCATCTCTTCTATTTCTGAAACGCCTGAAGAGTTTCAGCTTCGTGCAGAATGATTCTCCACACATCTTCCATTTTACTTTTCCACCCTCTATATTCCAATCTTCCTTAAATCTTCTACTGCGCCGTCTAACCATTTTATTTTGGGGATACCTTTTTCCTCCTGGCATATAATCTTCTTTCAATATTTTTATGGGATTCTCCCTCCGTCATTCTCTCATATGCCCTAATCATCTTATTTTTTGTGCCTTCATGAATCTTCAATGTCTTGGTTATCTATAATTTCTTCAAATTCATAGTCATATTACTAATTTCCATTGATATGTATTCTTTACTAGTCCACAGAATCTTTGAGTATCTTTCTTTCAAATCTTTGAATATTTTATCATCCTGTTATTAAGGGTCCATGTTTCTTCAGCAATGTTACTACTGGCCTTATTAATGTTTTGTAGAATTTCTAAGGTAATATAGAAGTATTTATAAAGAACTCAGATGAATGTAGATTATATAGGTATATGTATGTATACAAAACACATTGCTTTAAAAGTCATTCAATTTTCTTATTATTCACTTTTTATTTTGAAAATATTCTTTTACACTTTTTCATAATAGTGAACATATTGAACTAAAACAGAGATGATATTTGATACAATATTTAAAATATTTCTTTCTATAATACTTTAGTAGGATGTGCATTAGATTAAACTTATCTGAAGGGGCATATTTTTAAACCGATAAAATTAAGAAAACTAGGTGGTCCATGATGCGCTTTAAATTTAGTAAAAGTTTCAAAATAGTTTTGATTTATATTATTTCCATTTGCAAGATTGGGAAATATCTATGAACTAATCTGTGTTCTATTATATACTATAAAGGGGAAATTCAAGTTGAGAATGCTTGCTGAAAGATATTACAGTTGCCTTTTACTTTAAATTGTTTAGGATAAAATCATGAAATTTTCTGAACATATGATGAATTTTTGGAAAATAACAAGCTTTTGACTGCACTAAGCGTTACCAAACAATTTAAGAGTTTACTCCGTTTATCAATAATGAAAACAAGGAATATTTTCCCAGCACCTTGTCAAGAATATACATATCATCCAAAAACGCAAATTCCAAAAATAGTATATATATCAGGTTTTAAGGTGAAAGTATATTCTCGACTTCAAAATTAAACAACCACTTATGTTAATATGGAAAATAAGCAATAGAATTTTCCTGCTTGGTAAGTCCCTAACCGGGTTCAGTGAAATATCGGCGAGCTATAAAACTGCCTTGACGGCCCCTAATTATCACATGGGCTTATTCTTAGACATTCTTACTGTAAATTATTCTTTTAATAAGCAAAAGAAATGTACCTTAGCTAATTCTAGCTGTATAACACTTGATCAACTCCTAAAGATGTATTTTATTGATTCCCAATATAGCCTGAGATTACTTTTTTGACGGAGAAAGGGGTTTTCGTAAAGAGTTTTGTTATGGCTAAATTAATAAGCTTATGCCTTGAAATCATATTGACATTATTAGAATGTCTTAACTTCTAATTAACCCAACTAAACGTTTAAAAGACAAATTTAACCCCAAATAAAAACAATTAAGAATAAAGATTAAATATTTTTCATCAGTTTACACAGATACGTATTGCACAATAAAGCTAAATATAGCAACAAAATTAAGCATATTATTGCTCCTAGGCATAATCATTTATATGAACCGTAAAGAACACATAAAATGTGTATATAAATTAAATAAAAATATTATAGCACCATTATTTTTTCCATGGTTACATTATTTGCGTTTATAATAAATACATTTACGATACCCTTTGGATGTCTTATAAACTACACATTTTCATTTGCATTACTCTTAGTCTGAAGTGATTGAAAATCTACCCAGTTATCAAAATGTGTAGACACTTAAGTGTGTAAATCTGGCAAGTCTCTTTTATCTTCATGTTCACTTATAGAACAAAAAATTACTTCCTGAACAGTGTCATTTTTGTTTTCGTGTTTTAAAATGACCTGTTCAGAATTTTGCATGTTCTGAATTTATAAGAACAAAATTGAATTCACTGGAGTTCAGACAAGGGTGTCGTGTTTAACGTGTCTACAGAATGCACTCTCCACACCTCATTTAGCTGCATGTCACTTACCCTTGAAAGTTGTTGTAAATGTAAATGGCGAGTTATTTATGGAGACTCTTTAACTGCTGTTGTTCTCGGCATCCCATTCTAAATTGGGCGTGAAAGACCACTTAATTTTGCTCAGAGGCCTCTCTATCAGGCTTGAGATTCTTTTACTTGCCGTAAATCTATGACACGGGACCAACGGCTTAACTTCCCTTCTGAAGGAAGCCATGCTAAGGATTTTTACACCCGAAAAAATCCATGACATCCTCCGTCGGGTTTGACCTTGGGTGTAATGGTAACCATTACACCATGGATAACATGAAGTCAATTGTTAAAGAGTTCCTAAAGCTGGGCATTACTTTTCATGTTGTTTTTTTTTTTTTTTTTGAAAAAAATGCTTTTGTAAACGCATATCCAATATACGACATTTTTGAATGGCATTTTCCGTCCTAATACATATATTGTTGTATCTATTTCAAAAAGGAAAAACTGTGTCTTATCTCTAGCACACATGGCAAGTGCAGCGCTTTAGTTATAAAACTTCGTCGCAATAAACGACACGTCCGTGCTTCAACTCCGGGGTGTAGACTTTTACTTAATAGAAAATGCTAATAATATTTTCGTTTACTTCTAAGCAAGTACTGTGTGGTTATAACCACTATATTTGAATAACTGACGGTTTTAGTTTCATTTTCTAATTTTTATCCTTAGATTCATATTTGAAGATTAATGCATCTCCTTAAGGTCACAATTTGTTTTGTATGGGAACCCATATAACTACACTCCGCGCTGAGCTATCTACGAGCTGACCTCTCCCGGAGGTTCTAGGTTATATTCCTGGTTGGTGTTAGAACGCTTTTTTAAATTAGGATTATTTTCTACTTAACCTATTATCTAGAAGTATGGGTCTGACAGTGAATGTGCGTGTGAAAATAAGTTAAAAGTTAAAAACGACGGGAACCTATAGTAACCTAATCTAAAAGTTGAAAGAATAAAAACACCCATCAAACTCCTGCTGTAATATAGCTATTTAGTTATTGACCTCCCTCAAAAATAGCGATAATGTTGCCTGTTTGCAGGAACAGTTAATTGAAAATGCAACCGAGTTGAGCCTTATTTAATCGCAGAAATAAAACAATCATTAATATTGCAATCATGTTTCTAAATCGCATGGTTAAATATGGACTTTTATGGCTTGAGTTTTAATGGTTCTATTGTTTTTTATATCCAAAGAACATGGAGGAATATATTTTTTGTTTATGTTGATGGCAGATGCTCAGATTTTAGTTTTCCGTTTTACCTGCAACATTCAGCATCTGATATGATCCAGCTGAATAAATTAAATTAAACGTGCCCATATAATTAAATATACGTAAGTAGAGTAGGCGAACAACAAGCTCCTTGAATAGATTGCGTACAACTTGGTTCAAACATCTTGACAGTTCCCCCTCTACTGAACCAAAGATGCGCAATAGCACTGACCAATTAAATATGGGATGTGTGGGTCAGTGTTCCACTTACTGTGAACTGTGGATGGCCCTTTGCTCCTTCAACACTCTCTCCACTTCTCCTTTCTTTATCTCTTGTACACAAGGAGTGTCACGGAGGTTAAACAAAGCTGTAACTATAGAGGATGTTAGGAGTATAAATACATATATTTCGATAAATGTCTTAATATGTATCTGATTCACCATGTTAGTTATCTTTCTCTTAGTCTGAGAATTTTCCCACAAACCAATCATATAATTTATCACCTGATGTTTTTTGTGGTCTTAACTACGCCGCGAAATGAACGCCTTTCGATAGACTATTCGTTTTGCTTCCACGTTTTCACACCTCAATACGAATTCTTCTAGCCTGGTTAGTATGAGATCATTAGCCTTCCAGAAAGCATTTCGATAGATCATTCATTATAGCGAGACCCCTAACACAAGATTACACCGTCCGATTCGTCACCTCATGGACGAGTATGAATTCTGTGTGTCACGCCCATTTGGAAGTGCTAACGAATCTGAAAACATAGTGCTCTTAATAAGTAAAATTATAAGTCTGCAAATGAAACAAATATTGATGTAATGTTGCTCATTACACTGTTATTAATTACCAAAACAAATATCTGCACTTATAATTTAACAACTTCTGTATCTTGGGGATGCTGCGAAGAGCGGACGGGGAATAAACCGGTTTAAGTGTTTCCGAACTTTCTGCCTCATGCTTAATAGTAATACGAACAGGTATTACTATTATAATGCATGTAGTATTGAAAAAACCCATCAGAAGTGTCAAATTCATATGACTTTCTTTACCCAGTCGTTTGTTTTAACGAAAGTTTATGATTTTATTTACTTCATTTTAATTAAACAAACTCTGCAGAATTAGCACCTTTTGTATAAGATAAAATTAGAGTCGCAATAATCAAAAGTTTAAGGACTGCACACCATATGCTTTTAAATTCTATGTTCTTTTCATGCAGTTGCGAGAAACAACTGAATACTGTAAAGATTTTAAGAGGATGGCTAAGTAAGGCTGGAAAGAATGCAAATCCATAGCCAAGATTTGAACGACGGATCTTTGGTTTACCGTGGCACTACTATAAGGAACTGAACTACCATGGAAACATGCCGAAACGGTTTTAAATTCCTGGTTTGAACCCCGGCTTTAGAACTGACTTTTTCAGTCTGTTCCTACCTTCTAGCAAACTAAATCCCAGTTATTCTGGACGATTCCATCAGAATCTCCAAGTAACGCTTAGGACCGTGCACTGCGTCCTACATCAGAAAATGAAGTGCTTATTTGCCCTTATTTTCATCTGCCCCTTTCACTTTGTAGCTCTGTACAGCTGCTGGTGATTTTTACAGAAGCACCAGCACCCCATAAAATATACGAAACCAAATTGTATCATAAAGCAATAACCAGCAGGTAAAATCAATATGCAATATCCGTATGGATTCCGGAATACCAACCATATATCGTTTGCAAAGAGAAATAAAAGTACAATAGAATTTTATAAATACCAATCGAGATTTTCTGAGGAATTTAATATTTTGGAAAACTATGCTGAACCGTTTTTCTCTTGTTTGCAGCCCTTGTATGTGACTCTGTGGGGAGTTGTTTCTGATGTTTTATGTAGACGACTGCGCTATTTAGAATACCCCTACAGTAGATCTCTGCAGGGAACTTCTAGAATAAAATTTACCATAAACGTTTAACTGCGGAAACATATACGAGTGAGAAAAGCGCGAGGCAATGAAACACGGAATTATTCCGAGAAACGGCGGATTTGCAGGCTGCAAGCGTAGGAAAGTAAATTAAAAACTCATTTTATCGTCCATGAAACTTGGTTTTCTGTACGATATTTAAATCCATAGGTATGAAGCACTAGGTTTTGACATTAAAAGGTTGAATGTATTTCAAAATAATAGAATTGGAAGCATATGGACAGTCAAAATATGACTTTATTGCCTACCATCGTATACAAGAAACACCTCGACTATCTTCGTGATCTCGTGGTTAATATGCTAAACTCCCAATCCATAGGTCCCGGGTTCAATTTCCGGTTATATTATGGGAATTTTATTTTTGGCCTAAATTATTTCTCAAAATCTCTAACTATTCTATAAGTTATTACAGAATATAATATAACTATTCTTACAAAAAGTTATGCTTCTCTCTGCTTCATGCTAATCAAGATAAACATTACCAGAACAAGCGTTACTACATAGTTCCTTATAAACATAATAGGAGGCTAAGGAGTGCACTAAACTCTTTAAAGCTGGTCAGATTCCCGGTTGAGAAAAGCTTATTACAACCCATAATAAGAAATATCTCGGGAAATATTAACTTCGCATAAATTATGTGTTTTAACGAGATCTCCATTTTATATAATAAGTTTTTGTCTTGGCTCGTTCCAGGTTATTCATTCTGTTGTTAGGTATCGCAAACTCCCCGAAAGGCTTTTGACCCACTTTTAAGTCTTATGGGGAGTCAGTCCTACGTAAGTGGAGGGTAAGCCGACTGTGAAAAAAAGTTTTGGTCTATCTCCTAGGATTTACTAATTGTGCAAAGGTCATCCAGAATGAAGAGGATTTCAGAATATTCAAGATATACATTTTTTGTCAGTAAATATGTTAAATATATGGTATTTTAATCATAATAGTTAGACACTTGTGAAAATCAAAAGATTCAAACATTTTCCCATGCAAAAGGTAGTCTGCGGTGGGGCAATATTTTTGATGATCTTCGCATCCTTGAAAGCTACTGAATTCAATTCTTAATTTTGGTGCATGACCTACTTTCTTTTATGCCGTTGACGATCACAGACATACACACAAAGACGGACATTTTATTTAAAAATGCTTTATTTGTTTTTTTGGTTTCAGGGCACCTCAAAGTATGTTGTTATGGTGAAATACCGATATATACTTTTTGGATGTAATACAGTATACTTTTTACCCCTGCCATGTTCACCGTATTTGTAGCGAAAGTAAAAAGCGAAAGATTAATTCAAAGGATCTCCGACTGAACACTCTGAGCAAATATTTGCTCTAGAGGTAAAGCTGCTAACATGACTTATGTTAAGATAGCATATAATGGTGAAAAAAAAAGAAGAAAAATACCAATTGCGTTGATAAATAAACCAATACAAGATAAATGCCGGTTAAATACTAAATGTAGTATTTATGTTCACTAACTTTCAAAGAGGAAAAAAAAGCAGATTTTTTAAAGTTGCCTCCAACTCATACCACCATTTATATGTAAACAGTTTCGAAAATTTCTATTTTCTCAAAATTGGCTCAACGATTTTCATGAATAATATATAGGAGTATGTATTTCAGATATTTAATGACAATGTTTACTTACCTAAATGTGATCCATAAAGGAACGGAGTTGTTTAAGTTGGTACTGACGAAATCTCGCCCCACCCTTTCCAAACTTGACCCCCTAAGCATAATTGTATTTCTACTTCCCCCGAAATATGGGCTAGAAATCTCCCTCGACCAATCCATCTATGCGGAAATTTGTCATTCAAGAAATTATGTGTTGTGGGACTGAAATGAGCTAGCGGACCATCGTGCGAAAAACACTTTCTTTGGATGTCTAGCGGCCCTCATTTCTGAGAATTGAGATTCCCTACTTTACATCCAGGTGATGAAGAAAGAAATAGGGACTAATAAGGTGGTCAGGGTGATTAACATGGCACAATTCTGTAACAGGCAATGGCGGGAAGTTCTTCTTGATTCAAAGTCCGCCAATTTAACCCTCCTATCTGCTGAAGGTGAGATTTTCAAGCAAAATTCTTCCGATAGCCATATGACTTATGGGCTATCCTTATAGCAATGCTTCTTATACTGTGTTCAGTTTTTGTTTACATCACGAAGAACTCTCTTTTCGCGGGTAATGCTTTCGAACTTTCTTGGTCTCAGAACATCCCTAACACCCCTCTCAAAAAACTCTCTCTCTCTCTCTCTCTCTCTCTTAAGCGTTTGTGAATCGTGAGAATTTTCTGAACATTTGGATACCTTTGGATACTTTTCTGTATAGAGCTCACGTGCTCGTGATGCATTCCCCATGTGCAACGCCATATATCGGCCTGTTCACTCACAGAGTACACTTTGTTATACCTATCCAATAATAAAACAAATAAAACACAATCAATCAGTGTACAACACTTTAATTCAAGTAATTGTTCATGTCAATGGAGGGTAAATTCTTTTAATAGCTCTTGAACAAACGTTTTTCAAATTCAAGTATATATTATGAGCTTTTTCAATGTTTGCATGTTAGGTAGTAAACCAGTATATCCTGTATTTTATAAAGCGGAAGGTGAATGGAATGTTGGTTGAAGACGCGTATTGAACTATTTTATTGAAAACCTATGAGACCGGATTGATGATTATAGGGATAAATAAAATAATGCATCAGTGAAAAATTTAAAGAATGTAAGACATTGTTTTGGAATTTTTCAGTTGTTATTATTTACACTAATATTAATGCTATCGTCATGTTTCAAAATTCTAGTTTCCAAACTATTTAATATTGAATTTTATTGTGTGAATTCATTCTTCTAATGAAATTGCAGTTCTTATTGATAATACGTTTTAAAAATATACATTATATTTTTAAATTAACCTGAATTTTTTAAACATATCACTATTTATTTTACTCTCTAAAATGCTTGATGTTACAAGCTAATAATTTGTTTCACAAAACTGGAGTATTGTTTTAAAACTATATGGTTTTTTTTTTGACACAAATTTCAATGTCAGTGTATTATTCTTAAATATATTATTAAAAATTGAACTTTGAGATTTTAAGTATTGAAAATGATAACGATAGTTTACGAGCAAAAACTTTAATGTTTAGCGCCTATTAATGACACTCAACGTTAAAGTTTCAGTTAAGTATTTATAGTTTCCATTAATTAACAGTTTCGGTATCTACCATGCAAAAACCATTATTATTGGATAGATAGAATCAGACTGAAAAATTCAACTCCATTGCCGGGATTTGAACCACGGATCTCCCGGTCTCTAGCCAGTTGCTACTGAGCTACCATGGCAATGTGCCGGCAGACCATTGAACTTCTCAACTGGCTCACATGTTTCCTAGTAAACCACAAGGTGCTCTCAAATTATTTTGAGATGACAACTCCAATGGCGACTCACAATGCTGTAATTACTTTAAGTCTCAGGATTCATAGCATAGCCAACTATTATGGTCAATTGGTATTGGTTTCATTATTTTTTCACACAAGCCGTGTATAGGACAGAAGTTGAATAGGTAGAGTCAGACTGAAAAATGCAATGCCATTGCCGGTATTTGAACCACGGATCTCCTGGTCTCTAGCCGGTTTCTCTGACTCTACCCATCCAACTCCTGTCCTACTCACGGCTTGTGTGAAAAAATAATTAAACCAATAAGAATTATTGCTCTTTCTTAAAGTTTAGTATTCATATTATTTATGAAATACAATATTGTTTGACTTTTCCCAATGGTTGGTAAGATTTCACAGTTGTAGTAAATTAAAAAGTATAAAATCAGTTCACCGAGAACCAATATAAATACTCCCCTATCTCCGATTATCACCAACTTCTTGTCTGAATTATATCTCCTTGAAGATAAATTTACCTTTTTTCTGCACTTTGTTATCTGCTGGTAAAATCTAACGTACCCTGCCCTGAGAAATTTGTATGATTGTTACACGTCAGCTTTTTAGAAAACCTCTGGTAATAATCCTAAGCCTTGTTCGAAAATAGGATATTTAAAACTGATTCAGACAAATGTTCTGTTACCACATAAAAAAAAAAAAAAACTGATGTGTTCCATTTATATGTCTTTCTCTACATTTGTGCAAAAGTTATTGTTAACAAGCTTAGGCTTCTACTTACTTCATGGTAATTGAGAAAACATTAGCACAAATAGTGCTACTATTTGCATCCTTGTAAGTGGAAGCGAAATAAAGGAGTAGCATAGATTAGAGTCAAAAGCTGTTTGCTATGTGAATATCTTAAAAACGATCAACTGCACGAAAAAATCTATACAACATAAACTGTGTGTTTTAATGTGCTCAACATTTTCTGTGTGGTAAGTTTTTGTCCATCTGTTATGGTTTAGCAGTTACGCAAAATTCCGTAAAATTCATCCAGAGTAAAGAAGTCTTCAGAGGTTATTCCCAGAAAATTCAAGATATACATATTATTTGTCAGTGAAATATCTTTAATGTACGATATTTTAATCAAAATCGTTAGAGCCATTTTTGAGAAAATAAAAATGTTCGAACTTTTTTCCACATAAAGGTTAGTTGGGGTGGGGGGATTTTCTTGATAATCGTCGTGTCGCATCCTTAGAAGATAGTAAACTTAAACACCAGGGAGTCTCAAACCATATATTCCAGGGGTTTTCTTGGTATTGAATTTTTGGGTACAATGCAATACCTTCTCTATATACTAGAGAAAGTAATAAAAGAAAAAGACGAATGTAAGGGAATTTTATAAGTGACTGTTATGAACTGCGTAACCTTAAAGGGACAGTTGTATGGAGACACAGGCACTCAATCTTCTCCACCAGATTGCGCAGATGAGGAACGCCCATTTCATCTTTTCTCTCGCCTGAGAGGAAGCTAATTTTGTGTAGCACCGTTGTTCCATCAAGCACATTTTTTTGGCAGCCGAAAGCGTTGATTTCTGATGGCAGAAGCAAAGAACGCCTGCAATAATGTAGTTAGCATGGTTATATGAAGAACCGGGGCGATATAATGGATTCTGGCCCATTACAGCCAGGTGCGGGTATAAATAGACATTCGGTAATTAGAGTTTGAATTTCCTGTTGCAGTCAGTCAGTGGAGGCAATTAGCGAAAACTTCAGTAAAAACATGGTTTCGACTTGCCATAACACGTCCATCTCCGGCTTTATTACTGCTCTCGCTTCTTCCATTGCCAAAAGTCAAAGGTCCAAAGGTCGCAGAATAGAAGTGCTTCCAACTAAATAGAGGTTGCGCCTAATCAAGTTGAAAGCGTTTCTAGTCCTTAAATAATACGTCTGTGAAATTACGAAAATCCTCTTATTGTGCGATATCTTATTGATATCTTATTATACAGAATAACAATAATTTTTACTACGTACATAGTCTATAGAAAAGGTATTGTAATGCACCCAAAAATTCGAAACCGTGATTTCACCGGAAATACATGTTTTGGGTCCCCCTGAATAAAAAAAAAGAAACATTTTTAGAAACAGGTGTGTCTGTGGATAGTATAGCTCAAAAACGAAAACACCGTTGAATACCAAACTTGGTATTTAAGTTTGGTATCTTCCAAGGATGCGACTTGGAGATTTTAAAGAAAATCCCCCCACCCCAACTACCCGTTAACATGGAACATTTTTCAAAAAATTTGATTTTTTTAA
The DNA here is from genome assembly GCA_030762935.1 of Hymenopus coronatus. Classification (NCBI taxonomy): domain Eukaryota; kingdom Metazoa; phylum Arthropoda; class Insecta; order Mantodea; family Hymenopodidae; genus Hymenopus; species Hymenopus coronatus. The sequence goes on from CM060894.1 coordinate 116,092,391, forward strand.
AAATGGCTCTAACGATTTTAATTAAAATATCGTATATTAAAGATATTTCTCTGACAAATAAAATGCATATCTTGAATTTTCTGGGAATAGCCTCTGAAAACTACTTTGCCCTGGATGAATTTTGAGGAATTTTGCATAACTGCTAGACCATAAGAGATAGACAAAAAATGTAAAGCACATTGAAACACACAATTTATGTATTATACATTTTTTTCGTTGAGTTGAAATATTCCTTGGTTTTGGTTTCAGCTTTGAAAAACTTATACTTTTCTCATTCGGGAGTTTGTCAACTCCTGTACATACAAACAAAGGAACTTCAGTCACTTAGCAACTATCACTTTAACGTGTGGTACTCCCTTATTTCCCTTCTACTTGCAAGGAAGCAGAAGTAAGAATATTTCTGCTAATTTTTCTCGATTGGATGAAGTAAATATTAGCATAAGCTTTTTAACACTAATTTGTTGCAGAGATGTAGAGAAAGTCATGTGAATGGAACACATAAGATTTTTTCTCCATAGAGCTAACACGGTTATTTAAAAGATATTTTGTTATGTAAATGTACGTTCTAATAAGAATACTCCACAGGATGCAATTTTAAATATCTAATGAGTCATTCACATTATTTTCTCTACCTGTTCTGCAGAAAAACAGATTTTACACAGAATCCTCTTCTACCTACATCACGCAAAATGAGATAATCATTAACACAATTGGTCTTGCTGCTTATATCACGCTTATAAGTAGAAGGGAGATAAGGGAATGCAACAGGATAAAGCGATAATCAAATCTTTTAGAATTTAGCTCTGTTGGTTTCGCATTTGCAGAAAACCTAGAGAGTGATGTTGCTAAAGATGATCCCATTTGCGATCAGTAGTTTAAAATTTCAATGAATTACAATGAATTTCTCGGAAACGGTTAACTCTGCAACAAATATGTAACCAGATCCACACTTTTTGTACAGCAACGTTTTTTTTTTCTCTCACGGTTTACCAATTATGCAAAATTCATCCAGAATGAACAGACTTTCAGAAGTTATTCCCAGGAAATTAAGGATATACATTTTATTTGTGTTGTAAATATTTTAATATGCATTATTTTAATCAAAATTACTAGAGCCATTTTTGGGGTAGGGGAATTTTCTTGAAAACAGACTTGCCACATCTTTGGAGGATATCAATCTTAAATAACAAGTTTGGTGTTTGGCATTATTTTAATTTTTGAGCTATGCTGTCCTCAGATACACACACAGGCATATACGCGGACCTTTTTCTAAAATGATTTCTTTAATCAGGGAACCTCAAAACATACTTTTCTGGTGAAATGTCAGTGTGGAATTTTTTGGTAGAATACAATACCTTCTTTATACAATATGTACATAGTACGTGTAGAGAAAGTAAAAATATTTGCATAGATGTTAAATTTTACGCCACAGATTTCAAAAGCATTTTTCAATGGAACTATTTATTTCAACCTAAAATTACTGTAGAAAATGTTCTGACTTTTAAAATAGCATTTATTTCTTAACGTAATGCACGTTTTAAAAATATATAGTCATTTTCATTAATGCTGTTTTGAAAGACACTAGAAAATGAGTACACAAATTAGTAAACATTTGTATCGTGTAGAAATACTTTTGCGAAAAAACGAGGTTTACACATGTCCCATTAGATTCAAATGCACGAAGTGAATATGTAGGTATGTGCTATACCTGCAGCTAACGTTATCACCTATGAACCTCACAACCCATTAGATAAGCAGATTCAGTTGGTCGTGAACTCGCCATGTATTCTAGGCTAAACGCCTGTATGGAAATCGATTTCTAGACAGAAGAAAACCTACACAACACTTTTCGGAATGCTGAACGACTGCATAACGATATATTTCATCCTACCGCTTGCAGCTGCACTAGGAACACCATGGTTGCGACTTTGAAGTTCGAGTAAATTTCGCCAGTGGGTATTACGCCGTTTGAACCGTGATGCAGTCTTTGGATAAAAAGTTCTGCTTTCAGATAATTCGGTGTTTTAATGTCACTGTGAATCGCCACAACATGCACTACTGGAGTGTCGATAACCCTCATTGAGCAAGACAGACAGATTTTCAAAACCTGTGGAGAATTAATATATGGTGTGGCACTTTGGGTGATCATCTAATCGGGCCACATTTCTTCGAAGGTCACCTTAAGGGATCACGCTAGCTTCACTTCTCTCAAAACGATCTTCCTCTATTGCTGGAGCATATACCACTAAATGAAAGATTATGAATATGGATTCAGCATGATGGTGCTCCACCGCACTAGTCCAGAATCATCGCACATTATCTTCACGGCACCCATCTTCAAAGATGGATAGGTAGGCGAGGACCTATCCTGTGACCTGCTAGATCTCCTGAGCTTTCGTAACTTGAGTACTTCCTATGGAGTCATTTAAAACAGTGTACAGCCAACGGCCGCAAAACCTTAATCATCTTCAGCAACTAATCAGGGAGCCCTGCAGGTCCGTCACATCCCAGATGTTACTACTTGCCAGGTTGTCATTGCAACATCGCGCACAACTCTGATTCAACAAGGAAGATGATCATTTCGAGCAGTTGTTGCGCTTAATGAAATAGTTTCATCACTAAGTTTCATGTCGGAAACACTTTATCTAGTGGATATTCAGAAGTTTGTTAAGTTATGGAGATTAAACCTGATTTTCTTTTCAAATGAAAGTATTGGTGAATACCTATGTACTTAGTACAGTCTGTGAGTGTCAGATGGGGTATTTTGTGTGATTTTCATTTTAGAAATACCCTGTAGTATTATCTGAAACACTTATGTTAGTTTTGAAACGTTGTAATAATACCTGCATATTTAGAAGAAACTTAATGAATATGCCTCACAATGTTCATTTTCATTTTTATTTCCTGTAACTGGACTGACTAGGTTAGAATAAACACAAATAAGAGAACAATAATAAAAGAAACAAATAAGTAAGTTAAAAATGTTCCGGTATCCCATCTAGCTTTGTGCCAAAGAAAACGAGAAAAAACTGCCCACGTTTGGGTAAGATTCGAACCTGAATCGAGCCTGTTAGAACTCATGCTAACTCCGCAAGTTAATGGAATACGCTACTGTTCAGCTATAACTTGTACCGCCAAAGACTACAATGTTAGTATGCAGAAGATGGGTCTCGGGAACGATGTTTTTAGGTTCGACTGTAATCTACGAGTTGCATAAAACCAGAGAATCAGGAACAGCTGAACCACTTTGTATGTATATATAAGTATGTAGCTATATATATAGTTACTGTTCAAGCAAAGAATGATTCCACAGCGATCATATTTTAAAAATGTTGACTATCTCTTTAGCCAAATGTATACCCTTATTCCTTTGTATTTACAAGGAAGTAATAAAAGCACTTTTTTTTTTTTTTTTTTTAGTTTAACGCCCTTTAACCTGGTTTGGTCATATCGGACGATGATATGATGCTCGGGGTCTATGGAGCTTAAAGTTACTCGACATTCGTCTTCTCAGGATAAGGGAAAATCCCGAAGAAAACCTTACCCGGGTAACTCACCCTAAGCGAGATTCGAACTCACGACCTTTTGAACGTGAGGCAGACATGCTAGCGGGCTAAAGAAAGCATTCATGCCAATGCTTATGTAGTTTAATGGGAAATATAAAAATATGCCTTCTTAAGAATACTTTATTACAGAGTAGGTAGAGGGTCATATGAGTGTAACACATAACATTTCTTCTCGTGGTCATGTAAAGAGCAAGGAATTTAAAAGTTATAAAATAGTGACCCACTATTTAAAAATCTGACAATCGCTACTCGATAAGAAGTAAAGTCTTCCTGTACCTTTAATGCAATATCTGAAGTTGAAATGCAAGTTTTTGAATTTACATGAATTAGAAGTGTGGGCTTTTTTAAAAGAATAATTTTCAAAACAGTGCACAGTAGACCTGCAAATGCAACAGAATGATTTCTCCAATTCCACCCACTCTAATAGACATTCATGTTCTTAACGGAACAGTTTTCTGTTTCTTAGAGCTTAGCAATTCAAAAATAAAATTGTCATTCATTCTAAAGTCTTGAATCTTAGAAGTGATGATACAAAGCAGCAATGCCCAATCTTAAACCAAAGAGGGGACGGAGAATTACCTCCAGGAATTGTACTCATGACAGTCACAAACAAAGCTCTCTAATGTTTTGTCACCTTAGAACATATATGTATGTCAGGAGTTCTTGATTCAGTGAATAAAGAAAAACAAAAAAAACTTCTGGCAATGTCATGGATGATACAAACATTGATAGAAGGAGGAGAGGTGAAGCATAACATGACACTATAGGTTAATAAAGAACAGGACTTCCCTGCATAAACATAGCTTTTAATTGATAATTGTTTACATCTGAGAGACATATATTTCTATTTCAATGCAAAAGACATTCAAACGCCTATACATTTATGGATTTCATTAATTGAATGTGGTAGCTGATAACTGTTTAGGAAATTAAACGCTTTTTTAATGAGTTAATGCATTTTACTCAAAAACTACATTACTTTAAATAATGGCTTTACCACTACAAACGCAATTTGGTCTTTTATGGTGTTGCTGTGGATTTACAAACGCAATGAAAAAGATTTAGCGCTCTGAATCAATTGTGTGGTACGTACATACAATTTATCTTACTTCTGTAAGCTTTTAAAACAATCTGTTGGGGTTATTTAATTGTTCAATGATACTATATTATTGAGGAGGAATAATTAGGTTGTGAATATTGTCTGCACGGTTTTGTGTGCAAAACACGTTTATTTTGACTTAAATTGAATTGTTATAATAAATATGTTGTGGTTGATTCTTAAAAGAGGTAAGTTTTAATAGAGACAGATAATCTTTAATTATTTTCATACTTATCTAAATTAGATTAAAGTATTTTAATTAGTCCCTTACTACCCATTTTGACAGCGAAACTTTGTATACTCCTTAATCCCCTCTAACAAGCAACCCACATTATCGGCGCACCATGCGCGTTTACGACATTAACTTCAAGAAACGGTTCTACGATTAGGAAGCATCCTGTATAACTCTGGAATATGAAATAAAAATAAATACTATATATAAAGAGCCCACACCTATATGTCCAATTTAACCTATTATTCATGAGAACGAATGCTCCTTACTATTGACATGGTATGTTTAATATTTCGAAGAGATTTCAAATATATCTCGTAGAGGTCACGGAAATCTTACGTTAGTCAGCATAATGACTAAGTGTATACTGTATAGTTAGAATACAAAAATGAAAATACAAATTGAAGAACCATAGATCTCACAAAAAGTGAAGAACAATGTGTTCCGAGAAAATCCCTGATACAAATCGTTACCTCAAAACTCTAGCTTTCAAACGAGCTGGTCAGCGACGGTAACGCCTCCAACTGGGCATTGCCGAAAGCAAAATAACTGGGCATTAAGAAAAAGTTAGACAAATAGTGCTGAGAGTAAATTACCGACACAACTGAATACTGTTTGTTTTCGATTGTCGATCAATGTTACTTCATTTAAACATTTTAATAAATTTCGTAAGAATAGGAACAATAAATTACCCATTTTTTGCAATGTGTCATGTTGTGAATTGAACTTATGTCAAAAGCTTATAAGCTCTGTGCATGACAAATGGAATATTTTGTTAGCTTTATTTGAAACTGTATTAGTCACTTTACTTTTGGAAGTCCTATCCTCCAGTCAAGTGATAAAGGACAATCCTAGATTTCTTGTCGTAAATATATCTGATGTCTTCTAGAGAGTTTTGGGGTAACTCGTTTATTTCTTAAAGTGCTTTAATGTCCACCATATTTCACTATTAGGAGCGTTCAATCGTCATAGCGACTTCTGTGGCTATTAACAAGAAGTGCAGCACTCAACAGATCTTCTCCCTTGCCAACTACTTCTGGTGGTAAGCCAACTATGGTCAATACGAACGAGCAGCTCCTTCCAGCTCGACAACTTTTCCAGTAGAGCTGTTGAGCGTAACATCTAACCAAACTTCTGCAGGCGTTTAGAGCTTCATGGATCAATATTCTCTTGAAAGGGAGAGAATAGGTCCTTCCACTCTTTTTCTTATTTCGACATTGTATCCTTAGGTTCACTTCTTTTCAGCCATTGTTTTCCTCTCTACTTCTTTCTGTCCCCATTTTATCTTTTCTAGTGTCTTTTTTGTTTAGCAAGTAAATAATCAATTCTTTTTGCCTTCTTAGATACTTTTTATGATAGGTAGGGTGTTTAAAAATAAACGGAAGCTTTAGAAATCTAATGTGAAGCTCGTTTAAAAAAACTTTATTTGTTGTTTAACCTGTCATCTGGTGTTAAACTTTCATGCGCATTGCACTGTAGATGTAAGAAGCTCCACTGAAAGTAAAATCTTTTAAAAGTAATGTCGTTCTCTATGTAAGATAGAGTAAACAATAAAGTAAAATATAAAACATTGCACAAACTTATCCAATTCACCCTTCTTAAAGCAGAATGAGATTTACTCTTGCTAATTGATTTGTTTATTAATGCATTAATCTATATATAAGTTATGAACTTTTTAAAGAATATTTTGGATTATTTTATAAATATAGCAATAAATAAAGTATAAATCATATAAAATGCAACCCAGAAAGAAAATACAACTCGGAAATGATTAGCGAAAAAATACTTGACAAACTGTTATTAATAAGATTTGAAATTTGTATACTAACTTTTATGGTTAACGAACTACACAAAAACAAACATAAAACATAAAACATAAATTAACAAGCTATTTCCAGAAATTTCAAGATATAAAATAAATGTTTCATACGAAAATCTTATCTTATATATATGCTATATTATAAAAAAATTACAGCTATTTTTGAGAAAATGAAAACTTACTAAAATGTTCTCTTTAAAGAGCTAATTGAGGTGAGGACTTTTCTTGAAGATCTTCCTATATCTTGGAGCCACTGAACTAAAATTAAACATTCAGTGTTAATGTGAGCTTTCATTTTTAAGTTATGCTGCACACAAACACACATAGTCGTGTTCCAAAACATGTATTTCTTACTAAATCTCAGCATTGAAGTTTGGTGGAGTGCAATATTACACGTGAGTAAATATATATATATATATATATATATATATATATATATATATATATATATAAAATTACGAATAGTTGTATTATGTGTTAGTATATGTTCTAAATTGGAAGGCGTAATTTTAAGGGAAAAGTGACATGGGAAAGAAGTAATATTTCTATTTTTGTCACAAAATAGCATATATTGGGATTTCAAAACTTAGGAAGAAATAATCTTAATGAAAAGATTGCGCGTACTTCGCCTACTACCTACTTGGGGAGTCCATAGAAAACTCCCAAGGAACTTACTCATGAATTATACGTTGTATTTATGTGGATTGAGACATTCCTAGAATCTTACATTTACATGCATAAATTCTTCATATGTAACTTTCCGTATTTATATTGGGATATTCAAGGCTATTCTGAAATATTTTACTAGGCTTAAACGTCATTCTATATCTTCCTAACAAAACACTTTTTTAAAGAATGAAGAATTCAGTTAAATACTAAACTTGGTATGTAAGTTCAAAGGAAGAAATACTTTCAGGAAATTTTCCCCGTCCCAGCTACTGGCCTAGGTGATGTAGGTTCATTGGTCTTAGAGAAAGCATTGAAACTCAGTTACTATAGAACATTCGTTATACACAGACCCTTCCATTAAGGGTTACGCCTTCCGGCCCGCGGTGTCAGGGAAAATAAACATGTATACCTTGTGTGTGCCGCACCTACTTGGACGTACTAACCAACCTGAAAACATACTATACGTAATAAGTAAAATTATACGTTTGAAAATAAAGCAAATATAGGTGAAATATTCGATTCACCATTCCTAATGGGACTCAGAAGTGCCTTTTTAGCTATTAAAATATTAAGAGTACTTTAAAGAAAATATTTGTGATGTTCGGTTCTCAGAACGAATGTAACACATGTTTTGAATGTCATTTTAAACGTTAAGCTGGTTGAATGTCTATGTCAAACTTTGAAGCCATTTATACCAAATTCCGTTTTCTTAAATTTAAAGACTCTCTTACCCCCAAAAATGTCACTACAGACCTAAAAATTATTTATTTGAATTTTGGTACTAGCCATAGTTTAGTTCTAGCAATTACCATAATCATAGTCTGCTTTTTCTTAGTTTTTTCACTATGTGTATGAACTGTACAAAAATTATGAACTATTGCAACATTTCAAATAAATATTATGTTAGAAAGATTTTATGGAAAATAGTTTTCAAGAACACATTATTTGTTGGAGAAGAGATATTTTGAATTTTTATAATAAAATTTATGTAAATTAATTGATACAGCTAGAATTACGTAACATATTGTGCTGAAATTTGGTATAGATTATTCATTTGTTGCTAGTAATGCATGTGCAAAAACTCAAAGCTCTGGATTTAATACTTTAGAAAATGCTTCTAGTGTCTGCGTAATTACCAACATAAATATATATATATATATATATATATATATATATATATATCTCCACTTAACTCCTCTAACAGACTGTAAAGCTGATGTCCATTCACATGACTTTCTCTACTTCTCTGTTACAAATTTTTGTTTAAAGGCTTATTCTTCTATGGAGGTATGCGTTATCAGAAATGGTCTAATTACTTATTTTCTTGTAGAAGGAAATACACTAGGTAAAACTTTTTAAAGTTGGTTGCTATGTGGATGAAATCTATTTTTTTTTTGCATTGATTCCCAGGCGCTAGCAAATTGCCGTAGGAGAAAAGTATTTCAAAATTGAAACCAATAACTCTTTGCCATAAAATGTACATGACATGAATTTTGTGTTTTAACAAGATCTACATTTTTGTGCACTAAGTTTTTGCCTACCAGTTATGCAAAATTCAGCAAATTCATTCAGAAACAAGAGTTATTCAGAGGCTAATCTCAGAAAATTCAAAATATATATTTTATTTACCACGTAATATCTTTTAATGTAGGGTATTTTAATCAAAATCGTTGGTGCCATTTCTGAGAAAATATATTTTGAAAATTTTTCCATGTTAGGGGTCGAGGAATTTTACTCAAAAGCTTTATGTTGTATGTTTGGAAGGTACTTAACTTAAATGCCCATTTGGTTTTTTACCGACTTCTTGTTTTTGAGTTACTGTAATCACAGACACACGGAAAGCACACCACAGGAGACCCTGTAACGTCCTTTTCGAATTTTGGGTGGAGTGCAAACCTTTCTACTATGTAGAAAGTAAAACGGCAGCGACCAGCAAGATATTGCCAAACTTTATTCTTTAAAAGCCATGTGAGGTTCTACATGTAATTGGGTTTGTTGATAATAACAGCAAGTTATAGCGAAATAAAATCTTGCATGCTTTCGTTACGGGTGAAGCTTCTTGATTTCCTGCAGGCGTTTCGCACAATCTTCCTTTCCAATTGCTGTGTAAGAAAGTTTGTGTAACAAGAATATTTGAGGATAAACTGATATTATATAGTGACGAGAGTTGTGGAAATGCCAAGGTTCTGGTGCGCTACAAGTTACTAGCATCCCAACGCTATTCCGCCGGGACATAACGAAATGGGACCCATTCCACACGTTTTATTCGCTCCATATAAAGCGCCCATGGATTGAATATCTTGGCGCGGGCGGTGAATTTTATCAGAGTTTGTATAGTCTCTTGTTTATCTTACCTGAGTGAATTAAAATTCCTGGCAGTAATGTCTGGCAGAGTAACTGGTCTGGAATAGGGAGGCATCGATCGACGCTTCCCTCAGGAACACGGAGAATATAGGTCACAGGCAGCGTTTCAATCTGAAATGAGGGAAACGGAAATACATCACTTTTCACATTCTAAAATTATGAAGCCAAAGTCAGGTCTGAACCACCGCTGGGTGTAATAACGCGCACTGTTTTTCTCTTGAAAATTTTAGCTTTCTAAATCTGCTGAACTGAGTGCTGTGTTGAAGATTAATTCCATAAGCTAGCATTGGAATTTAGAGTATCCCCCCTTGAGTAAGGAACGCACTAAAGGGCTCGCTTAGAAGAGTATCGATTTCAATTTATAAATTAATAGCAGATAAGCCATGGAAAATGTGATTTTGCAGTAATTATTGCATCTAGCTTCCCGCTAAAATGATACCAAAACACAAAATGGAAGTTCAGGCCATAGACTTCAACTGTTTTCTTCTGCCTGCCCCTCACCTTGGCTATAAAATGATGTTTCTCTTCCTCAATCAGTTGCGTTTAAAATTGTAGTTCCTAACAGTACAATTACTTATTTTATTACTTTATATTTTTACTTATATGCATTTACAGCAAGTAGAGGAAGCATTGAATTCCACATTGATATAGAAATTTCAGTGCAGTCCTCAATCAGTTGCCTTTAAAATTATGCTTCCTAACAATACAATTACTTATTCTCTTACTTATTTTATATTTTACTTACATGTATTTACAGTATGTAGAGGAATTGAATTTCACATTCGATACAGAATTTTCAGTGCAAATACATGTTTTGTGATCTCCTGTTCCAGAAATCGCATTCATAGAAAAATGACTTCTCTGCCAATTCTTCAAAAAAACTACTATAAGAAATGATACTTATTTTTCTACTTCATGCTAATCGAGATAAAGATTAATAGAAATTGTCTTGTTACTTAATTCTTTGTAAGTTGAATCGAAATATTGGACTACAATGGTCAGATCTTTTAAAAGCTGCCGCTGTGCGATGCTATTGAAATTCAGTTCTTTTCCATGTCCAGGAATAAGCAAGAGAAACGATTGATTTGCTATTTGAGAAAAAGGAGTTTAAAATTTTAAACTAGGTAATAATAATGAGGAGTGTCTCGAAAATAGCTAACTATTCAAAAAACCATCTGAGAAATTGTGTGTTTTAACGAGATCTAAATTTGTTGCGTCCTACTGTTTTGTCTCTCACTGACGTTACCAGTTATATAAAAGTTATGCGTATGAAGAGGACTTCAGATGTTAGTACCAGAAAGTTCAAGATGTAGGTTTTGTATGCTATATAAATCTCTTTAAAATTTTAATAAAATCTTTAACAGCCAGTTTTGCCAAAATCTAAAAATAAAAATATGTGCCATATAAAAGAGCTGATCCAAGTGAGGGATTTTCCTGAAAATATTTGTTTCATATTCTCAAAACGTCCTAAATTTAACTACTAAGTTCACCATTGAATCAACCTTTTGGTTTTTGGTTATGCTGTTCACAGACTGATAAATATACAGGCAGGAAGATAGACAGACACACACATGGACATTTTTTCTAGAAATGCATTTTTTGGGTTCAGGTGGTCTCAAGAAGAGATGCTTCCAGTGAAATTTTGGCGTAGAATTTTGTGTGGGATGCAATATCTTCTCTACATGTGTGTTTCCGTATTTGTGATGTAAATTCAAAAAGAAAAGTGGATTAAATATCAAACATGGTATGAAGATTTCTATCACCTAGGAATTCAACAGAAAGATTTTCAAGAAAATTCCTCAACTCAAAAATTATGCATTGCACTGAGATGACAGTTGTTTTAATTTGAAATAGATCACTCCACAAAAGTTGATGTCATATCTTTTAAAATTTCTTGGATAATTGTGTTTCAACTGCTATAATAATACTTTCACAAAACATTAACATAAGAAATAATGGTCTCTCTTCTCTCTTATATTATCACTCTAAACCCCGTTTTTTTAGAATATGTCTGTCCGTGAGCAGCTATATCAAATAACGCAGTCAGTTAAACTACCGTATTATAAAGTTGTTTAAATAACAAATGAAATTATGACTTGAATTTTCTAGGAATTCCCTCTGAACTTCTCCTTAGCCTAAACATAAATAAAATATTGCTACATATTTGAATTTTCTCAATGATAGGAACTAATTTTTGTCTCTCTGTCCATACAGAACCAAAGAAATTTCTAATTCATTATATAGCGACCATCTCGTAAAAGGTTTGACTGTCGCTCAAATACCACACTGAAGTACACTAACTCCGTACAAGGAAATATGCATACAAACAGTTAATGTAAACGTTTATATTAATGAATATAAAGTAGATGCAATAAAAGAGTAGAGAAAGCCACGGGAGTGCAACACATAACACTTTTTTAATCATCGCCTTGATTTTGATTTGCTGTTCGTATTAAATTTTGTAAATTAGTATAGAGACGCGCCTTTACAAAGAAGCAGTAAAACAGATTACAGTTTTTCGCTAGTCGTAATCTTTCACATTTCACATGGAAGAGAGCTTGGTTGATGTCTGTTAATTAGTTTCAGGACAGTAGAATATTGTACATTAAGGACTTAATTTGTGCACCAAGTGATAATTAGGCACTGGCATTGTTCCCTAAGGAAACTAGATAGATAGGCTGTTTCAAAAATGTCTCCGAACGAACATGACAACAGTCCTATAAGACTTTTGAACTTGAGCTAGTCCGAAGTTTGATATTACCGCTTCGAATCTCTTTTAAGTATATTTTTAAACATCAAGGAAAATTAAGTCATTTTGAGATAAGGCAGTGCACGAAGCATTAGTGTGTGATGCCTCAGAGGGTATTCTTCGCAAACAAGTACCATAAACACAAACACTACTGTTCGTTATCAATAGATCTGTCCTAGCTTTCAGCCAAAGGGTTACAAAGGTACTCATAAGGTTGCTCTTCAATGCAAAACATGCTAATTTTGGAGTAACTACGAGCATCTTGTACTTATTTTCTTAATCATTTAACAATTATTGTTATAGTAAACCCTCAACAACTTAATATAAATTTCAACAAGAACTTACTATTAAATGTAAAATCTTTTGTCCGTATTAGAAGTTAAGCTCAGTAAAATTAGCTACTTATCTCACCGCGAAATTTAATTTACTTGAAATTGCTCTGGGTCTTCCAACCAGATGGTAAAGTATACATATTCCGACGTTTCAAAAACCTTCTTCATCTTCGTCTTCAGGGAAACTCCTTCACCAACGCGTTGGAAGCCGAGAGCAATTTCAGGTAAATATTCGCCAGGAAAGCTTTAGTTCATATATGAAATTTTATTTGTTTTACTTTACCTACACTCCTTTGGAGATATTCTACATACCGGCTACTCTCTGATCACCAGCCTCTGCTCTTCAACAGGCGTCTGACCCTAGGCGCTCTTTTGTATGTCCTGGGGAGGCCAAAAGGAGAAAGAGAAACAAGAAGAGTCAATTCTTTTGACAATTTGTCCTTAGTGTTGGGTTAAGTATATCATATCTTCAGAAATTTAAAAGCTTAGTGAAAATATTTCAGTAATAAGTACCTTCTCTGTAAGTATTTTTACTTTATCTACACGTTCTATGTACATAGTGTATAGAGAAGATGTTGCACTCCACCCAAAAAGTCAATACCAAGATTTCACCTGAAGTATATGTTTTAGGGTCCTCTGGTTCCAAAAAGGCATCTTCAGGTAAAAGTCCGTGTGTCAGTGTGTCTGTGTGTCCGTTAATACGATAACTCAAAAACAAAATGTGGGTATAATACCAAGCTTGGTATTTTAGTTTAGAATCTTCTAGGGACGCGACACGAAGATTTTGGGAAAAATTCACCCACATCAAACTACCCTTTACATGAATATTTTTTCGAAAAATTTGATTTTCTCAAAAATAACTAACGATTTTAATTAAAATATTGTATACTAAAGATATTTACCTGACAAATAAAATGTATATCTTGAATTTTCTGGGAATAGCCTCTGAAGACTATTTTATTCTGGATGAGTTTTACGGAATTTTGTATAACTGCTAACCCGTAAGAGATTGACAAATACTTACCACACAGAAAATGTAGAGCAAGTTAAAACACATAATTTATGTTGTATACATTTTTGTGGGGTTGATATTTTTTGAGAAATTCCTTGTTTATCGTTTCAGCTTTGAAAAACTTATACCTTTCTCATGCAAAAAATTGTCATCTCCTGTCCATACAAAAAGGAATTTCTGTCACATAGCAACCAGCTTTAGACTATCCCTTTAACCTGTAGTATTGCCTTATTTCGCTTCTGCTTACAAGGTAGCAAGTAATAAGACTATTTCTGCTAATTTTTCTCGATTAGAATGAAGTAAACAGAAGCATACCCTTACTAACAATAATTTGTTGTAGAGATGCAGAGAAAGTCATGTGAATGGAACACATCAGATCTTTAATCTACAAAGGTTTTAAGAAAAGTGGAACATAAAAGTCATTAGAAGTAAATCTAGACTTCTATGGAGCCTATAATGAATGTTACATCATCTGTGTAAAAATATAACTAAATATATAGACTTAATTAACGATCTGTCCTATGTTGATTGTAGTGTACCAAAACCCGCTTAATATGCCATAATGATAGCTCATATCGTGTATGATATTGAAATATGCAGGTGGTGCACAGATTCACATCTGAAGAATTTATTTATATAAAAGTGATGTATGAGAATAAAGCATAACCTAAAATGTAAAGTTCAAGTTGTAAGGACATTTTAAAAAATAAGAGTATCTACCGAATGTATTGTATCTTTACAAATTTATTTTGATGAGTACTCAAAATAGATGTTTATGTATAAATCCAGAAAATGAGCCACATGACATTAGATATAAGCAAGACCTGCAAAAATTAGCCGCAATACTAAATCAAAAATCTGAAGTGTTCCATTCACATGACTTTCTCTACATCTCTGCAAAAAATTACTTCTATTTACTTCATGCTAATCGTGAAAAAATTAGCAGAAATAGTCTTATTACTTGCTTCCTTGTAAGCAGAAGCGAAATAAGGGAGTACCATAGGTTAAAGTGATAGTCAAAAGCTGGTTGCTATGTGACTGAGATTCCTTTGTTTCTATGGAGATGGGTTCACAAAGTCCTGTATGAGAAAAGTATAAGTTTTTTTTTATAGCTGATATCAAAACAAGGAATATCTCAAGAACAATCAACTCCACGAAAAAATGTATCGAATATAAATTGTGTGTTTTAAAGTGCTCTACATTTGTTGTATGGTAATTTTTTCTCCATCTCTTACGGTTTAGCAATTATGGAAAATTCCGTAAAATTGACCCAGAATAAAGTAGTCTTCAGAGGCTATTCCCAGAAAATTCAAAATATACATTTTATTTGTCAGCTAAATATCTTTAACATACGATATTTTAATCAAAATCCTTAGAGCCATTTTTTAGAAAATCAAAATTTTAGAAAACAGTCCCATGTAAAGGGTAGTTTGGAGTGGGGGGATTTTTCTCAAAATCTTCGTGTCGCATCCCTGGAAGATACTAAACTTAAATAGTTTGGTATTTTACCGACTTTTCGTTTTTGAGTTATCGTGTTCAGACACACGGACACACTTATACACGGACATAGGGACAAACTTGCACACGGACACACACGGACCTTTTTCTGAAAATACTTTTCCTGGATACAGGGGATCCTAAAACATATATTTCCAGTGAAATCTCGGTATCGAATTTTTTGGTGTAGTGCAATACCTTCTCTATACACTATATATATGGTATGTATAGAGAAAGTAAGAATGTAATGTAACAAATCTACTTGTATATCCATGTGCTGTAAAACTAGATTTGTATGTAAGGTATTTTGAAAAATCTGATGTGTTACATTCACATGACTCTCTATATCTCTGCAACAAATTATTTTTAAAAATCTTATGCTTCTACTTTCTTCCTACTAATCGAGAAAAAATTAGCACAAATAGACTTATTACTCGCTTCCTTGTAAGTAGAAGCGAAATAAGGAATCACCATAAGTTAAAGTGATAGTCAAAGGTTGGTTGCTATGTGACTGAAGTTACTTTGTTTGTATGGACACGAGTTCACAAAGTCCTGTATGAGAAAAGTATAAGTTTTTTATAGCTGAAACCAAAAACAAGGAATATCTAAAAAAACAATCACCTCCATGAAAAAAATGTTACTCTATGGCACGACAGCTCACGGGGAACCTTGGCCTACCGCCCGGCCGTTGCGTCCCCCATCTCGGTCCACTACAGACGTCATGGATGGGGTGCAGTATTGGAGGGTGAGACGTGGTCAGCGCCTCGAATCCCCCCGGCCGGTTAATGCGGTCCTCATGACCTGGAGCCGCTACTTCTCCATCAAGTAGCTCCTCAATTGGCCCCCCAGGGACCTTACGAGGCTGAGTGCATCCCGGGCCAGGTCTCCCAGCGGGGGAAAAATCCCCACGCCGGTACTGGGGATCGAACCCAGGTCTCCCGCTTGGTAAGTAGCATCGCTACCACCGCGCTAAGGAGACGACCTATGAAAAAAATGTATTAACATAAATTGTGTGTTTTAAGGTGCTCTACATTTGTTGTGTGGTAAGTTTTTGTCCATCTCTTACGGTTTAGCAATTATGGAAAATTCCTTAAAATTGGCCCAGAATAAAGTAGTCTTCAGAGGCTATTCATAGAAAATTCAAAATATACATTTTATTTGTTAGGTAAATATCTTTAATATACGATATTTTAATCAAAATCGTTAGAGCCATTTTTTAGAAAATCAAAATTTTCGAAAAAAGTTCCATGTAAAGGGTAGTTTGGGGCGGGGGGATTTTTCTCAAAATCTTCGTGTCGTATCCCTGGAAGATACTAATCTTAAATACCAAGTTTGGTATTTTACTGACTTTTCGTTTTTGAGTTACGTGTTCACAGGCACACGGACACACACCCACACACGGACCTTTTTCTGAAAACATTGGGAGTAAAATCTAATATATGCATAATTATGGAGTATGAATTGAAGAAAAGCTTCAAAACATTTTGGACACAAGAAAAACAAATACCTTTAATTTTTTTTATAACTTCAATTATCAGATACCTTTCTTACTTTCTTTATACGTGCTATGTACATAGTGTACAGAGAAGGTTTGTAATTCGATACCGAGTTTTCACCGGAAATGTATGTTTTGAGACACCCTGAATCCAAAAAAGTAATTTTTATAAAAGTGTCTCTATGTGTGTCTATCAGGCTGTCTGTTTTTGTGTGTGATTTTCTGTGGGCTCGAAAACGAGAAGTCCGTTACATACAAAACTTGGATTTAAGTTCAGTATTTTCTAAGGATGCGACACGAAGATTTTCAAGAAAATCCACCCACCCCCAACTACGCTTTACATTGACCATTTTTAGAAATCTTTTACGTTCTTAAAAATGGCTCCAACAATTTTGATTAAAATATAAGTATATTAAAGATATTTTACAGACACATAACATTTATATTTTGAATTTTCTTGGAATAGCGTCTGAAGATATTTTTATTCTGGATAAACTTTGCGGAAGTTTGCATAACTGGTAAGCCTTAAGAGATAGACAAAAACTTACTAAATGGAAAATGTAGATCTCGTTAAAACTCATATACTTTAATATCATATACTTTTTTCATTGAGTTGATCAGCTTTGAGACATTGCTTGTTATTGGTTTCAGCTTTAAAATACTTATACGTTTCTCATACAGGAATTTGTCAACTCCTCTCCATACAAACAAAATAACTTCATTCACCTAGCAATCAGCTTTTGATTATATTTTCTATTCACTCTTAGGTTGATCCGCTCCAAAACAGATCCACGCGGTACAACTGCCAAAGAGGTAAATTGACGCCGATTAGAACCGTTAAGCAGAGCTACAACTCCCGCATGAGTCACCTGATTTCCGCAATATTGTTTACACAGTAACGGTCGCTACTGTTTAGAATCATGGAGGAGGGTCGCCAGAGTTTTTTCTTGCAATTTTCGAGTTAAATAAAGCATAAGGCTGGTAAACCTTTGACTAGTGTTGAAAATTATTGTGAGAAATATCCAACACCTCCCGTGAAGATGAAATTATCTTCTCAGTCCACCGGTGTTTAGGCTACAAATATAAACAGTGCTCATAAAGAAAAACCTGAAACGGAAAAAGTGTTTGCACCTGGGAAATAAAGAAAGCGTGTGATATATACGATGCAAGAATGGGATGATTTTGTGAAGAATGCAATTCGCGTAGAGGTGCACAATGTCTTTTTTAAAAATGAGTCGCCAGCATGTAATAAAGTGCTATAGGTAACAAAAGAAGAAGCGTGTTTTGGGAGATGGAAAGTTTAAGTGACACCATTGTTGATAGCCTGGTTAACAACCTTTGAGAGGAAATTAGCAAAACAATTTTCAGATGACGGTTCCAATCTGCAGGGAATAGAGTCGCTTCCAGAGAGCGAATTAATGTAAGTTGTCGCATACATGCTATTTATATTTTCGCTTGCGTTTTTTAGAGTTAAGTATTACATGTGCATTTCTGGCGCGAATGGCGGAAAGTTACATTATAACGGTGCACTGGTCGCCTGGGTTTTGTTTTGGCGTATATCAACTTAAGGCTGAATAGGCTTTAGCTTTAGCCTCTTCTACTTAAATGAAAACAAGTAATAACACAATTTCTGCTATGTTTTCTCGATTAGCAGGACGTATATAGAAGAATAAGTTTTTTTTTACTTTCTCTATACGCACTATGTACATAGTGTATAGAGAAGGTTTCGCACTCTACCCAAAAATTCGATACCGAGATTTCACCGGAAATATATGTTTTAGTGTCCCCTTTATCTAACAAAAGCATTTTCAGAAAAAGGTACGTGTGTGTGTCCGTGTGCCTATGAACACGATAACTTAAAAACGAAAAGTAGGTAAAATACCAAACTTGGTATTTAAGTTTAGTATCTTCCAGGGATACGACACGAATATTTTGAGAAAAATCCCCCCCCCAACCCCAAATACCCTTTATATGGAACTTTTTTAAAAAAAATTGATTTTCTAAAAAATGGCTCTAATGATTTTGATTAAAATTTCGTATATTAAAGATATTTACCTAACAAATAAAATGTATATCTTGAATTTTCTGGGAATAGCCTCTGAAGAGTAGTTTATTCTGAATGAGTTTTACTGAATTTAGAATAACTGCTAAATCCTAAGAGATGGACAAAAACTTAACACACAAAAAATGTAGAGGACGTTAAAGCACACAATTTATGTTATATACATTTTTTCATGGAGTTCACCGTTTTTAAGGCATTCCTTGTTTTTGGTTTCCTGCTATGAAAAACTTATACTTTTCTCACACAGGAATTTGTCAACTGCTGTCCATACAAACAAGGGAACTTCAGTGACATAGCAACCAGCAACCAGCTTTTGACTATCACTTTAACGTATAGTACCCCCTTATTTCGCTTCCAATTACAAGGAAGCAAGTAATAACACTATTTCTGCTAATTTTTTTCTGGATTAGCATGAACTAAATAGAAGTATAAGCTTTTTAACAATAACTTGCTGCAGAGATGTAGAGAAAGTCATAGAATGATACACATAAGATTTTTTTAATAATAATTGTAGCAGAGATCAAGAGAAGATCATGTGACTGTAACACATCAGATTTTTTGATAGTTTTGTTATGGATATCCTTCAAAAAACAAAAGCTTAGTGATAACGAATAAAAGTATTGTTACCTCACTTTGAACATGCGTCTCATATAGCCTTCTAATTTCGTCCATAAATGTGAGGGAATATAATTGGATATATGACAAAATGTTGGTTGAAATAAGAAAACCACAAAGAGAGGGAAAAGCCAGCCAGGGGGTCCCCACCTGTGGCACGTGGTTATATTTCAGTAGTGATGTCCGCACTGACACCAGACATCAATAAGGCTCCATGCGTCCAATTAGAACCACCAAATTCGGTACACTGGAGTCCTTGTTTGACAGTTACACGCAGTGCATGTCCTGTCAGCATAGGCCAATGAATGCAAACGAGCTAGGTTGTTCTCATGCGGCGAAGTGCGTTGTCACTGCAGCAAAATGAATAATGGAGAATGGAAGAGGCAGAAAATGAGGGAGCGGCCATTGTTTTGGAGATCAATCATAAGTACAGCTTAGCTGCCTTGCTACATTACAACCTGTTTCGCATTTTATTATGATGGAAGTTAAGAAAATGCGATCATTGTGCCTTTTAGGTGCTGACAACAAATTATTCTGCAAAGCAGGAAACAATTTTGTTAGAAACATAGATTAGCTGAAATCAGAACAGGTTACAGAGCAATACATAAAAATCTAATGTGTTTCATTCTCAAGACTTTCTCTACATCTCTGCAACAAACTATTGCTAAAAAGCTTATTGTTCTATTTACTTAATGCTAACCGAAAAAAATATAGCAGAAATAGTTTATTACTTGCTTCATTGTAACTAGCAGCAAAATAAAAGACTACCATATATTAAAGTGATAGTCAAACCTGGTTGCTATGTGACTGAAGTTCCTTTGTTTGTATGGACAGCAATTGACAAAGTCCTGTGTGAGAAAAGTATACTTTTTTAAAAGCTGAAACCAAAAAACAAGGAATATCTTAAAAACAATCAACTCCACAAAAAATGAATATAACATAAATTGTGTGTTTTATCGTGATCTACATTTGTTGTGGAGTAAGTTTTTACCTATCTCTTATGGTTTACCAGTTATGCAAAACACAATAAAAATCATCCAGAATGAAGAGGTCTTTAGAGGCTATTTCCAGGAAATTACAGATATACATTTTGTTTGTCATTTTAACTATATTAAATATAAGAGATTTGAATCAAAACCGTTAGAGCCATTGTTTTAGAAAATCAAAATGTTCGAAATTTTTTCCATGTAAAGGGTAATTCTGGGTGGGAGGATTTTCTTGACAATCTTCCTGTCGCATTCTTGGAAGATGCCAAATTTAAATACCAAGTTTGGTTTTTAATGGTCTTTTCATTTTTGAGCTATGCTGCCCACAGGCATACACACACACACACACACACACACACACACACACACACACGAATATTTGTCTAAAAATGCTTTTTTTTTTTTTTTGATTCAATGGGTCTCAAAACATATATTTCTGGTGAAATCTCGGTATCGAATTTTTGGGTGCATTACAATACCTTCTCTATACACTATGTACATAGTACGGGCAGAGAAAATAAAAATAGGGGCCCGCAGTCATCAGACGGGCTCGCCTAGCTTAGATTCTGTGAAGGACGGATGATAGAAATTAGTGATGGCAAAAAGTATGAGAATATTTTCCAGGTCATTTGGTCAACAGCAATCAGTCTATATTCCTTTGGTCAATTGATGTGGACTTTACGTCAACAATCTTGACGCCTTCTTTTATTTTAGACAAGAGGGAGATTCGCAAATCACCTTTCGTCAACCCATAACATTTCTTTTTCTCCCTTCGTCCAATATGTGAATTGTCTGCAGCACTCAGATATATTGTTCTCGTATTTTAGGTCTTCCAATATTTCTCTTCCCTCTTCACTTTCTTACAGTGAAATGCTAGTTTTTTTATACCAATGGCTTATACACTTCGTCATTCTGTTGTTTTTCCGTTCAGATTTTATATATAAATATACAACAAGCAGCAACATCTCTAAAAAATCTGGTTTTATCTACTAAGAGTTTAGCTTTATTTTTCCCTGCCATGATCCAAGTTTCTTTCCCATACAATAGTTGTGGCACCAACATTACATTACAAAATTTTAACTGTGTCTTTTTTCTTTGTTTTTCAAAAATATTCTATAGTGCCATTGAGATAATTAAATATTCAAAATTTTTATACATAAGATTTTCTATGATATATATTGCATCCTAAGCATTTAAATTCTCTGAATTGTTCAACAATAGTGTTTTCTATTATAGTTCTTAATCGAATATTCTCTTTTCCTCAGAATACCATTTCTTTAGTTTTGCTTAAGGATATGGTTATGTTAGGTTCTTTTCTTATTTTATTTAATGCATATATTTGAACATTTTTTTTAGTTCAATAATACTGAGTATGCGAGTTCTTCTTTTAAACGCATGTTAAAGTAAGAGACAAGCGGAGGCTGTCAGGTCGTAAGTACCCGCAGCGAAATCACAGGATCTCATTCGTTTCTAGATTTAACACGAGATTAACCTTATCGTTTGTGTGTCTGTATATATGGGTGTGTGGGCGCGTGGGTGGCATCTTATTAGGCTAATAATAATAATAATGATGATAATAATAACAACAACAACAACTTAATGGCACGATAGCTCACAAGGAACCTTACCTACTACCGTCCGGCCGCTACGTCCCCTATCTCGGTCCATGATAGACATCATGAATGGGTTGCAGTATTGAAGGGTGAGACGTGCTCAGCGCCTCGAATCCCCCCCTGGTCGGTTAATGCCGTCCTCATGACCTGGAGCCGCTACTTATCAATTGGCCCCCCAGGGACCTCACGAGACTGAGTGCATCCCAGACTAGGTCACCCAGCGGGGTAAAATCCACACGCCGGTACCGGGAATCGAACCCGCTTGGTAAGCAACTGCGCTACCACCGCACTATGGAAACATCTACTATATTTCCCCATTTCGTCCCTTTACCAGCAGAATCCACTCCAACTTCCTCAGTTCTGTAACAAATTTTATAATTAATCTTCGATTGCTCGTTAATCATAATAAGAGACAAACATAAGTAGTAATGCTGGTAAAGTAGTTAAGGAAAGGTAATTAGATAACAATTAGAAGCAATTATTACCAAAATTGTTTATTAAGAAAGGTGTTATTAAATGATAAAGAAATTCAGATTCAAGAAAATGGGTTCGAAAACTTTCTCTAGTAAACAGTTTACATTATATTTACATATTACGTCATTCTTTCCACTCATTCCCATTGAATATTTCAATTGGCTTAATCTGAACTTCGTTAATTGTCCAAATGTTCCTCTTATTGACTTATCGGCTGTCAAACATCAGCATGACTATTTTTACAAAAACGCAATGTTGTTCGCCGATTAATTTCTATTAACGCATCGTCTAATCCTAAAATCTACCCAATTTGAACGGAAGAGAAATCCTGGTACATATCTTGGCAAGCTGTAAGTTTACATAGGAATTGAGGCAAATCACGATTTGCTACCACCTCGAATAGAACGTTGGACGGAATGTCAGATGTGAAGACGAAGAAAGGATGGTTTCAATTATTGCCTAAGGCAAGACAACCGAACTTTGAGACATTGATATTAGGGGACAGACGGTAAAGAGAGCTAAACAGGTCCTACTGGGCGTTAGTGCTTTATTTGTTATTTACTCTACATGTATCTACTATGTACCTAATGTATAGAGAAGGTATTGTAATGCACCCAAAATTCGATGCCGAGATTTCACCGGAAATACATGTTTTGAGACCCACTGAATAAAAAAAAAAAAAAACCTTTTTAGAGAAATGTCCATGTGTATGTGTGTATGTGTCTGTGGACAGCATAGCTCAAAAATGAAAAGACAGTTAAAAACCAAACTTGGTATTTAGGTTTGGTATCTTCCAAGGATGCAACATGAACATTTTCAAGAAAATCCCCCCACCCCAAACTTCCCTTTACATGGAAATTTTTTCGACAATTTTTATTTACTAAAAATAGATCTAACGATTTTGATTAAAATATCGTATATTAAAGATATTTACCTGACAAATAAAATGGATATCCTGAAGTTTCTGAGAATAGCCTCTTAAGACTACTTTATTCTGGATGAATTTTACGGAATTTTGCATAACTGGTAAACCGTAAGTAATGGACAAAAACTTAGCATATAAAAAAGTAGAGCACATTAAAGCACACAATTTATGCTATTTACATTTTTTTCGTAGAGTCAATAGTTTTTTAGGTATTCCTTGTTTTTGGCTTCAGCTTTGAAAACATACTTTTCTCATACAGCAATTGGTCAACTCCTGTCCACACAAACAAAGGAACTTCAGTCACATAGCAACGAGGTTTTGACTGTCACTTTAACCTATGGTACTTCCTTATTTCGCTTCTATTTACAAGGAAGCAAGCTATTTCTGCTAATTTTTTCTGAATTAGCATGAAGCAAATAGCAGCAAAAGCATTTTAACAATAATTTGTTGCAGAGATGTAGAGAAAGTCATGTGAATGGAACACATTAGAATTTTCAATTCTATGTCAGTCAGATTCCGTTTGCTATCATTACTTACTCTTTTTATCAATACTTATTCCTTTTCATACAGTTTTAAATAATAAACATTGTATTGCAATAAGCTTTACAATACTTTGTTTCCAATATCCAATTTATTTTATTTTGTTATTGAAATTTTGTTGTATATTTTTACGTTATCTATTACATATCTATTGGAATTACTGGAAGTGTTTTATTCCTCCCAAAAATTCGATTCCCAGTTTTCATCGAAAATATGTTTCGAGGATCCTTGAATAAATAAATTGAAAAAAAGTAGTAATATGTATGTACATGTGTGCATAAGTATTTGACTAAAAATCCAGTAAATAGAAAACTGGATATAAAGTTCTAGAAAATTTTCCGCCTCGAACATTTTTCGAAAATGTTAATTTTTCAATCGGTTCTATTACTGTTTTGATTAAAATGATATAGTTTACATGCTTTAATGACAAATGAAATGCAAATCACGATCTTTCAGGAAATAGCTTCTGAGGTGTATTTATGCTGCACGACTTTGCATTACTGGTAAGAAAGTAACTGTCAAAAGCTTATTTATTGAACCAAAAGTCCAATCAGATGCTCCTTATATTAAAGATAAAACAGTTACCAAAACCACTCATTATAATAGGTATAATAATGAAGAAAATGAAAATGAAACTTGATTTCTAACAAGGGCATTACTAATTTGATCATTTCGAATTCAGAGCTCTGGGTTGCCAAAATCTTACTATGTTAAAGAAGAAGAAAAAAATATCTGGTTAAACAGAAAATTTATATTAAATACTTTGTTTTTGTCAAGTTAAAAACTTCTTGCTCATGATAGTGTACAATAATATACTCCTCATAAATAAAACGTTGTTTTTCATTTTATCACTTCTGGTCATGCAAACAGCACGGAATTTCAAAGCCCTCTCCTAGCAACACGCTGTTAAAAGATTTGTCTCTCTCTTTAGCTTAGTGTTCCTTTATTCCTCTTGTATCTAGAATAAAACCTGTAGTTAAAGAATTTCTGCTAATTTTAATATCATTAGCATAATGTGGTAAATTATTCAATATTTGTAAAAATATTTCGGTGAAAAAATCTAGCGTAAAATTTTTTCTCGCTTTGCTCATTTAGTATGCTGTGTGTTAAAAAGTGCATGCAGTCTGATGAGTTCACTAATTTAATAATTTATTCATACCAGAAATAGCAATATTATAGAGCTGTATCTAAATCCCCAACTTTGAATAATGCCTAATATTATCTTGGTCCAGAGTTTCCGGTGTAGACCGCGTCTTAAGGCTAAAATCTGCCGACGTTTCGCCCATCTTGTGATAAGGCTTCCTCAGGGCTAACTGCGTCTGGTCCGGCTGGCGTACCTTCTTATATACTGTAGTTGGGACATGCCAAGTACCGCCCTCCTGTGTTGCCATTGGTTATCGTTTGGCCAATGGCTGGGGTCGCTGCTTTCTGTATTCCTATTGGCTCGCTGGCCGCAAGGTGGGATGCTTTTCTTAGCAGAGGTCTCCAGATGGTGATTCTTGGTCCAGAGTTTCCGGTGTAGACCGCGTCTTAAGGCTAAAATCTGCCGACGTTTCGCCCATCTTGTGATAAGGCTTCCTCAGGGCTAACTGACCTCTGCTAAGAAAAGCATCCCACCTTGCGGCCAGCGAGCCAATAGGAATACAGAAAGCAGCGACCCCAGCCATTGGCCAAACGATAACCAATGGCAACACAGGAGGGCGGTACTTGGCATGTCCCAACTACAGTATATAAGAAGGTACGCCAGCCGGACCAGACGCAGTTAGCCCTGAGGAAGCCTTATCACAAGATGGGCGAAACGTCGGCAGATTTTAGCCTTAAGACGCGGTCTACACCGGAAACTCTGGACCAAGATAATTTTAATATTGGCCGTGGAAGTTTACGAAAACATATAATGCCTAATATATTTCTGAAATATCATTCAAAAATGTTCAAGGAACAGTTTCAATCATAAACGTTATAAAAGGTATCTGGGTGTATCGAAATTTTCGGTAAAATGCAGTTCCTTCTCTACCTGTGCACTTTGTACGAAATAGAGAAAGTAAATTGTATTTAAAAAATCTAATGTGTTCCATTTACATGACTTTCTCCTCAGCTCTGCAACAATTTATTGTTAAAGCTTATTGTTCTATTCACTTAATAATAACGAAAACAATTAGTAGAAATAGTCTGATTACTTGCTTCCTTGTAAGTAGAGGCGAAATAAGGAAGTACCATAGCTTAAACTGACGGACAAAAGCTGGTTGAAGTTTCTTTGAAGTGATTGAAGTTTCTTTGTTTGTATGGACAGGAGTTGACAAAACCCTGTGTGAGAAAAGTATAATTTTTAGGGCTGAAACCAAACACAAGGAATAACGATCCACAACACGAAGAAAATGCATATAACATTTATCCTGTGTTTTAAAGTGTTCTACATTTTTTGTGGTGTAACTTTTTCTCCATCTCTTACGGTTTAGCAGTTATGCAAAATTCCGTAAAATTCATCAGAATAGAGTAGTATTCAGAGGCTATTCCCAGAAAATACAGATATACAGATATACATTTTATTTCAGGTAAATATGCTTAATGTATGATATTTTAATCAAAATCGTTAGAGCCATTTTTGAAAAAAATCAACATTTTCGAAAAAAAGTTCGATATAAAGGGTAGTTTGGGGCGGGGGGACTTTTCTCAAAATATTTGTGTCACGTCGCTGGAAAATACTAAACTGGAATACAAATTTGGTATTTTACCGACTTTTCGTTTTTGAGTTATCGTGTTCACAGACACACGGACACAGGAACACACGAACACACACACATACACACACGGACCTTTTTTGAAAATACTTTCTTGGAAACAGGTGACCCTAAAACATATATTTTCGATCTCGGTATCGACTTTTCGGGTGGAGTGCAATTAGCTTCTTTATGCGCTATGTACATAGTGCTTGTAGAGAAAGTATAAAGTTATGTTAATAACTGTCCCAAATATATATATTAGTTTTTTCTTGTTTTATATTTTACTTTTCTCCACTTGGTTAACAGTACATGGGTAGAGAAGGTATTGCATTCCACACATAGATTCAATACAAGATTTTACAGGAAATACAAGTTAGGTTCCAGAAACAACTTTTTTTATAAAACATCTCTGTGTATATTCGTGTACTTGAACAGTATAACTTAAAAACGAAAGGACCACTAAATACCAAACTTTGTATTGAAGTTCAGCATCTTCTGAAAGTGCAACATGAAAAGTTTCATGAAAATACCCCATCTCAACTTCCCTTACATAGAATTTTTTATCCAAAATGATTACAATATTGATTAAAATGTCACATGTTTTCATTTTTGACAAATGAAAATTTATATCTTAAATTTCTGGGAGTAGCCTCCTAAGACTTCTTAATTCTGGATGACTTTTTTATAACTGTTAAATCGTAAGAGGTAGACAAAAACTTGCTACATAAAAAATGTAAACCTTGTCAAAACACAACTTCTGCTACATACATTTTCTTGATGCGTTAAACATTTCCGAGATATTCCTTGTTATTGGTTTAAATTTTAAAATACTTAAGTTTTCTCAAACAGAAAGTCGTCATTCATTTCACACCTGTTTTATTTTACTCTTGATCATTCAAAGAGAAACTTATTTCAATTGTATCACAGAGTGACAACTTTTAACAGATTTGACTATTGCTTTAGCCTAATGTATTCGTTTAGTTACATTCTACTTACAGGAACTCGGTAATAATACCATTTCTATTCAGTTTATCTTGATTAGCATGAAGTAATTAAAAGAATAATCTTATTTGCCAAACAGGTAGAGAAAGTCATGTGAATGGAGCACCCGATTTTTTTTAAAGCGTTATTTTTAATGACAGTGTCAATTCCTAGGATCATATCAGTGTCGCCGGCGTGCCGAAATTTCATCCCGCAGGAATTTTTTAACATACCATCAAATCTAATAACATGGGGCTGTCGATTTTAAGCACACTTAAAACCGCGGTCTGTGCCGTATAAGAAATTTGGGATCAGAATTCGAGCACCTACCCAACTGAGCCATCCAGACCGACACCAGCTGGTTGCCCTCAGTAAAGAAAAGAGCGCAAATTTGTTCATTCCCCTGTAAATTGGTTACAGTAAATTTCAAGATCAATTCGCGGAAAGTAAATATAGATATTTCATTGCGTGCTATGGCAGTATGCACCTTTCTGGGCTTAAAATAGTTAGTTCATATTTCATAAGATAATACTGCGATGAATGGCTACTTACAGTTAATATGAATAAGACTAAGGCAATGACTTTCAAAAAGGGTTGTGTTTATAGCAGGGAGCAGACTTGGACATATGTAGGACAGATACTGGACAATGTTAAATCTTTTTTGTACTTAGGACTCACATTCACAATGAACGGAAAATGGACAAAACACATTGACATTACGAAACACAAGGCAAGGGTGAAAGCGACGGAAGCTCTCCGGATACGCTACAGAATACCGAATATATCCATAACCTTAATGGAAACTGTATACGGAGCGACAGTTAGATCCACGATGACATACGGAGGAGAAATATGGGGGTGGGAACAAACAGGGAATCTGGATCAAGTGAGGACCCAATTTTTGAAAGGAATTCTGGGTATAGGGAGGGGTACGGCAAACTGCGGAATAATGAGGGAATTCGAGGCACATAGTAAAACGATAGAGTGCAAAATCAGAGCAGTTAAATATTGGCTGAGAATTGTTCACGGAAACCAATCTCTAACCAGGGCAGTCTGCTACCGTGAACAGCTGCGAATGGAAGGTAATTCGACGTGGGCATCAAAATTAAAGAAAGGGTTGGAAACCATTGGGATGGGAGACATTTGGATGGCGGGGCAGGAAAACAGGCGAAGTATTTGGAGAAAAATTAAGAACCGCCTCTGTGATATTGACAGACAGCAAATAATTGCGCAATGCACAGAGAAGGTGTCATTAGAAGTACAGTCTGGGCTGAAATCGGAGTGGGGTATTGAGCAATACATCAAAACGGGTACTAAACTCATTAGAGAGGGGCTCGCGTGGATTAGACTAGGAGCATGGAGGAGTACGAAAATTTCTGATGAGAATGGTACGAGAATCTGTCCCATTTGCGAGGAGGAAGAGCAAGATGTAGGGGTACGGAGGAATGGCGGGAAAAATATTTGCCGCGATTTTTTACCACTGCGAATGTAGGGATAGAAGCATGTTGGACGCTACTGGCAGGCACGGAAAACATGGACGGGCTAGGTAAATTTATACTTAAGGCAAGACAGCTGAGATCTGAGGAGGCTGCCAATAGAGAAGGGGGGGGATAAGATCAACTAAACAAAACTGACCACATTGTTCTACATACATATATATTATGTCATACTTAGGTCACTGTTTTGCTATGGTTTTATATATGTTGTATATATTATGTGTATATATGTCTTTTAAGTGTAATTTTCTATTATAAGAGGGTGCATTTATTAAGGTGTACTCTGTGCTGTAAATTTAAGTTGCTATATTTCAATATTTTTGTATTTTCATTTTCGGGCTCACTCTTAATTCTTTATTGTTGCTTAATAATGCTTTGGACTTTGTCTTTTTATTTTCGTGTTTACTCTTTTAATTCTTTGTTGTTGTTGTTTAAATATTGCTTGTAATGTGTATTACAAAAGCACGTTCGGCCTGTGGACCCGTGCGATTGTTGAAATCTATGCATGATATTGCTATGTCAATAAATACACTTATTCATTCATTCATACTGTTGTAGGTTCCTGATTGGTAGACCATTATTCTACTATGTATCTTGCATTAGTATTTATGCTTCGAATATGAACATATTCATACAGGTAGGAGGGAATAAGTGCAAATATTTGTATCGGTGTTTGAGGGGAATATGATAATCCAGTGTTTGCAGTTATTTCGCTATTTTATAAAGTTATATTCATGAGAAATATTTTACTATGTTTTAAAGATGGCTATTATTCCCTATCTCAAACGTTCAGCGATTGTTTTCATATAAGGTCACACGGTTGATCCTCTTTTTCTCTTTTCCCATCTCGACTATAGCCGCTGTGCTGTGAGTTAAGAATATTGATCGCACTGAAACTTCAACCTACATAACGATACGATTTTGTTTCATACAACATTATTGATTATGATTTACAATGTTCTCAGTGTTTGTCCTGCTCGACTATAGGTACTCTGTTGTGAGTTAAGAATATTGATCGCACTAAAGCTTCAACCTACATAACAACACGATTTTGTTTCATACAACATTATCTGATTGGGGATTTACAATGTTCTCAGTGTTCAACTTAAAAGTATTGAAAACCAACTTAAAAGTATTGCACACATTTCTATGCTTTATTTAAATGTGGTTTTATTATCAAATACACAAACCAAATCAACCGGTAGGCATTTACACTTTATTTTTTAAATTAAAATATTACTCTCATTTCTCCTACAAAGGTGAGAAATTAAATTAAACTTTACTCTTAAAAAACCCTTCAAATTGGACATTAAGAGAACCTATGTCACAGATCCTATTATACACTACAATTAACGCTCGTCTTTTGAGAAGATGGTGCATTGGCAGATTCCTCAATTGCGGCGTAAATTAAATTAATATCTGTTAGTTCAGCATATGTAAAGCCCTTCATCGTGAAAAGGTGTGTTTGCAACTGAATCGATCCCTCATTTCTTCACCGTGAGTCACGTAAATGAAGGTCGGCGCTATGCGAGTTGGATTAAACACAGGAGCTGACTTTTACGAGATTTATGTAAACACAAGGGAGATATAATGCAGGGCGGTTCACAACACATTAGATCTCAAAGGTTGTGCTTCATTTATGACAATGCTGTGAGTGCGCGGACAAAATGAAATACTTTATGCGTTATTCATATTGTTCTCTGCTAAATATCAAACTATTTGCACTTATTCACCTCTTAGCTTCTATTTTCATAGGTTTGGTGGAAATGGCAGGCGTAACATGTGTAACTGCAAAAAATAATTGCTAACTAGGCTCATACCATTGTAATCTCATTGTATCACCAGGAGCATGATAATTTGTAATGGACAACTTTCACATTTACATTAGTGAATGTGAATTCAGGCACCTTAATAATTAATTGCGATGGAGCAATGATTTGAAAGGAACGTTTTTCTGTTTAGTAACAGTTGTAATCACCCGTGTAATGACGCTGTAAATTGAATTTTCTGAGTGCAAAGCTTTGCCTAATACTAAACATTATGCCACCAATTTCTATAAGTAAGAAACGTTTCTCTTTGGGCAGGATAAACGTAGGAGTCGACTTCTTGAGTGTTGGATTGCTTTCTGTTCCCAATATTATAACTGACACACGACGTACTATAAAAGGAAGAAAGACAAACGCTATTGTCACGTGTTTGCATGCACAGATCAAGGCTATTTGCTGCGACACAAAAGCAAGCGAATTGTTGGGCTGAGTTTGAGCAACCGGGTGGAGACTTCGAGACATGGGCTTCAAATGCCGGCTAAGATATAACAATTTTCAGTCTGATATACTTTTCCAACGATTTACCAGGTGGCTCAACTGCCCCATATTTGATGTGCATAGATATTCTTTTGTGCGATAAAAGAATTGCAGAACTCAACGGGACTACTTCAGATTAAAACTGTAACTGTGGAACTGGCCGAGCAACCTTCGGTTTAGCTATCTTGCTTATCAGTGGAGAAGGTCAGCAGATCGTGCTCATTGAGAGGGGCGAAGAGGTTAGTTCTTCACTGACCGATTTTAACTTCAAATAGCCCCGTTGAGTTCTGTAACTTTTTTAACGCACTAAGGAATATCTGCTAACGTCAAATACGAACCTGGTAGATAGATGTTCAGAGTAATATTTGTTTATTTGAGCATACTGCGGGGCACTTTGCACACATTTCATTTTGACTAAGTTAGGCAAGCGTGAGTATTTATATCCTCCTGATGCGGACGTAATCATAATTTGTTCACCGTCCGGTGATTTACGACTCGGTGCTCCTGATGTACGAGAAACAGACTGTACTGTCCCAGCAACAAGTGGAGGGTGTTATGTTGATGATAATTTTCAATTGCAGGCTCTTGCACCATCCTCTTGATTCAACCAGCGGAACAAAAACACCGCAATACAAGAATCCAAGTGGCCGTGATCCTCTTTTCTCTATTTGTTATTCGAGGTGTTTCCAAACAAAGTATAACGTAAGGGCTGCAGCTTGTGTAATCAAGAGGGCAGAGTGTTTGTAGTGAATCATGGTACACGTGCAAGTTTTACTCGCTTCTATTCTTCTTACGAATCCATACGAAGCTGCTATACACGCACAACAAGAAAAAAATAATCCCTAAGGTAACGAAAAATGCATCTTGGAGATCGTAAATCGCCCGTCACGTTATTTTAGACTCATTTACGCGTATATTATTATTATTATTATTATTATTATTATTATTATTATTATTATTATTATTATTATTATTATTATCATTGTCATTTAAGATTTGTGTCTGTAAACTGATAAATGCCAGAACAAATAAGTTGAAAGTTGGTGAAATATAAGTGGATTTCTAATAGCAATACCTAGAAAGTTAAAGAAAATAGACCTCTTCCAGTATATTTCTGAAGAAAACATCCTCTAAGCTCAGTTTCAAAGAGAAAAAAAAATGTATTTATTTTTATAAATAAATATACCCACATGTATTATTATGAGCATACTTTTTGTTTTATACACATTTTATTTTTATATATAAGTGAAAATATAAGGTTCATTATATCCGACAGAACCATCTTTATTAACAACTAGCTACCCGTCCCGGCCTCGCACGGGTGGTGTATCTAAAGAAAAACCTCTGACATAATCTTCCGTTTACAGTACGACCATGCAATTAAATAAAATTGCAATTAAATAATTTGACAACACTTCATTGTAATGACTTGTGATATACAATTTTCCTTCCGGAGAGAAAAAAATAGCGCCGATAGTTTGCCCACTCTCGAGTACGCAACGTACAACATGCGAAAAACACAATTCAAGGTATATTACACACACTTCTAACGATTGATTTTGGAATGTATTGTCATTGCGAATGCAAGGTGCGCTTAAGTTCAAAAGGAAAGTCGGTTGACATTAGTGATATTCTTGGAATAAGTATAACCTCGCATTTCCTATGTTATAGTATCTTAAATCAATTTTTTAACAGTGAGTTTTGTTCCGCTGCATAATTTTGGCTGATTGAGAATGCGTAGTATAATTATCACCGAGTCAACCTTGAGCTGTAAATTGTGTGGCGGGAATCCTGACAAATCCCATGAATTTAGTCCGATAATTCACGACTTTATTTGTTTGGTAATGGAATTGATCGACTTAAATGAATGTCCATCAATTTTACTCTGAAGTTTTACGTTCAAATCATCTACATCTACAAGTTGCTGCTAAAATGACTCGTTCGCTCAACCAAGCATAGCTTTTGTAATTTGCACCAATTTTTGGAAACACTTTCGATATTTATTCTTCCTTTGACGTTGTGAAGTGACAAAAATTTGATGGAAATGAAATGACCCCAGTGGAAGTGTCAACATGAATTTTCCCATTGCCAATGTCTAATAATGCCTTTGCATCTGAAAAGCGCGATGAAGCGCAATAATCTGCGCAATGTAGCATATAGTTGGTATTGTGAAACGGAAGACGTCAGAGCACCCATAAGGTAGTGTGGAAAGGATGACATGGAGTTAACAGCGTGGGCAAGCAAGATGTCGTTGGCATAATAACAGCACTAGTAGTAACCGCGCCGTGGTCGAGTGGTTAGACTACTCGCCTCTTACCTAGACGGCCCGGGTTCGATCCCAAGCGACCACACGTGAGATTTGTGGTGGACAAAGTCGGCGCAGGGGCGAGTTTTATCCGGGTTCTTCGGTTTCCCCCGCCATCGCATTCCACCAGTGCTCCATCTTCATTCATGCATTATCAGTCATGCCTGCGGTGCCACAAGTAGTTACAGCGGTCGTTAAACGCTACCAAAAAAAAAAAGTGAAGGTAGCGCATCCATAGTGTGGCGGGTATACGCAGGCATAGGTAATGAATTACATTAAGGAGAAAGTCACAAATTAACATTCATGCTTCTTCCGAATCTCTCACTTTCCTTTACTTGTAATGTTTTCCACCTCATTCTTTATTTTCTTCTATGTCGAAACAGCAAATTTCTAAGGCTAATAATGAAGTAACTAAAGAGCAAGTAGATCTGATTGGGCAATTGATAAGATTTTATTTGATGATAGCTTTGTGTGTTTTACATTTCTCCATTTAACCCAAAATATAAGAGCACCGCAATTGTACTGTGATGGTGACGCGGGTATCTTCATGTTCTTTAGCTAGCTCATGTTCCACATAACGTCAAATAAACAACATCTGCAATAGGAAGCTAAATATAAAACGGATCCCGTTATTTCTCCGTCATTTTCAGATTCCAAGAATGTTATGTGCATTATTTATAAATTGTTCATTTTAAAGAACTACAACACAAATATACTTATTTCTTTATTTAAACGATGTGACCAAGGAAACGATGATTAATACATAAGAAATATATTTGATTTACACAGTTATGTTGCATCATTGTCTCCATAACTGAACTTCGGCCATCTGGCGGTCATTAACTGAAATGCGTACACTTATCACGGTTTTTATTCATATTATGAGATTTTAAATACTTTCCCGAACTATTTTTAATCATTTTCTTTTGCACAAACCTTGTTGTGACAGTAACGATCACAACAAAACAAGAATTGTTCAATTTGATGCAGTCGTTCAAAAGTGACACGCGCACATACATTTCAGCGATTCATTTTTACTTTCTCTATACACACTACGTGCATAATGTATAGAGAATGTATTGCACCCCACCAAAAATTCGATACCGACATTTCATAGGAAATATGTGTTTTAGGGTCCCCTGCATCCAAAAAAGATATTTTCTGAAAAAGGTCCGTGTGTCTGTATGTCGGTGAGTGTGAACACGATAACTCAAAAACAAAAAGTCGGTAAACTACTGGCATTTAAGTTTAGTATCTTCCGGGGATGCGACGTGAAGATTTTGAGAAAAAAACCCCCACTCCAAACTACTCTTTACATGGAACTTTTGTCGAAAATTTTGATTTTCTAAAAAATGGCAGTAACGATTTTGATTAAAATATCGTATATGAAAATATTTACCTGACAAATAAAATATATATTTTGAATTTTCTGGGAATAGCCTCTGAAGACTACTCTAGTGAATTTTACGGAATTTTGCATAAGTGATAAACCGTAAGAGAGAGACAAACTTACCACACCAAAAAAATAGAGCACATTAAAACACACAATTTATGTTATATATATCTTTTTTTTTTTGTGGAGTTGATTGTTTTTGAGATATTCCTTGTTTTTGGTTTAAGCTATAAAAACTTATATTTTTCTCATACAGGGCCTTGTAAACTCGTGTCCATACAAACAAAGGAACTTCAGTCACATAGCAACCAGCTCTTGTCTAGCACTTTAACCTATGGTACTGCCTTATTTCGCTTCTACTTACAAAGAAAGCAAGAAATAAGACTAATTCTGCTAAATTTTTCTTGATTAGCAGGAAGTAAATAGAAGCATAAGGTTTTTAAAAATAATTTATTGTAGAGATATAGAGAAAGTCATGTGACTGGAACACATAAGATTTTTATATATATCGAAAAATTGTGTTTATAGTAAAAATGTAAAATGGATGATACTTGTTCCCCACACGAGTAATGAAGGGTTACTATTAATATTATCTAATATTAGTTAATAACATTATTACGCAATATGCGCTTTGCACAGTAAATCAAAATAGAAAATCT
This sequence comes from Hymenopus coronatus, assembly GCA_030762935.1. Taxonomy (NCBI): domain Eukaryota; kingdom Metazoa; phylum Arthropoda; class Insecta; order Mantodea; family Hymenopodidae; genus Hymenopus; species Hymenopus coronatus. The sequence goes on from CM060894.1 coordinate 116,128,297, forward strand.
GGAAAAATGACAGCACGTAGGCTTCATTTCATTATTATTGTTATAATTATTATTATTACTATTATTACAAAGATCAAAGTATTAAAATAGGCAAAGAATTATCAATTATATCCAACTGACTAAAATCTTATTAGACTTCCTTCCTTCGATACCCTCATAAGAAACTTTTGGCAACATATAGGAAGGCTGTGGTGCATTTCACAACTGCAGGAAGTTCATATATCACCATTCCCTCTATCAACAAGGTCAAATCAATAATCATGTTACCCTGGGCTAGTTGTTTGCACGAATCAGTGTAGAATTGATTAACAGTGTTTATTTCGACCCTCCATCTTTTCCCCTCGAGTTTAACATCGCTCATTGGCTCATGTTTGTTTCATGGGCTTTTTTATTAAAACCTTATTTATAGTCGCTTTGACTACTGGGTCATGCTATTTGTTTCCAGTTAGACAAGCAGAAACGTGATAAGGGCTTGGTGAAAACTAGTGTTTGTTAGATAAATGTGGAAGAAAAAATCTATTCAGGCTATTTTCATGTTAAAGTACTTCTTTTTCACACTTCTAAAAATTATTATCATAAATTTTAAATGGCTGCTTAGATAAATTTTGGAATTTCCTTCTGTTCTGGAACATTTTAGGTTATATTAATTTTGAGGTTGGAGATATTCTGATCTGATAGATATCTATTACTTTCTCTATGTGCGCAACATATTGTATGTCGCCCAAATATATTATTCAAAAGTTTCACCCAAAATACATGTTTCGAAGCCCCTTGAATCACAAAAAGGCATTTTTATAACAAAAACTCGGTGTTTATGTTTGTGATAAACACAACTCAAAATCGTTATACTTAATTTCAATGTCTCCCAAACATGTGACACGAATATTTGTCCAGTGCATGGGTGGGGCGTGAATGGACAGCACCAGCTAAATTTATTGACAATATTTAATGGGACTAATAACTGATCTGTTTGGATGAATAATCATCTTTAAGATGAATAATAACATATTCCTGAATCTAAGCACGATAAGTTAAAACTACGTCATATTAAATATCATAACTTCCTGAGAAACAAAAACTTCACATGACAGGCAAACTTAGTTTCAGTAGCAAAAGTAAAAATCTTAAGTTTCCGTGACCCGCTAAACTGCTATAATGGAGAATCCCTTATCTAATCACTGCCAAATGGGTGATCAGCCTCAATGCTATAATTAAACAGTGCCTTGTAACAAGTGCAAGATGAAGTAGCCAAAGGTGTACCAAAATTTGCGGTAGAAGTTAGAAATTGTATTTAGATAAAACTATTTATTATCCTAAGTCCGGCCTACATCAGACTACGCACCAAAATTTTTTCTATATATGTTAACCATCTTAAACTTCATACTGGATCTGAGCCATTTTATTCTTTGACTGCTGGCAGAAATTTGTGATTCTATGAACTTCTAAAAAATCTTATACTATGCGAACACAAGTGGTAGAAAAATATTGATAATAAGCAGAAAATTGATGTAGGATTTGAAGAAGTGGCTAAAAATAAACCAAGTAGAAGTATTTAGCTCTTCAGACTTTATTGAAGAAACGCATGCGTTTCATTCATATGACTCTATATAATTTACAATAAACTTCCTATAAAACGTTATTCTTCTATATGTTTCAGCTAATTGAGATAAACATTAGCCGAAACGATCCTATTACTTAGATCCTTCAACGTAGAAGGAAAATAAGGGTAAACACTAGGCTAAAGCGATAATAAGATTTTACTAACTCTAAGAATGCCCAAAAGTAAAACCCCCACAAAAAAAAGAATAGCAGCATCCTGTTTGAGGGAAGTGAAAATATTATAAAATGTACATCAATAAGCTGGAATATTTTGGAAATCGTTAACTTTACAAAATCGTGTATTTAGCATAAAAGGTGTTCTTTAACGGTCTATATTTTTGTGTAGTAAGATTTTTTATATCTTCTATGGCCTACCAGTTATTCAAAAGTCATCCAGACTGAAGATGATTGCAGAGTCTATATCTAGAAACTTCAAACTCTAAATTTCTTTCGTCATGAAATTATTTTTAACGTACGGTGCTTGAATCAAAATCGTTAAAGCCATTTTTGGAAAATCAAACATTTAGAAAAATGTTCCTTATAATGTGTAATTTGGGGTATAGAACCTTTCTGAAAATCTTTTTGCCGCATTTTTGGAAGATACCGGACTTAAAAATAAAGTTTGGTATTTAATTGACGTTTAGTTTTTGAGGTCTGTTGTTCACAGACACACACACACGCACACACACATATACATACATAGCTATGTGTGAACCTTTCTCTAAAACTGTTATGTGTTGTAATCATACAATTTTATCTAGCTGTTTCAAATAAAAAACATTCTTACAAAATATTATTCTGTTTACTACATTACGCTAATTGAGATAATAATAAATTCTTATTATTTGCTTCCTTATAAGTAAAAGTAAAGCATTAGACGAAAGTGCTGGTCAAACCTTTTAAAAGCTGGTCACTATGTGAAACAATTGAGATTCGGTTCGTTTTACATGGCCCCGTTTGAGAAAAATTACATAGTATAAAACTGATTCCAATAACAAGGAATATCTGAAAAATAGTCAAGGTACAAGAAAAACATATACGATATAAATTGTGTGTTTTAAGAAGATCTACAGTTTTGATCTTATGATTCAAATATTATGCAAAGTGCTGCAAAAAATGCATGTTCAGTCTATTTCCAAAAAATTCAGAATATACAATTTATTTGTAATTTAAATATCTTTAATACAATACTTAATAAAATCATTAGAGCCATTTTTGTGAAAAACAAAAAATTCAGAACTTTTTCCATGTACAGGGAAGTTTGTATTGGAGATATTTACTTTAAAATCTTCATGTCTTATCTTTAGAAGATACTAAACATAAGTACTAAGTTTAGTGCTTAAAAGTATTTTCGTCTTTGAGCTAGTCGTCCACAGACAAACACACAGACACTCACGGGACTTTTTCTAAAAATTATATTTTCTGACCTACAAAATATATTTCTGGTTAATTCTTGATATCCATATTTTATATGGAAAACAATACCGTCTCTAGCTATGTACAATGTATGCACATGCGTGCTAGGGGAAGTAAGATTACATTTTTGATTTAGGGCTCCTCAAAACTTGTATTTCCAATGAAATATGGGTATAAATGTTGAGTGAAATACAATATCTTCTTTACCTACTATCTACATTATACACTGGCAGAGAAAGTAAAAATGGATATTGCTTTAAAAATATTCTTCGTGTTTTATCATTTACTATTTTAAACATTGGTATTTTAATCAAAGCCTTTAGTTTAAGTTTTGAGAAAATAAAAGTATACAAAAATATATGTAAGCTCAAATGGAGGGGTAGAGTTTTATTGAAAATCTTAGTGTCATCATCCTTGAAGATAGTAAGCTAAGAGAGACAATTTAATATTTACTCGTATTTACTTTCTCTATACGTACTATGTACATAGTGTATAGTGAAGGTATTGTATTGCACCCAAAGTTCGATACCGAGATTTCACCGGAAATATATGTCTTGAGACCCCCTGAATCTAAAAAATGCATTTTTAGAAAAATGTCCGTGTCTGTCTGGGTGTATGTGTGTGTGTGTGTGTGTGTGTGTGTGTGTCTGTGCGCAGCATAGCTCAAAAACGAAAAGTCCGTAAAGTATTTAGGTTTGGTATCTTGCAAGGATGCGACACGAAGATTTTGAAAAAAATTCCTCCATCCCAAACTACCCTTTACAAGGAAATTTTTTTAGAAAAATTTGATTTTCTCAAAAATGGCTCTAACGATTTTCATTAAAATACCGTATATTAAAGATATTTACTTGACAAATATAATGTACATCTTGAATTTTCTGGGAGTAGCCTCTGGAGATTTCTTTATTCTGGATAAATTTTACGGAATTATGCATAACTGCTAAGCCGTAAGAGATGGACAAAAACATACCACACAAAAAATATAGAGCACGTTAAAACACACGATTATTTATATTATATATATTTTTTCGTGCAGTCGATCGTTTTTAAGATATTCCTTTTTTTTCAGCTTTGAAAAACGTATACCTTTCTCTTATAGGAATTTGTCGACTCCTGTCCATTAAAACAAAGGAACTTCAGTCACATAGTCACCAGCTTTTGACTATCACTTTAACCTATGGTACTCCCTTATTTCACTTCTACTTCCATGGAAGCAAGTAATAACATTATTTCTATTATTTTTTTCTCGATTAGTATTCAGTAAATAAAAGCATTAGCTTTTTAACAATAACTTGTTGCATGGAGGTAGAGAAAGTCGTGTGAATGGAACACATGAGATTTGTTTGTCATGTGGTTCACACATACACATGCATAGCCTTCTTCTAAAAATGTTTGTTTTTAATTAAAGAACCTCAAAACTTGCTTATCCAGAGACATGTGTAGCATTTTTGGGACTACTAAAATGCTTCCTTTATCTATTATAAGCAAGCAATAAAAAAGAAACAACCCATCACAGTTTTATATTGCCTTCCTTAGAATACATTATAGCATTGTCTCTTAATTCAATTGACTTTAGAGGGTGTATTGAGTACCATCTCACAGTTGATTTAGGAATAATAAAGTGATATCCAGCAGGAAGAACATACATTCTGTTCCAACCTTGTCGACCGGAAACACGGTCGCAATTTAATGCGTTTCCTGAAGAGGAAAGAACTTAATTTCGCTTGACATTTTCTTCGATATATCGATTGGCACCAGGTGGTCTGGTTTGGCACAGGAAATCGATATCATTCACTTCTTTTTGTGTTCTATATTATATATCACCCTATCAATTTCAAGATTCCAGAATTGTATTATCAGCTCTGACTGTTTGTGGCGTATCGACCTTTCTTTCCTTTTTCCGACTCCGTCTTATGCAGGCTAGGAACACCAACAGGAAACAGAACAGGATTGAGGCAGCATCTCCCAAAGTTTCCTTGTTAAACGACTCTTAAAGTATTCTTCATTAAAAAGTTAGGTAAATGAGATGATATTGTAGCACTTTTAGATAACGGAAAACTTCAGTTGTTATGGATGTACTTAAAATGTTTTCTTGTACAACAATGTCAGAAAAGCAGCATAAACTTTATGAGTGAAATAACATCATAAGGTACAGAAAATACTTCCAGTTGACTCGTTTTACCCTTCAGTAGTTGCATGGGTGTTGTATTAAACTCTGGTCAACTTGTTTCTGTTTATTGCTGTTAAAATGTTAGATTTTAGTATTTGTATAATATTATAAAGATAGAAGATTTCTGTGTTTATGTGTGTGGATAATCTCAAAATCACCCAAACCAATGTGATTATTCTTTCATTATTGAAAAACGCAATTATTTCTCATAAACATGGTTTTAAAATATCTAATTTTACTTCATAGATTACTAAAAGATTAAAACGACTTTACAAAGTGCTTGTAGCTGAATACGATCACACTGAAGCTATAAAAAACATACCGCGGAGCACGACTTGACTTTAAGTTGAGAATGGCATAGAATAGAAAACAGTTAATATAACGAGTTATTTCCGGGCGGTTTTGCGTGCTCTGTTGGAGTAACATGTTCCAAAGTTTTAGACGCAGCGAAAATTTCTCAGAGAAAACTGCAACCGCGCCAATGAAGATGTCCACCGAAGATGTCCACCGCAGTTGTGGACGAAACGTCTGGAACATCTTACTCCAGCAGACCACGGCAAAACAGCCCAGAAATAACTCCTAGTTATAGTTAATTCAATTTTTATTTTTTCACACGAGCCATGAGTAGGACAGGAGTTGGATAGGTATAGTCAGGCTGAAAAATTCAATGCTATAATTAGGATTTCAACCCGGTCTCTAGCCAGTTGCTCCAAACATTCAGCTTCCTCAACTGAACTATTAGGTCAATTAGTGTTAGTTTAATTGTCGTTACATACAAGCTGCGTATAAGACAGAATTGAACATGCAGAGATGACTCGTGGATATTTCATTCTAAGCAGTATACAAGCTGTTTGAGATATGAATGCGCAAACTTCTACTGCAACGTCCTGAATTTAAGTTGAAACATGAGTTCCTGTATTATTTTCCTTTATACTTTATGATTGTATAAATAAAAGATCTTATGTGTTTCAATCATATGACTTTCTCTAGCTGTTCTACAAACAAACATCCCCTACAGAATATTATTGTTGTATCTACGTATTGCTAATCGAGATAAACTTTAGCAGAAATTGTCAATTAAACGCTTCCTTGTAAGTAGAAGTCATGGAATACACTAGACTAAGTGATCGTCAAATCTTTTAGAAACTATCACTAAGTAAAAAACTGAAATTTGGCTCTTTTGAATTCTCGGGAGTAAAAAGAGAAGAAACGAATGTGGAATTCCAGCTTGGGAAGAGTTTAAGTAATTCAAAATTGAAAACAATTGTAAGGGATACTTCGAAAATGGTTACTCTATAAAAACTATATATAACATACATTTTTATAAGTGTTTGTCTATCTTATACGGATTACGAGATATACAGAAGTTAACCTAAATGAAAGAGGTCTTCGAAAGTTAATACCAGAAAGCTCAAGATATATATTTCGTTTGTTGGGAAAATATTTTAAAACATATGGGATTTTAGACAATGTTATTAGATGTAGTTTAGAGAAAATAAAAGTTTTCGAAAATTGTTGCATATAAAGAATATTTCGGATGAGGAAATTTTCTTTAAAATCAAAACAAATAAATAAGGTTGTAACAAAACCAGATAGATTTGGAAAACAACGGATAAATTCTGCCAACAGAATCCAGAAACATGTACTACCTGCATACCAATAAAACTAGAGGTTCTAGATTATAATCACTCTGATATTAATATAAATTAAGATGCTTTTTGATCAATCCTGTTATATAGCAAATTAAGTGTTTCTCAGTGGAAACTGTGTAATAGTGTTTATAGTTGTATTAAACATTCTAATTGTACCGTGCGTACATAGATCGACCGACCGCCCCGTAATGTCATTGGACTGCGTGAAGTATGGCGTGCCTGCCGGTGGAGTACCGCTGTAGCTGCCGAAGGCGCTTCAGTCCAATTGAATCTGTCGTAACAGAAAGAAATCTGATTGCATGTTTAGAGTAATATGTGTTGTTTATTGGTGATAAGTTGTTCATTAATACTGGTTGAATGCACATTAGAACAACGTATATTTACTTTCTATGGCCCTTATATACGATGCACATAGTGGATAGAGTATATATTGTATTCCACCCAAATATTCATATCGATATTTCACCGCAAATATATGTTTTGAGGTCCCCTTAGTCCGAAAAAGGCATTTTAAGAAAAGGTTCGTGTGTGTATTTGTGGACAGTATAGCTCAAAAACAAAAATACCGTTAAATACCACATTATGTATGTAGGTTTGGTATCCTCCAAGGATGCGAAACGAAGATTTCCAAGACAAATTCCACCAAAAATTACTCTTTACGTTGACAGATTTTTGAAAATTTTGATTTTCTCAAAAATGGCTCTAAGGATTTTAATTAAAATTCCGCATATTAAAGATATTTACATCCCAAATTAAATGTATATCTTGAATTTGCTGGGTATAGCCTCTGATCACTTTTTATTTTGGATGATTTTTTCTGAATTTTCCATAACTGATGAACCGTGACAGATAGACAAAACTTACTATGCAATAACTTAGATCTCATCAAAATATATTATTTATGTCCTTTTCGCTTTTGTTGAAGAGGTAACCGTTTCCGAGATATTCCTTGTTATTGGTTTCAATTGTACTTATACTTTTCTCACGTAGGAAGTGTCCGTTTTTCTTTTGTTCTACTCCTGGCCAAGCAAAGAAGCAATTTGCAATGACAATCGCATAACGATAGGTTTTAAAACATTTGTCCATCATTTTAGCATAGCGCATTCCTTTAGTTATTTTCTACTTATAAGGAACTGAGTAATAAGAAATTGAGCTGATGCTTATCTCGATTAGCATGGTGTAGAAATAAGAATAAACTTTTGTAAGAAGTTTTTTTGTAGAACAGCTAGAGAAAGGCATATGAGTGTAACACGCCAGATCATTTCTGTATGATGCGTATGGAAAAATTGTTTTGCAAGAAGATGTCGTAGAGAATTTCAACATCGGTTTGCAGATTTTCGAATTTCTATTCTTGATCTTGGCCATAAAGGTATAGTAAGGGATATTTTTTGAACAAGTAACCTGTTCAACAATTCGCATATATTTCCAGTGAAATATCGGTATCGATTTTTTAGGTTCAATACAATACTTCTCTATAGACTATGTACATAGTCCGAGTAATATGTTGTTCTAAAGTGTACTCACCATTATTAATGGACAACTTATCACCAAGGGACAACACAATTAATTGCTCTAAACACGCGCACAGACTTCTTTCTCTCATGACAGGTCCAACTCGACTGACTTATCAGTGGGAGTTACGGCTTTACCTCAGGCAATCCAATGCCGCAGCGCAGAGGGCTGGCCGATCTACGAACGCACGGTTGTAAACATTTTATATCTGCTTTATTTGGTTTCCGAGGAAACCTTGAACCTAAACATTGCAACGTTTTACTTTTAACTAACCTACATTTATATATATATATTAGTAAATATTTTTATGAACATTATGAAATTCTGAAAATTTAAATAAAAAGGTAGGAGATATATTGACAAATAATTGTTACAGTCTCAGATATCTATTAGTGTCGTGCAAAGTTCGAAACTGAGGCAGAAACCACGACAGAGCAATACAGCCTGCTGCATATGCAACAAAGAAAACACATTAGTAGAACGGGTAATCTAGAATACGAATGGGGCATGATGCAATATTTTCTGACTGGAATGGATGGTCTTGCTTGATTTATTTATGGTCTTAGCGTTGTATTATATAGCACAGGTCGGAATTTGTAGGTATGTATACCAAAGTCAAGTTTCATGAATTCATAAGTTTATTATAATAACCAGTAATTAAGTTCAATTCTTCCCATTTGGAGGTAGCATATTTACTTTATTTATTTCTCTTTGTATATGATATTAAGAAGGGGTTTTTAAAGATAATTTTGAGATGTTAATCTAGTATAAAATTTGATAATTTCCCGTCATTACATCAAGTTCATAATTAGGTGTTATTTTGCGTAAAGATAATTTCATTAATTTCTGCCTTCTTTTTAAAATGATTTGTAGTTATTTACTTTAAATAGCAACACTGAGTGCTTTAGTTACAACAAATAGTTATGCTTGTCCGTGAGCTGAATTAATCTTACAACAAAAGACGTGCAAAGAAAAGTTTTCATCCAGTAAACAAGCAGGAAAGTCGAACAAAAGTGGCTTGCCTCCTCTCTAAAACTCAAACTTTGGTAGTGGTAACACTCGGCAAACATGAACCGCAGAGTGTTTAGCATGACGCTAATATCTATGTAGATATCTTGAGTTAGAGCATGTCCATATATTGCTCTCACTTCCCACTGCCTTTAATAAGAAATATTTACTCACTGAAATCTGGGATAAAATATTGAGTTGTATTAAATCACTAACAACAACAAAAATATTATAATAACATGCCTCACTATATAGTGGAGAGGAGAGTTATGTTGTGGTTTTAGTGTGAGTGTACTGGAGGGTATTGGCGTTTGCAGATGTTGACCCGTCGAAACACACATACATTCCCCCTCGCCGCAGTACTATATTTATTTGTCAAGCTGTTTTTTATCTTCCTTTTTTTGGGCGGTGGTGTGAGGCAAAAGGGGATGGTTTTATTTGAATACCTAAAATTCCGGCTCACCATATAACAAGCGCTGGCGGCTGGGAACGTGTCCGGAGCGGCAGATTTAATTTGGAACAGGTTTTTATGAAGCTCATTGTGCTCTACTTGTTTAGAGTTCCCGTTGGTTAGATGGAACAGCCTTTGTGACATGCTGGAAGCTTCTAATCCTAATACTTTCATGTTCATAATATACCACACATACTCCTCTGATTCAGATAATTTCAAATTGCATTAGACATATTCGTAACATATTTGGAGGTGTCCTAGTGTATATCTGTAATTTCTGTTTGGGCTAAAGCCTTTCTATCATTACACTTTTAACTTTAATTTTGAATTTATACACAGTGTTTCTTAAGTAGAGCTAGAATGTATACTGCCTTTCAAAAGTACTTGAAAATTCAAAGATTTTAAGTACTCTAATATTGGGTTTTAGAAATAAAATTAGATCTGTTACATCCACATGTGTTTGTCTATCTATTCTTCATGAACTTATTCCTATTAAGGTTACTCTTCCAACTTACGTCATGTTATAGAGATAATTAATCATTTGCAGATATGCTTTTATTGCTTACTTACTTGTAGATCCATTCTCAATATGGAAATAATTTAGGCAATAGTCAACATTTTGACAGCTGGTCACTATGTGGTAGTTCTTAAATTCCGCTCTCCTCACTTGAACAGGAGAAAGAAAAACGAACAATAACTTCCCATTTGAGGAAATGTTAAGTATTGAAAAATTGAAGATTAATAAATAAGGAATAACTTGACATGGCTAACTCCAAAAAAGAAGACAAAAATCTAAATATTTTTATTATAACATCCACAATTTTTGTATACCTCTAAACATTTGCCCAAAAGTCATATAGACTTTACTGGATTTTCCCAAGAAATTCAAGATATACATCTTATTTGTCATCAAAATATCATAAACATATGGTGTGTTAGTTAAAATCTTTATATCAATTTTGAGATAAACAATTTTTCTAAAAAGTGGGCGTTTAAACGGTAGTTTGGAGTGGAAACATTTCATTTTAAAATAATTTTGCACCTCATTCTTGAAAGTTATCGATTTAAATGCCACGCCTGGTCTTTAATTGAGTTTGCATGATAAGTTCTGCTATAACTAGACGCGCGTGCGTACACACAGACATACACATATACACGGATCTTTTACTAAACATTAGTTTTATTCAGGAGACATCACATATATTTATGGTGAAATCTCACATCGAACTTTTGGGTGAAATACAATATCTTCTCAACCTACTATGTACATAGTATGTGGTAAAAGAAGTAATATTACAATTTTCACTATACAAGGTGAGTAAAATGTATGGAACAATGCCTGTAACCCCGCCGTTGTAGCTCTATGAAGTGATATTCTATATTACTTCAAATTGAATAGGTTTTGAATTAAACAATACAGTAGACTACTTCAATATGTGGCTTTGGATTGAACAAACACAGACAAAACTAAGCTAATAAGGACAGCAATGCTTACTTCATTGCAAAATCTTACTTCTTTCAATACCATGCAAATTGAAATATCCATTAGCAGAATTTTATTACTTAGTTCCTTATAAGAAGAATGGAACTAAGGGGATGTACTAGGCTAAAATCATAGTCAAATGTTTTAAAAGCTGTCGTTTAGCGATTGTCATTGCAAATCGCCTCTTGGCTCCACAATTGAAACTAATAACAAGAAATACCTCGAAAACGATAAGTTCCACGAAAAAAAGGTATATGATAGATCTTCTGTATTGTAACCAGATCTACATTTTTTGTACAGTAAGTTTTTGTCTATCTCTTACGGTTAACTAGTTATGCCAAATTAAGCAACATTCATTTAGAATAAACAGATCTTTAGAAACTATTTCCAGAAAATTCAAGATATTCATTTTATTTGTGATAGAAATTGCTTTAATATATGGTATTTTAATCAAAATCGTTAGTGCCATTTTTAAGAAAACCAAAATTTTCGAAAATTTTTCATTTAAAGGGTAGTTAGGGTTGGGGGGATTTTCTTGAAAATCTTCGTGTCGCATCCTTGGAAGATCCCAAACTTAAATACCAAGTTTGCTATTTAACGGTCTGTTCGTTTTTAGCTATACTTCTCACAAACACACACACATACTCACAGACAGATAGGCACACACACGAATATTTTTCTAAAAATGCTTTTTTGGATTCAGGGGGACCCAAAACGTGTATTTCCGGTGAAATCTCATTATCAAATTTTTGGATGCATTACAATACCTTCTCTATCGCTATGTATATTGTGTATATGGGAATAGGGAAAGTAATAATTAGTCATGGCACAACTTACAGAAAGACAACGAATTGAAATACTAAAGCTGACGGATATGGTGATAGGATGAGGATCCAAGAAGAGCTTCGTGTCCTGTTCAATGAAATGCATCCAAAACGAAGGATTATTCATTCTATGGTAAGTAACATTTTGAAAAAAATCAATGAAACTGGAAGTATTACAAATAAGGCAAATTCAGGAAGGCCAAATCGAGTTGCAGAGGTTGATAAAGCCAAGATCTCCTGACCTGAACCCCTTAGAATTTTTCTTATAGGGATATTTGAAGTAGAGGGATTACTAGGACCGTCCAAGAGATCTTGAAGAGTTAAACCAATAATTGGGCAAGAAATGCAGTTGATCAGGCGAACACATTGACTAATTTCAAAGACAGACTTTGGCAGTAAATGGAGGCCATTTTGGGCACCCTTTGGAGTGAATTCACCATGTCTTACATTACAGCACCACTAATTTTGTTATGAATGTGCTTTCTTGGTTTAAATTTCATGTGATGTAATATGTCCTAATAAATTTAAATTACAGCTCAAAAAAGCATCTACCAAGGACAACAACAAAAAAAATGGAAAAAATGTCATTAAAAAAAGCCACACCCTATTCACAATAGTAGTAATTATGAAAACATGTTGATACAGTTTTTATAAAAAATATCACTTCAGAAATCTACGTATAACAATAAAGTTACAGGCATTGTTTCATACTTTTTACTCACCCCTCATAGCTCAGCATTCACGGTTTGAATTTCATTTGTTTCAATTTTTCACTACATGTTTAGTAATATGACACATCATAAGACTCCCTGAATAAAAACTATTTTAGAAAAGGTTCTTGTATGTCAGTATCTTGTGTATCTGTGAATAACATTACTCAAAAACGAAAATTCGGTTAAATATCAAACTTGATATTTCGAAAATGCAACACAGGATTTTTAAAGAAATCCTTTCTTCCCCAAGCTATCCTTTACATGGAAGCATTTTTGAGATTTCCGATTACCTCAAAATTGACTATAACCAGTTTTTAAAAGAATACCAAAATAGGGATATTTATATGATAAACATAGTCCTCATTACATTTTATGGGAATAACCAATATGGTCCAATTTTGGTGAAGATATTCTATACAGCCTTTTATAAATGGATGGATTTTAAGAGATGAATAAAATTTCTATTTCTAAATTGTGCACCTTGTATCTCGCAGAATATTACGCTGGGACGAAAGTGCTATACGGTTGTTTGTGCTTCACTTACTCCTATTTTATTTCTAAAGTAAACATATGTTCATAGAATGCCCATAGTAGCTAGAAAAGGTATTATATGCCATCCAAAAGTTCGATATCGAGATTCTGCCTGAAATACGTTTTGAGGTTCTCTGAGCACTTTAGTATCTTCCAAGAATGGGAGACGAAGTTTTTTAAATAAGATCCTCCCACCACAAATTACCCTTACATGGAAAATGTCTTTAACATATTGTTTTTCTCAATAATGCCTCTAACGATATTGATTAAAATGTCTTATATAAAGATATTTACATCACGAGTAAAGTTTATATCTTGACTTTTCTGGGAACAGTTTCTGAAGACCTCTTCATCCTAGATGAGTTTTGCAGAATTTTGCATAACGGTTAAACCGTGAGGCATAGAAAAAAGCATAATACACAAAATGTAGATCTTGTTAAAACTTATAATCATGTCATATACGTTTTTCTTGTAGAATTAGTCGTTTTAAACCAATTAACTTTTCTCAAACCGGACCATGCAAAGCTAACCGAACCTCAATTGTCTCATATAGAGACCAGCTTTTAAAAAAAAATGGACTATCGCATTAGCCTAATGTAATTCCTTATTGCCCTTCTACTTACAATGAAGCAAGTAACAAGACCAATTCTGATGTTTATCTCGATTATATATTTGGAACAACTAATGAAAATTATATGAATGCAACACATCAGATATTCATTTAATGTCTGCATCCAGTAAGGTTAAGTTATAGAGACAATTTGTGGGTCATGAGCACAATGGTTAGTGTGAAATAAGAGGCCGCGCTCGCTAAACTGTCTAGTTTTTGTGTGCTGTGGCGCAGGGAAACGTGGGTTCGAGTCCCGACTTGGGCATGGGTGTTTCTGTATTTGTAAATTTGTATATGTATCTGTAAGTGAAAAAGAAAAAATCTTATGTGTTACACTCACATGAATTTTCTTTAACTGCAAACTGCTTACATAACATTATTCTTCTTTCTGCACCTTGCTAATCCAGATAACCATTAGCAGAATGTTCTTATCAGTAGAAGAGAACTAAAGGAATGCACTATACTAAAGCGATAGTCAAATGTTTTAAAAGCTATTGTTATACAATGTCATTGCAAATCGCTTCTTTGCTTGGCCAGGAGTAGAACAAATGAAAAAGGATCACTTATTGTCTGAGAAAAATATAAGTACTTCACAACTAAAACCAAATTACAAGGAAACGGTTACCTCCACAACAAAAATGTAAAGGACATAATTTGAGTGCTTGTCTATCTATTACAGTTTAGCAGTTAAGCAAAATTCGACAAAATTCATCCAGAATAAAGAGGTCTTCAGAGGTTATTCCCAGAAAACTTAAAATATATATTTTATTTGTCGTGTAAATATCTTTATTATGTGACATTTTAATTGAAATCGTTAGAACCATTTTGAATAGAATTAAATTTTTCGAAAAAAGTTCCATTTAAGAGTAGTTGGGGGTGGGGGCATTTTCTTTAAAATCTTCGTTTCGAATCCTTGGAAGATACCAAACTTAAATACCAAGTTTGGTATTTAACGGACTTTTCGTTTTTGAGCTATGCTATCTAAAGACATAGAGACACACAGACACACACACACATGGACCTTTTCTAAAATTGCTTTTTTTTTAATTCAGGGTGACCCAAAACATGCATTTCCGGTGAAATCTCGGTATTGAATTTTTAGGTGCCATGTAATACCTTCTTTAGACACTATGTACATAGTATGTGTAGAGAAAGTAAAATGGAAAAAGAAAAAAAAAAAGGAATAGAGCTCCAGTGTGTGACAAAAAAAAAAAAAAAAGAACAAGAGCAAGTATAACCTAGTGCGTATTGCTTAAGCAATAGGCGTAGACGTGTACGACCCATCATTTAACATTATAATAAGTAATATTTTTCCAAGGTTGAGTGGTTAGACTGCACACCTCCCATCGCCCGGGTCCGATCCCAAGCGCCCGGTGGTCGAAGCGGCGTCTGGGCGATTTTTTTCGGGTCCTGCGGTTTTCCCCGCCACTCATTTAGTCAATTTCTCCAATCATCAATTTCACTTACATTTCATATTGACCACTTCCTCATGTTCACGCCTGGCTACGGGCCGACCCCTCGTAACAGGTTCTCCATTCTGTGGTTTCGTGCCATAGGCTACCCGACAGGTATTGGCTTGTAAATCCTAGGGGATGTGCGTCCTATAATTACGGGAAGAGTAAGCCTATTACGAAAAGAAACGAAAGTATTTTTTCAGAGATTAATAATTTAAAACCAAACATTCTATAGTGCTAAAAAATTACACAGAAATACAGATACCGTGATATGCTTAAGCTCCTTTTTACTCTCTCTAGCCCCATATGTACAATGTACATATAGAAATAGAGAAGTATTGTATTCCACCCAAAAATTTGATACCGAGATTTCACCGGAAATACATGTTTTAGGACCCCCTGTATCCAAAAAAAAAAAAAAAAGCATTTTCAGAAAAAGGTCCGTGTGTGTGTGTATGTGTCCGTGTGTCTGTTTGTCCGTGTGCCTGTGAACACGATAACTTAAAAACGAAAATTAGCTAAAATACCAAACTTTGTATTTAAGTTTAGTATCTTCCAGGGATGCGACACGAAGATTTTGAGAAAAATCCCCCACCTCAAACTACCCTTTACATGGAAATTTTTTCGAAAAGTTTGATTTTCTTAAAAATGGCTCTAACTATTTTGATTAAAATATCATATATTAAAGATATATTAAAGATATTTACAAATAAAATGTATATCTTGAATTTTCTGGGAATAGCTTCTGAAGAGCTATTTATTCTGAATGAATTTTGCTTAATTTGGCATAACTAGTAAACCGTAAGAGATAGACAAAAACTTACTATACAAAAAATATAGGTCTTGTTAAAATACACAAGTTATGTCATATATATTTTTCTCGTGGAGCTTACCGTTTTCGAGGTATTCATTGTTATTAGTATCAGTTGTGAAGTACTTACACTTTTCTCAGACGGGAGTGTCACAGTACATATTTCAAGTTTTCGTCACCAAGCTGAGATGCCTCATGCAGTTCTGCAGGGAAGGAAGTTTAGAGGCTTCTGTCTTCGAACGGAGATGCTCTTGAATTTTATCTTAAGAGCTCTTGGATGGTGGATGTTCCACCCACTTGAGCATTCACTTCTAATAAATTGTGAAAGTTAAGTCAAAAGTCCCCATGATTCAAGATTCCATATTAAGACCGAGGTTCTCTTGTTCTGTCTTCGCCTCACACTGCGGCCATATCAGAGCAAATGGATCCACTCATCACTGGATGGGGAATTATGGAGCGATATTAAAAGAAAAAGTGTATATTTTCTTGCCACATATTCAAATGTTTTTATATTACAGTCCTATTCACCAAAAATAAAAATCTAAGTGTTCCATTCAAATGGCATTCTCTATCTTCTGCAAACAAACTAATCTAACAAAAGATTATTCTTTTATTTAAATCATCTAATCAAGATAAATATTAGCAGAAATTGTTTCACTTCTTGCTTCTTATAAGTAGGAGGTAAATAAGGAAATACACTGTGGTAAAGCGATAGTAAATGTTTTAATAGTTGTCCCTATGCAATTTTCATTGAATGGTCAGGAGTAAAACAAAAGAAACAAGACGACTTCCTGTATGAGAGAGTAACCAATAATCAGGAATAACTCGAAAATAAATTGTGTGTTTCAAGAAGCTCTACAATTTTTGTTATTAGTTTTTTTCTATCTCTTAAGGACATTAAAAGTAATCCAGAATGTATAGATATATTGTGGCTATTCCTGCAAATTTTTCATGAAAATATATTAACTATGTGGCAATTTAATCAAAAGTGCTAGATTCATTTTTGAGAATATCAACAATTTCGAAAAAGGTAAGGAGATTTTCCTGAAATGATGTTTAACTGAAATACAAAGTTTGGTATTTAACGGGCTCTTCAGTTATGAATTATGCTGTCATAGATTCACACACTACACAGAGGCACACGCTTATATTTCCGGTGAAATCTCGTTATCAATATATGGATGGAATACAAAATCTTCTGTACTACTATCTAAATACATTGTACACATGTGCTAGAGAAAGTGAACTTCTTTTCATCATTAGCGCTGAATTAGAATATACCTCATAACATGTTCTTAATTTATTAGAACGATTTAAATCTTTCACAGCTTCATCTTTATGATGAATGTTCGGATTGGTTTGCAGCGATTTTGCACTTTGTACTTCTCTCGACTTTCCTTTTTACATGTGCATAGTGTTAAGAGAAGGTATTAAAATACAGCCAAAAATCCGTTGTTGAGCTTTCACCGAAAATATATGCTTTGAGGTCTCCGGAATCCAGGACTTTTTAGAAAAAGTTCCGTATTCCTGTGAACACGATCACTCAAAAACGCAAAGTCGGTAAAATACCAAACTTGTTCCTTAAGTATTTTGCAATACGAATATTTTATGGAAATTTCCCTACTCCAATACTATCCTTTACAAGCAAAGATGTTCGAAAATTTTGATTTTATGAAAAATAGCTCTAGCGATTTTGATTAAAATACCGCATACTAAAGATATTTACATGACAAATGAAATATACATTTTAAATTTTCTGGGAAGAGCCTCTGAAGGTCCCTTCATTCTGAATGAATTATACTGTGTTTTTATAACTGACAAACGTAAGAATAGAGAAAAAATTACTCCACAACAAATTTAGATCTCGTTAAAACACACCATTTATGTCATGTGCATTTTTTCGTGGAGTTGATCATTTCTGAGATATTCCAGGTTATTAATTTCAGTTTTAAAATAAAGCTTTCCTCATACGCAAATTTGTCAACTCCCGGAAATGCAAAGAAATGTATTTCAACCTCATGGCAACCAGTCTTTAAAAGATTTAACTCTCGCTTTAGACTAGTGTATTGCCTTATTTCCCTCCTAGTTACAAGGAAGCAAGTAACAAGATCATTTTTGCTGTTTGTTCCGATTAGCATGAAGTAGATAGTAGAACAAGCAAGCCTTTTAAGAATAATTCGTTACGAAGTTTGCTGCTATATCTTTCGTCTATCTTCTTTCGGTCAGAATTAGCGCCAGTGAAATACTTTATAAACGAGCGTGTACATACCTCTTTGAAGTTCTATAATGCGCCGGCTATGCTCATCCTTATAGAACACACAACTTTGACTCTCACTGAGGGGAGAAAGAATGACTGGGGTATGTGACACGGGGTAGACTTACTAACAGAAGTACTTCACTTTAGATTCTTAGATTCTTTGTTACTTGTTGAGGCACCAATCCTACGAGCGACTCCCGACGTAATAGTTCTTGAAGACTTAGAAATATATACTAATAACTAGTATTATTTTTTTTTGTTTACAAAGTTCTCGTTGTCTAGGTCAACGATAATTACCGTGTACTTCCCTATTACGCGATGTCAACTCATGCGATAACTGCAAGTTTATCGCGTACAGCATAACAAGAAGCCTAATTTCTTGTCTGCGCACCGCTTATATACCTAAAATATGCAATCTTACAGCTCATCTCTGATTGGTTAAAAAGAAGCGCGAAAAATAACGTTGTCACGTGATTAATTTTGGAATTTGTTTGTATTAGACTCACGTGACCGCTCTTTATAATGGAAAAGTCCCGAGCTGCTAACTTTTAGGGAGAAAACCTGTGTCTATAAAGATCCCTGTTACTTATGCCTCTGATGCGCTAAAACCTTACTTTTACAAAGGTCTTTATGTTGCAGTATTAACAAAGAAGGTAACCTTGGCGTACACAATGGTAACTTCTCACCCTAAGGTTTTGTGTTCTGCAATATACTCAGTCTTGGCTACTGAAGCAGATATATTTCCTATGTTAAACCTATGTAAAATAATAATTAAAATAATAAAATACAAAGCGTGCTAATATACTGTTGCAAGATGTAGAGAAGGTCATGTGAAGAATACATATCAGCTTTTTAATTCTTCATACGTTCTGCAGCATATGTTGTTCTTAACTGTTACTTGCATTGTAGTTTTGCTCTTCCTTTGCTATGTTTGTTTTCAGTTTTACATTCGATTATAACTTTCAAAATATTTTAGCGTCTTAATAAATGTCCTAGTATTTTTCTTCTTTTTCTTATTCGATTCCAATTTCTTGTTCTGACTTTGTTCTCTCATTACAACTTTTTTTCGCAATTTTATCAGTCCAACTGACTTTTCTGTAGCACCATATATCAATTGCTTTTATTTTTCTTATGTGTGGTTCACATCCATTTAAGATTATGCCTCATACATACATATATATATATATATATATGTGTGTGTGTGTGTGTGTGTGTTTTCAACAGATTAAATCGTAATTCCTAAGCTAATTCTATTGGTAGAAAATATGTTATTACTTTCTCTAGCCTGTATGTACACCCGTGAAAAAAAGACTTATGCCTGCAACGGCAAATTAATTTAAAACTTGTACAGCTTAGCGCCTTGCGTACACCACCCGCTATACAGTTGTGCAGCGGCAGCAACAAGCTACAGGTTTCAAATCTTAATATTACTAAAATTACCCATATGATCAATAATTAAAGTCAAATATATAACTTAGGCTTCTTCAATAACAGATTACCACAATTAACTGAAAATATCTGATGTGTTCCATTGACATGACTTTCTCTACATCTATACAATAAATTATTGTTAAAAAGTTTATGCTAAAACCAAAAACAAGGGATACCTCAAAAAGATCAACTCCAGGAAAAAAATGTATATGACAGTAATTGTGTGTTTTAATGTACTCTACATTTTTAGTGTGGTAAGTTTTTGTCAGTCTCTTAGCAGTTATGTAAAATTCCATAAAGTTCATCCAGAATAAAGTAGTATTCCGAGGCTAATCCCAGAAAATTCAAGATATATATCTTATTTGGGAGGTAAATATCTTTAATATACGATATTTTAATAATAACCGTTAGAGCCATTTTTAAGAAAATCAAAATTTTCAAAAAATGTTCCATGTAAAGGGTAGTTAGGTGGGGGTAATTTCTTGAAAATCTTCCTTGGAAGATACCAACCTTAAATACCAAGTTTGGTATTTAACGGTCGTTTGGTTTTTGTGCTACGCTGCCCACAGTCACACACGGACATTTTTATAAAAACGCTTTTTTTATTCAAGGGGTCTCAAAACATGTATTTCCGGTGACATCTCGGTATCGACCTATTGGGTGCAATACAATACCTCCTCTATACACTATATACATAGTACGTGTAGAGAAAGTAATATGAAGGACACAAAACATGATACAGTTGTATTGTGCGGCATTACTAAACCCGCCATCTTCCTTGTGCCTAGCGCTGTGGTAGGTTTCGCTGCTGGTGAGCGTTGTAGGTTTGTTTTTCCCATCTAGCAAAGATTTTTTCCTTTCTCTTAAAGATGTTGAATCGACACATAGTGGTTATTTGTTATAAACATATTTATTTTATACACGACTTTCGGCACAGTTAGTAATGTGATAGTAATGATGCTTCTTTAACCGAACAGCAATAAGCTGCTCACGAAAGCATGTGGTGCACTGAATGGTGTGTAAACGCATAGCACGAGAAGTTCTCTCTCAATGAAAAAAAATAGGATCTGTATGGACCAAACAATACTAAAAGTATTCTTAAGAAAGCCAATGTTTTGAAACATGTCTAGAAATTTAATTTTGGGCAAATGTGATTTTTTGGGAGCTAAGAACTTTATTAGTTTGTTTTTTTGTCTACATTTTCACTGAATATACCCTTCTAAAACCGATCCAACAGGAAGATGGCAACCGCAACTAGAATAACACGATATTCTCAGACGAGATGACATTTTCTTCCACACGTAGAAGGTGATTTGTCTATTGCCTAAATGGGTCCCGATACGATGCAAAATACGTGGCTTCACAATTCCATCAAGGTCGTGTATCTATATCGTGTTGGGGCTCGATATCAGGGGACGATCTAGGTTTACTGTGGCAGTTTGACAATATACTGAACGGTGTGTAGTACACGGTAATACTCCATAATATTTTTATTCCCTCTGTGAGGTTGAGATATACTGATGGCAGTGCTGCATTTTTACAGGATAATTATACTGTCTGCACATCCCGAAAAGTTTCAAATTATTTTTCTCAAACAGGCAGTATATAAGAGTGGTAAACTGACTTCCTGTTCACCCTATTGAGAATATGTAGGCTGCCGCAAAAAGGGAGATGCGCCCCAATTTAGCTTTAGGACCAAACCTGGCTTCTGCGCACAAATTCAAGAAGCCTGGGATCTTGAAGCCTCTCGTCCACATTAATGCGGACATTTAATTCTGTTTATGACCCGAATATTGAGATCAGTTAAACGGGCTTATTGTTCATATACCGGGTATTAATTATATTTATATCTATATTTTATGGTTTAGTTTTAACACAATCAGTAAGAATTTATAGGCTTAACTGTTCACTTTTTAAACACACATGTTGTAAATCATACAAAAATATCTGGAAAAATCTTGAAAACACAAAGGCATGTAGGTTTGGCACATTTTGTCATAAAATGGAAACCTTGTAAATAATCAATTTTCTAGTGGAATCATAAATTTAAAGGAAATATCACGTAATCTACTTATTGTGGCATATATAATTCTATATTTTACGTTTTTAATTGAAATGCAAACGATAACATTATATGTCATGACTCCAATAATTGTAACATTTTTAATTTTCTTTACCTCTACTGCTAAGAAACAGTAATTTAATGGCAAAAATCAAAGTAATATCAAAACTGAAGAATTCTTTAATTTGCTGATTAACAGGAATTGGCGGGTTCTTGAAGAACTGTATAAAATAATTGCACTTTTATACTAAAATTTACATACAAACATGAAATGTTTCAACAAACAATGGAATGGTTTCGGAGTTTATATGTAAGAAAATTATCCTCATCGTCGTGTGCAGATATCCCTTCTTGCGTTAATAGTTACAGAACTTAATGGTGCTATTTCAAGTTAAAACCCACTGATAGGCAAGTGTGGTAAAACGAAGGTAGCTCAAGTCAATTCCCCTCTGGTGGATTTAAATTTAAAAAGCCCCGTTGAGTTCTGCAGCTCTTTTAAGACACAAATGTGCATCTCCATAGTCAAGTATGGGGCACAATTAGTATAGAAGTGTAGAGCCATTAAGGCAGAAGAACAAATAGAAGACACTTCAATCAAGACAGCCCTGGCGGGATTCCTCTCTTTCTCCAATTCTTTTCTAAGACCTTGGCCATCCGCGGCCAACTTGTCATAAGCACAGTTTAGGCCTTGCATTATATCTCAAGTAGCTTTTTGTTGGAGAAAAAACAATATTCAGTCCATATTCCTACATTAAGTATTTTCCAAATGGCGCCAGAGAAAGAAAGGACCTCTAGTTCTAAAAATATAAAGCTTGAAATAAATGTCTCGTGGTAATTTTCTCCCTCTTTCCTTTGTTTACTTAATATAAATTTCTTCTTTCCTTTCCCGCATTTGTTTTTTCTTGTAATTGAAGCTGGACGGCCGCCTCCTCTATCCAGACCACAAAGCAGTTTTACAAATGTCAGTATTAAAATTTCCGGATTCTAGAAATTAAAAGAAGATAATACTATGGAAGTCATTTGTTTTAGGATTACTCTCCAGCCGCGCTCTTGGTCTCATGCACATCTGCGTCCTACAGAAAGTTTGTTTTTCTGGTCTCTTTTCACTTTTGGGTCACCCCTCCCCTCATCTTTTATTTAAGCACTGATTTAGATACATTTTGTTTCTGTTTTAACACCATTGTTACGCTGGCTTCTTTTCAACTACAAATGTTAGTTTGCAATAATATTTAAATGTTTTTTCCTTACTCAATTAGAGCGTTTATATCCTATTGCAATTCGTTTCTACAGTTTAGAAAAGAGGAGAATAAATTTCTGCATTTCCAAGGTGAGCGTATGTACTTTGAAGATTGAGATTGAAAGTAAATCAAGAACAACCAGAAGGTAAAGAGTAAGTAACTGTCCTTTGAAGCATAAGAGTTGAGAGTGCACACTGTGCGATTATTCTAACAGCTGAATTATTTCTTTATTTTTATGCTCACTCTCCTCGTGTATAGGACTCATACACCCCAGACTTATGAGCCAGCGCCGGGATCAGACGCCTGTTGAGGAGTTCTGAATCGGACACAAGCTTGGATGAGACATCAGTTCGATGCCTGATACGAAAGTGAGGAAGTATATAATATGAAATTAGATAAAATAATTTTGGAGCCACTGTTGGAATGAATGGCGGGGAACATCGCAGAGCCCGGATAAAACACCGTCCGTCCTCCACAAATCAAACATGAATTATTTTAGTTTCATTAAATAAGTCAACATAAATGCTCATTCTCAGAAAGTAGAGCATATATTACAAATAACTATTACACTTCATTAAAACTTGGAAGGACATAAAGCAACTTGTTGATTATAAGAGTTAACTTTATTGAAATCGCATAAGTTATTAATTTTGGTAATGCACAAGTTAGTAGAATACACACCCAAGTATATGCATTGAAGCTTGGGTATAATATCACAGTAAAATAGTATATGTTTTAAATACAGAAATTTTTTGCCAAATTTGCAAATTGTTAAATAACCGTCGTATATTAATTGTGTAATATACAACCTGTGATTAATAATACATTCAATGTTTAATTGTGAGTTTATTTGATGAAAATGCGATATATTTATGCCGGAATAAGGCTGGTTTGCTTATAAAAAAAATCTCATGGCCATATGCTTCTGATCCCCCACTTTGGGCGATGGTAGCCTTTGAAATGTAACTTTGTTCAGTATTCATACAGCGTTCGGCACTGTCTTAAAATTTATCAAGCGAGGAGGAGCTAGATCTGGTGAATAAGAGGGCCGATGAAGCACAAACACCCCCTCCTTATGTGGGATTTCGGTGATCCTGGGCCACTTAGCCACGTCAGTTTTGTGTCTTACTCATTTACCCATAACGATCCGATCAGGAAAGATGAGGTCACCATCCACCATATGGATCAAGTCTCCGCAAGCCTCCAAACCTGTCTTATTTCTGAAGTGACACTATTCGCGTCCACAACTTATGCTTATTCGCTATAGCGTAAGCGTTACCACAAGATATTCCTTTGGCCTGCTCAAACACTCGACGATCTTCGGTTAAAAGTTGGCGAATTTTCTAGATGTTTTCATTGGTGCACGATCTCACTAGCTTACCTGGTCGCTGTACGCTGTCACGACCGGAATCACTTCCACCACTCCTACACACTTTTTTCAACAAGCCAAAGTTTTAATTCACCTGTCGTGACATTGCTTTGGCGATCTGCCCAACTATGAGACAAAATTTCACATTCATAGGTTGCTCCATTTCAAACTTAACTGCAACACTACACGTAACTTTCATAACGCGTACAAACAACACGTCTGAACTTGAGGTGTCAATTAAACGAATTTTGGTCATTAATTTGTACCATTCGTTCCTTACAAAACAAATGAGCCCGTTTATACCGACGAGTTGAGTATACCAGAAGTGGAACGGTAACGCTGTCAGCGAGTATGTATCATTTCATTACCTATTCGAGCGCCCAGTGTGATCAGACTCCAGGGGAAGGCTCAGTTAGTTTGCTACGCTAGTGTTATTGCTGCATGGGTTCATTAGATATTCCGGTATGAAGTAGACCGGCATATTTTCTTAAAATTTAGTCAATGATTTATCAGTTAGAACATAAAACTCGAAGATGGCATTTATGAAGTTGCTTCAGGATTATTTTCGAGCAACGTAATAATAAAAAAGCAGCAGCAGGAAAAGAAAATATTTCATGTTTAGTGTTGAAGCGTTCTTAAATTTTATTTAAAGAAAACTTTAATTATTCTATTTTATACTATTTGAGATTTCGTACTACATATTTAAATATTAAGTTGCGTTCAAGTACCGTTAGCGCTCCGTTAAATGTTTGCTATTATTGAGTAAATTCTCAGTTTAGTTATGGCAAAAACCATTGTTATGTACAACCATTTTGTAAAGAATTTAATTAGACAATACAATCTAGGCTAATAGTAGAGCAATTTATGCCGTGGCCGAGTGGTTAGATTGCTCGCACGTCACCTGAGTTTGCTCTCAACCGACTGCATATGGGACTATCGGTGTATGAAACGGCCTCTGGGCGGCTTTCCTCCTGGCTTTCTCGCTTCCCTGGACACTCATTGCAACAATTGTTCCATGATGATTCTTCTCCATTTCACCATCATTTCTTATAATCCACTTCTTCATTTCCATGCCAGGCTGATCACCCAACCTGGCGTCTATCTTTTCCAAAGCCTTTGTTCCTTGTCTGACCCCAGTCACTGGCTTCTAAGTTCTAGGGGGGGGGGGGAGTGTAAGCCCTATATATGAAGAGAAAGACAAAATAAATAAGATAGGTAGCGTAATTTTCTTTAACGGAATTTTTCAATGTCTGGAGTTACAATTAACTATTGATAATTATTTAACTATGCGTAATTTATAATATGTGTTTAACTACGCTTTATACTTACGACTGAGTGTTTTCAGAAATGCTGAATGCATACAAAACTTGTATAACATTTATTTTGGAGCATACTTTAATATATGTTTTGCTAAAATGCAATGTCACAGCAGAAGGTGACAGACTGTAATTTCTATAATGTACGATATTAGCAGAAGTTTTGACCATAGCATCAGGCGAAAGCAAAGTCCAAAACCGCGTATTTGTCCTAATGCAGTGAATAAATACACCTGACAACAAAACTATGACAACCCGCCTTTTTAGTGTGGTGGTAGCATGTCTGCCTCACATTCAGAAGGTCGTGAGTTCGAATCTCGCTTAGGGTGAGTTAGCCTGACTAGGTTTTTTCTTGTCCTGAGAAGACTAAGTCGAGTAACTTTAAGCTTCATGGACCCCGAGATCATTTGAGCATCATTTCATCAATTTCATTCATCGTTCGGTATGAACACTCAGGTTAAAGGACGTTAAACTAAAAATTACAAAAAAAAAAAAAAAAAAAAAAAAAAAAAAAAAAAAACTATGACATGAACTCCCAAAAGAGTAAATGCCTATCTCCCCCAAGAGGGTATATGAACCAGAACCTCGTCCAGAGTTCCATATATTCCTTGCTGCTTTTCGAAGGAGAAGAAACGAACGAGTCTCATTGTGTACTACATTACGAAACGAGCGAGTAAAACGAATGACCTAGTTTGAACAAGCACAAGGCTTCGCGAACAATAACTGATGACCTCGAGCTTCACTGAACTAAGCGAAATGCACTGCACGCCAGAAATTCATTCGTCGCATTTATTGATCACAGGTGGTACATCTGTAACCTGTTGATATTCCAGATCTTTGCTACAGTCAGTCAAATGATGTGTGTCCCTTTGTCAGAGTCAAAAGGTCACTTCCGAGCACAGCCAAAATTCCTTGCAGGCTCCTACAAATAATAATGTACACCCTTACAGTATTGGCATGTATTAACTTCATAATACAACTGTTGTTGCCTCATGTAAAAGATAAAGGACTATGTTTCTATAAAAACCAGAAGTATAAATAATTACTGGGTTTACAGGGGCTATTTTCTAACATTAATCCGTATCAAATGCAATAGACTGCCATGTCAAACTAACCATCCGGTTCTAGGGTTAGAACTTGGATCACAGTATGCGGATTTTGTGAGTTCAAATCTCGCCCAGAGTCTTCAGTTATCAAGTTTACACCAACATCTAAGTTAATAGTATTTTTTTCAATAAAAATGTTTTGACTTTAAAATGCATATTACGCCTACCTTGAGATCTATGCTGTTTAGTCTAAATTAATTATATTCATTTGAAACACAATTCCGTCTATATTACAAATTAAAATAATCAAAATAGATGTAATTTAAATACTTAACTGCCTAGTAAACATCCTTCAATTATAATTAGAAGAATTTACCGAGCTGAGAAGCCGTGGTCTGCTGGAGTTTTCAGATCCAGACGTTTCGATCACGATTACGGTGAACATCTTCGGAGGTGTAGTCTAAGTCTTCTCGGTGAAGCTTTGGTCGCAACTACAGGAAAATTCTTCTAGTTATAATTTGGACTCCAGCCTTGAAAGCTTACGACTACTGAAACATCCTTCAAGCTTGAAAACCGTGAGAGGGAATTCAGCATGAGGCAGACATAAAGCTTAAGCCTACCTATGAATCTTTTTTGACAATGTTAATAATGCTAAAGAGATAAAATTGTGATGTTTTATTAATATTAAAATATTATCTAATATTATTATTAATATTAAGTCACCAATGTTACATTGTTATATCATATTAAAATATTAATATTAAATGTTATAAATTTCTTTTTATCCATTTTAAAATATTATTTTTATTTTAAAACTTAGATAATTGGTATGCAACCCGATGGATTTGCGTTTATTTTGTTTTTTAACGGTTACATTCAGTTATGTGGTATTATACAAATTACTGTGTAACATTTGAAGGGAATCTGTAAACTATATTTTGTAATGCAGTAAGAGCAAGCTAAATCGCTTGAAGACATCAGCAGTAAATTTTGTAACTTTTGCGTGCTCCAAATAGCAAGAAAATATGTTCCAAGTTGTTTATTTAGTATTGGCTTCTGAGGCCAGGAAACATGGTTCATAGTGACTCTTCTTTTCAGCAACTACCTCTGCTGCTTGATGGTCATCACGTTCATATCTAATAAAGGGGTTCAGTATAATGCCTTTGTTGCTTTTTACTTTCTCTATACGTACTATGTACATAGTGTATAGAGAAGGTATTGCACTCTGCCCGAAAATTTGATACCGAGATTTCACCGGAAATATATGTTTTAGGGTCCCCTATATACAAAAAAAAAAGCATTCTGAGAAAAAGGTCCGTGTGTTTTTGAACACGATAACTCAAAAACGAAAAGTCGGTAAAATATCAAACTTGGTATTTAAGTTTAGTATCTTTCGGGAATACTAAACTTCACGAAGATTTTGAGAAAATCCCCCCTCCAGCTACCCTTTACATGAACCTTTTTTCGAAAATTTTGATTTGCTCAAAAATGGCTCTAACGATTTTGATAAAAATATCATATATTGAAGTTATTTACCTGACAAATAAAATTTATATCTTGAACTTTATGGGAATAGCCTCTGAAGATTACTTTATTTTGAATGAATTTTACGGAATTTTGCATAGCTGCTAAACCGTAAGAAATGGAAAAAAACTTACCAGAGAAAAAATGTAAAGCACGTTAAAACAGACAATTTATGTTATATACATCTTTTTCGTGGAAATGGTCGTTTTTGAGATATTCCTTGTTTTTGGTTTCAGCTTTAAAACATTAGTTTGTTCTCACACAGGACTTTGTCAACTCCTGTCCATACAAACAAAGGAACTTCAGTAAGTAACCAGCTTTTGACTTTCACTTTAACCTATGTTACTCGCTTTTTTCGCTTCTACTTACAAGGAAGCAACTAATAAGACTATTTCTGCTAATCTTTTCTTGATTAGCATGAAGTAAATAGAAGCATAAGTTTTCTAACAATAATTTGTTGTAGAGATGTAGAGATAGTCATGTGAATGGAACACATCAGATTTCTTTCTTATTAAGATATGTTCGCATAAAAAGTGCGACATCGTGACCGATGGTTTCATGGGAAATTGTAACTGGTGGTTCGTTTCATCACCAGTGAGTGGGTGTTCATACAGGTAACGAAAGGTGGCGAAACAAACAATAAGAAGAGGTAGTGACTGAGTCGCCGGTCTCCATGGCTTTCGTGCTTCGTGGCGCAGGGGATCGTTGGTTCGAGTCCTGCCTTGGGCATGGGTGTTTATGTGTTTGTAAATGTGTATATGTCGTGTATGTATAGCTTAAAAGAAAACGTTAAATTAATTGATCAACAAAGGACATGTAGAAAAGTGAAAAAAAAGGAAAAACGAATACAGCACCGGAGTCCTGACAAGCCTCCGGATCTATATTAAAAAAAAAAAAAATGTGAAGGTGCTGTATAATTGGTTGAAGAGAAACGTGGTTTTATTGTGTATGTAGAGCATTGCATTAATTTTTTTGGTTCGAGTACAAAAATGAGGGTTTGACTTCATCATTATAATTTACATATAAACTATACAACCTGTGACTGTAAAACAAGCATGATATTCTTGTTTATGTCTATTCATTATTATATATCCGTATAATATTAGCCACGTTTTGGTGTTGGTACGTAATACTTGTTCATGGCAGTTAATTTAGTAATGCTGACGAAATCTGGTGTCTAAAGAACAAAACGTTTAAAAAAAAGTCGATGTGATCCATTCACATGACTTTCTCTACATCTCTTCAACAAATTATTAAAATTACTTCATATAATCCAGAAAAAAATTATCAGAAATAGGCTTATTACTTGCTTCCTTGTAAGTTGAAGCGAAATAAGAGAGTACCAAAGGTTAAAGTGATAGACAAAAGCTGGTTGCTATGTGACTTAAATTCTTTGTTTGTATGGACAGGAGTTGACAAATTCCTGTACGAGAAAAATATGTTTTTCAAAGCAGAAACCCAAAATAAGGAATATCGAAAAAAATGTATATGACATAAATTGTGTGTTTTAAAATGCTCTCCACTTTCTGTGTGATAGGTTTTTGGCCATTTCTTACCGTTCAGCAGTTATGCAAAATTCCGTAAAAGTGATCCAGAATAAGGTAGTTCTCAGAGGCTATTCTCAGAAAATTCAAGAGATACGTATTATTTTTCAGATAAATATCTTTAATATATGATATTTTAATCAAAATCGTTAGAGCCATTTTTCAGAAAATAAAACTTTTCGAAAAAAGTTCCATGTAAAGGGTAGTTGTGGGTGGGGGGATTTTCTTGAAAATAAACGTGTCGCATCCTTGGAAGATATTAAACCTAAATACAAAGTTTGGTTTTTAACGGACTTTTCGTTTTTGAGCTATGCTGACCCCAAACACACACACACACACGGACATTTTTCTAAAAACGCTTTTTTTCATTCAGGGGGTCTCAAAACATGTATTTCCGGTGAAATCTCGATATCAAATTTTTTGGTGGAGTACTATGTACATTGTACGTGTACAGAAAGTAATATGTTTATACCTTTTAAATGAAATATTATGTTTAAGCATCATTTCACATACGTCTTAATAAAATTCAGATTGCTTATTGGTCAGCATATGGTATATTGTTTGCCCTTTACTGATCAGAAAATTAATATTTGGAATATTACAGTATCATTATAGTACTCGTTTAATACTTCTCTTATCTCTACTTTATATAATTTACATTAAATCCTATCACCATTTTCAGTAAAATATTCCCTCTCAATTCTTCTACAAGTTCAGCGATATGTGAGTATTTTGACTTTCTTGCGGGAGGCATTTATGGGTATGAAACTAGTTAACACAGCAGCGAGATACTAGTGCTGCAGGCATTGAGCTCTATTGTGTGTTGCTATGACTATACCCAAGCACTGACGTCACACTATGCACAAGTCGTAGGTTCCTTCCATGGCTGCTGTATATTAGCTTCGAATCCTGTTCATTGTTTTTCAGAAAACAATTGTTATTCCAATGTAAACCAAAACAGACGGTTCAGTGTTTATCTCAGCAAGGAACTTCCATGCAAATGCACAAACATTCCTTAAGTGATTATTAAAGTGTATTTTTATTATCGAAAGTTTGAACTCCAGAAACGTCTGCAGATTTCCTAATTGGATGATCGGCACAAGTTGGCAACAAAGTTCTAAGAATCTTATGCGTGTGTGTTCCAAAATCATTGATATCTGGTTAAACATTTTTGCAAGTTTTGAAGAAATGGCTGGAAACAAACTATCGAAAATATTTAGTAGTTCGTACTAGTAGTAGCAGTAGTTCCATTCTCCATATATTCTCCATAACAAATTATTGTTGAGTAACTTATTTTTATATTTACATCGTGCTAATGGACATAAGCATTAGCAGAAATGGTCTTATTACTTAAGGGAGATGTCTAGCTTAAAGTCACAGTCACATTTTTAAAGCCTATTGCTATGTGATTGAATTCCGAGTCTTTGCATGACCAGGAGCTGAAAAACTTCCGTATGAAAAAAGTTTTTAAGTATTTTAAAGCTGAAACCAATAACCAGGAATATCTCGGAAATGGCTAATTTCACCAAACAATGGATATGAAATAAATTTTGTGTTTTATCGGCATCTACATTTTTATGGTATTTGTCTAACTGTTACGGATTACTAGTAATGCAAAATTCATCAAAATTCATTAAGAATTAACAGGTCCTTAAAGGCTATTCTCAGAAAATCCCAAGTATACATTTTTTGTCAGGTAAATATCTTTAATGTACGGTATTTAACAAAATCAATGGAGCAATTTTTTAAAAAATCAAAAATTTCGAATTGTTTCCATGTAAAGCACAGTTGGGCGTGGGATTATTTTACTGAAAATCTTCGTTGCGCATCCTTGGAAGATACAAAACTTAAATACCAAGTTTAGTATTTTACCGACTTTTTCTTTTTGAGTTATGGTGTTCTCAGGCATACACACACCACGTACATTTTTTCTAAAAACCCTTTTCTTATACAGGGGACCTTAAAATCTCGGTATAAAAAATTTGGGTGGAATACAACACCTTCTCTATGCACTATGTACATATTACGTGTAGAGAAAGTCATAACCATCATATAAAAGAAATGTAAGATCATAGGGTCGTGTGTTTAGTAAGATGTCTGTGAAACTCCTTTTTAAACCTACTGCTTAAGTGAGATTGATAACCCGTCATTTTGGGATAACCGTCAACCTCATCCCTTCCATTATAACCGCTAACGGTACTTCTAGCGTAATTGTTTTGATAGGCGATAATGGAATGCCCCAAGCAAGTTGGAGTTTCGAGTAAACAGGATTAGTGGCAGATGTATCCGTAAATTGGATTGAGGAGAGAGGGTATTGAATAGATGCCGTGCACTTCTGGCTTTCTTAAGAGGCAGATTGCTTCTGAGAGAAACAATACGAAATCGCAGTAAAGGTATTGTCTACACAGGGTATTTTCGAGTGCTCACAAGGTCAGCTATATCCGAGTTGCGTATCATATTACTTTCTCTAAACGTACTAGTGTATAGAGAAGGTATTGTATTGCACTCAAAAATTCGATACGGAGATTTCACCGGAAATATATGTTTTGAGACCCTCTAAATCCAAGAAAAGCATTTTTGGAAAAATGTCCGTGTGTGTGTCTGTGGGCAGCATAACTCAAAAATTAAAACTCCGTTAAAACCCAAACTTGGTATTTAGGTGTGGTATCTTCCAAGGATGTGACACGGAGATTTTCAAGAAAATGCCCCCAACCCCAACTACCCTTTACATGGACATTTTTTTGAAAATTTTGATTTTCACAAAAATGACTATTTTGATTAAAACATCCTATAATAAATATATAAACCTGACAAATAATATGTATACCCTGATTTTCTGGGAATAGCCTCTGAAGACAACTTTATTCTGCATGCAGTTTACGAAATTTTGTATAACTGGTAAACCGTAAGAAATAGACAAAAACTTACCACACAAAAATGTAGAGCACATTAGAGCACACAATATATATTATATACATTTATTTCGTGGAGCTGAGATATTCCTTGTTTTTGGTTTCTGCTTTACAGGAATTTGTCATCTCCTGTCCATACAAACAAAGGTACTTCAGTCACATAGCAACCAGCTTTTGACTATCACATTAACCTATGGTACTCCCTTATTTTCATTCTACTTACAAGGAAACAAGTAATAAGACTATTTCTGCTAATTAGCATGGAGTAAATAGAAGCATTAGCATTTTAACAATAATTTGTTGCAGAGATGTAGATACGGTCATGTGAATGGAACATATCAGCTTTTTTCTTCTCAATTAATCAGACTGAGGAATGGCCACCAAGGGCATTATCAGCAACTTGGTAGACGCGTTTAAAATGTGTGACTATAGGAATTTGTTAGCTGGGCGTTCATGTACTGTCTGTTTATTCCGCCCTCTCTAAATTGGATCACTTTCCATTGTATAAATTCCTCCTTGTCCACTGTTTTCTTCTTTAATCTGTAATTTTTTTTTAAAGAAACACTGTCCATGTTTACTTTCTCTGCAGGTTCTATGTACATAGTGTATAGAGAAGGTATTGCATTCCACCCAAAATTCGAAACAGAAATAGACGTTATAGGGTCCCCAGTGTCCAAAAAAAAAAAACTTTTTGTTAAAAGGTCCGTGTGTGTGTGTTCGTCTGTCTGTGAACACAAAAAAATCAAAAACGAAAAGTCGGTAAAATACCAAACTTAGTATATCAGCTAAGTATCTTCCAATGATGCGACACAAAATTTCTGAGGAAAATACCGCTACTCCAAATCACCATTTACATGGAAAAAATTCGAACATTTTGATTTTCACAAAAATGGCTATAACGATTTTGATTGAAATATTGTATCTATATTAAAAATATTTACAAGACAAATATAATGAATTTCTTGAATTTTCTCGAAAATATCTCTGAATACCTGTTTATTCTACATGAACTTTGCTTGATTTTGCATAAATAGAAATCATAAGAGGTAGATAAAAACTTAATACACAAAATATGTAGATTTTGTTGCAACACACAATGTATGACATATACATTTGTTTGGTATAGTTGAACGTTTTCAGACATTCGTTTTTAGTGATTTCAGTTTTAAAATATTTTTCACCTACGGGAATTTGTCAACTCCCGGTAATGCAAAGAAACGAATTTCAGCCACATAGCAACCAGCTTTTAAAATATGTGACTATCGATTTAGCCCAGTATATTCCATTATCTCCCTTCTACTTACAGGAAAGCATTTCTGCTACTGCTTATTTCGATTAAAATGAAGTAGAAGATAAAGGCGTTTTAATAATAATTTATTACAGAGATATAGAGAAAGTCATGAGAATGGAACACCAATGGTTTGTTGCTCAATCATGATTTTCAATTATTGAAATATGTTCGGATGTACTCAGCTTCGAGAGAAAGCTTACGCATACATTTTTCGTTCGAGTCAGAGAAAAAGAGAATTCTACCCATAGTGATGTTAGAACTTTATATCCAGGTTCGGAGTACTGTTCTAACACATAATCTGAGTAATGAGGTTAAAATTCTTTATATAATTAAATGCCCATAATATAACTTACAAAACAATTGTTTACCTCCCCAGGCAGGAGTAAAGGAACACCGGCTTAGATATTTCTTTACATAGTCCAAAGATTGTATTTTACAAAACCAGGTCTCTTCAGAGATGTATTTGGTCAAATAGCGACACAGCAGAACAAATGAATTGCCACTTCAAAGTCAAATGGAACAGCCCTCGATAAATACTTGATATCAAATAATTGCTCAAGTATCAAGAGACATATTTGACAGTAAACAATTTTAAGAAACCTGATGTGTTGGATTCTCGTTACTCTACAAATCATTATTAAAAGAATATTCCTTTATACAGACTGTGGTAATCGAGATAAATATTAGTACATTAGTTGTATTAGTTCCTGCGAAGTAGAAGGAAAATAATATAATACTCTAGTCTAAAGCGATAGTCTAATCGTTTAAAAAAACAGTTTTTATATGAAACAATTGATATTCGGTTAAATTTGTACGGCCAGAAATAAAACTAAAGAGCAGGAAATGAAAGATAACTTTCCATTGGACAAAATATTAAGTAGCTTAAAATTGAGACCAATAGCAAGGAATGTCTCGGAAATGGTTAACTCTACTACAAAAAATGTATATGGCATAAATTGTGTTTTTTAACGGAATCTACATTTATTTGTAGTAGGGTTTTGTCCATCTCTTTATAAGTTTTTCAAAATTCATTCAAGATGAAGAGGTCCTTAGAGGCTATTCCACGAACATTCAAGATATAAATTGAATTGGCATGCAAATATATTTAATATATGGTATCTTTCAAAGTCAAAAAAGAGAAAATTTACAAAACATTTTCCATATAAAGAGTAGTTTGGATGCGCCGTATCCTTGAAAGTTACTGAACTTAAATACCAAATTTGGTGTTTAAGGTCTTTTCGTTTCTGAGCTAAGCTATCTATCCCATCCCATCCTATCCCATCATACGTACATACACAGACGTTGTTCTAAAAAAGAGTTTTTGATACAGGCAACCTCCAGTGAAATCTCGATATCGAATGTTTTGGTGGAATGCAATACCTTCTTCACCTTCTATATGCATTGTATAGTTTCTTAAACAGGGAGGGATAGCTTGAAAAAATACTGCCCATAAATAATATACCACCTGTGTTAAAAATGACAGGAGGTTTTTGGTGTGGTCAACCCTACAATTTCATTCTCGACATCATTAATAATTAATCAATCTACAAGTAATGCAGATAATAAGTTGAGTAGGAATTGAGAATCATATCACGAACAGCTTTTAAAAGATTTGCCAATCACTTAGCCAAGTACACTCACTTAATTTTCTTCTGTTTAGAAGGAAGAACATAACAAGACATTTCTGATAATGTTTATCTCAATTGGCATGATTTAAAACATTCATCATAATAAAACTGTCTTTCGCAAGAATGGTTTTCAGAACGGAATGAATCGCGTTATATTTTTACTTTCTCTATACGCACTATGTACGTAGTGTATAGAGAAGGTATTGCACTCCACCCAAAAATTCGATACCGAGATTTCACCGGTAATATATGTTTTAGGGTCCCCAATATCCAAAAAAAAGCATTTTCACAAAAAGGTCCGTGTGTGCGTGTCCGTGTGTCTGTGAACACGATAACTCAAAAACGAAAAGTCGGTAAAATACCAAACTTGGTATTTAAGTTTAGTATATTCCAGGAATGCCACACAAAGATTTTGAGAAAAATTCCCCCACCCCCAACTACCTTTTACATGGAACTTTTTCGAAAATTTTGATTTTCTGAAAAATGGCTTTAACGATTTAGATTAAAATTTCGTATATTAAACATATTTACCTGACAAATAAAATGTATATCTTGAATTTTCTGGGAATAGCCTCTGAAGAGTAGTTTATTCTGGATGAATTTTACTGAATTTTGAATAACTGCTAAACAGTAACAGATGGACAAAACCTTATTACACAAAAAATGTAGAGCACGTTGAAGCACACAATTTATGTAATAAATATTTTTTTCGTGGAGTTCGTCGTTTTTGTGACATTCCTTATTTTTGGTTTTTGCTATGAAAAACTTATATTTTTCTCATACAGGAACTTGTTAACTCCGATCCATATAAACAAAGGAACTTCATTGACATAGTATCCAGCTTTTGACTATCATTTTAACCTATACTACCATATTTCACTTCTACTTACAAGGAACAAGGTCTATATCTGCAAACTTTTTCTGATTAGCATAAAGTAAATAGAAGTATAAACTTTTTAAGAATAATTTGTTGCAGTGATATAGAGAAAGTCATGTGAATGGTACACATCAGATTTGTTAAGGCAGATAATACGTTAGTTGACAATTGTAACCTTTTTGTTTCATTTAATCAATCTATGTATAACTGTATAGGATTATCACCCGTATTTGCACTTTTCCAACTTGCCTAGAGCATTTTTAAATTACTTGTCCCCTCTTTTCAGCTACTGCTGACAATGACATTACTTTGCTTCAGCAAATGTCGTGTTTTTTTTGGGAGACATGATTGCTGAATTATGCTGTATGACTGTATGTAAATCAGAAACGTTAATTTGAGAGGCAGACGTACTCACTAAAGCAGATGTCGCCACGGTTACGACACAAAAGCATTTTAGAGTGAATGTGAGTAGCAGCAGTATTCCACAGCTGACGTACTAGCCTCCTAATTAACGATTTCCTTGGCATTTGATCCAAGAGTAAAGTGTCGGAAACAGAGCATTATACTCTGTTGTTTAAGTAGCACTTTCTCAAGACAAACACCGAGCTCTCCTGGAGATGTTAGCTCATTAGCTACAAGCATGACACTTCAGGGTTGCTTACAACTGTCGTTACTCAGCTCAGTGCTGCCAACATCCTCAACTTCATTCCTTTATCAAATTTACACCAAACTGCGTATGAAAGACATAATATTAAAACATGAATAGCCCGCTTCGGTAGTGTGGAAGTAGCGTGTTGGTCTCAAGAGGTGCGAGCTCGAATCTCGCTTAGGGCGAGTTATCTGGATGTTTATACTTTCTGTACACGTACCATGTACATAGTGTATAGAGGTGTTGTATTGCACCCAAAAATTCGATACCAAAATTTCACCGGAAATACATGTTTTGAGACACCTTGAATCCAAAAAAAATAGAAAAATGTCCGTTTGTGTGTCTTTCTGTCTGTGTGTGTCTGAGGACAGTATAGCTCGAAAACGAAAAGACCGTTAAATACCAAACTTGGTATTTAAGGTTGGTATCTTCCAATGATGCGACACGAAGATTTTGAGAAAAGTTCCCCCACCCCCAACTACCCTTTATATGAAACTTTTTTCGAAAATTTTCATTTTCTCAAAAATAGCTCTAACGATTTTGATTAAAATATCGTATATTACAGATATTTACCTGAAAAATAAAATGTATATCTTGACTTTTCTTGAAATAACCTCTGAAGACTACTTTATTCTGGATGAATTGTACGGAATTTTGCATAACTGCTAAACCGTAAGAGATGGACAAAAGCTTACCACACAAAAAATGAGAGCACGTTAAAACACACAATTTAAATCATATACATATTTTTCGTGGAGTTGATCATTTTTGAGATATTCCTTTTTGTTTAGAGCTTTAACAAACTTATGCTTTTCTCATATAGGAATTTGTCAACTCCTATCCATAAAAACAAAGGACTTCAGTCACATAGCAACCAGCTTTTGCCTATCACTTTAACCTATGGTACTCCCTTATTTCGCCTCTACTTACAAGGAAGCAAGTAATAATACTATTTCTGCTAATTTTTTCTCGATTAGCATGAAGTAAATAGAAGCATATGCTTTTTAGGAATAATTTGTTGCAGAGATATAGAGAAAGTCATGTGAGTGTAACACATCAGATTTTTTATATTACAACTTTTCGCCTAATAAATATTCCACAAAACTATAAATTATGTAATTGTGGTTGTAAACTATGGATATTAGATCTCCGGGGTTTGCTCTTTACATCTATGAATAGTAATAGGTAAGAATTGTACCACAGCACACACTGTTGTAAATTACATGGTAGTTGTAAGTTGTTTTTATTTAAGCTTCTCCAAAAATGAAGATTCGTATAGATTCAAAGACATCCAGATTCTTTTGCTCGCAAGTGCGTTTTTTACGCGTATTTGAGGAATGTTTTTTTTTAAATTATCCACAAAGTTTCTGAAAATTGATCACAACATTTGATGCTGAATTTGCAGTTGAAAGTACAAACATATATGACAATTGATCAGGATTATGTAGTTATACCTATTGTTTTAATAAGTCAATCACTTAAATGATCCACGGGGCTGTATCTAAAAGCATTAATAACATCTATATAAACCTGCATATGATTATTGACCGATATAAAAGGAAAATAACATTTTTGTTTTTAAAGAAAGTGATCTTATAGCACATTACCTAATAAAATATATTGACATGTGTTCCATTCAGATGGCTTTCTCTACATATCTGTAATAATTCATTGTTAAAACGCTTATTATTCCAATTACGTTATGATAATCGGGATAAGCATTAGCATAAATGACCTTGTTATTTGCTTTCTTGTAAGTAGTAGGGAAATAAGGGAATACACAAAGCTAAAGCAATAGTCAATTTTAAAAGTTAGTGGCCATGTGGTTGAAATCCGTTTTTTGCATTGCTAGCAGATGACAAATTCCTGTATGAATAAAGTTATTTTAAACTGAAACCAATAATAAGAAATAGACTGACTCCGTGGTCGAGTGGTCACCCGGAGGTCACGGGTTCGTTTCCCTGTTGGACGGGGAATTTTTCTTTAGCTAGAATTATTCCCTATCCCCCACAGAGTCTGGAAGTATGTATGTGAGAGTGAATGTGTGTGTGTGTTTGAGGAAAATAAAGTGATTAAACCAAACGTAAAAGAACCTACAAGCGACGGGTAGTTTCAAGTGCAAAGCCTCCGATATGACCTTAGATGTTAAAGGGGGCTATGAAAATGAAACAATAAAAAAAACATTATTAGAAATATCTCAGAAATGGTCAACTTTGCCAAAAAAAGTACGTGACATAAATTATGTCTTTCAATAGCTTTACTATTTTGTGAGTAAGTTTTTGTCTATCTCTTACGGTTTACCAGTTTTTAAAATCCAGCAAACTGTATCTAGATCGAGGAGCTCTTCATAGGCTATTCCCGTAAAATTTAAAATATGCATTTGTACTTTCTCTACACGTACTATGTACATAGTG
Source organism: Hymenopus coronatus (assembly GCA_030762935.1). Classification (NCBI taxonomy): domain Eukaryota; kingdom Metazoa; phylum Arthropoda; class Insecta; order Mantodea; family Hymenopodidae; genus Hymenopus; species Hymenopus coronatus. Next base: position 116,168,089 of record CM060894.1, read on the forward strand.
TATAGAGAACGTATTGCACCCCATCTGTATTCAAAAAAGGTATTTTCATAAAAAGGTCCGTGTGTGTGCGTGAGTGTGTGTCTGTGGAGAGAATAGCTCAAAAACGAAAAGGCCATTAGATACCAAACTTGGTATTTGAGATTGGTATCGTCCAAGGATGCGACACAAAACTTTTTAAGAAAATCCCCCCCCCAACTAACCTTTACATGGAACTTTATTAGAAAATTTTGATGTTCTCTAAAATGGCTCTAACGTTTTTCATTAAAATATCGTATATTAAAGATATTTACCAGACAAATGAAATGTATATCTTGAATTTTCTAGAAATAGCTTCAGAAGACTACTTTATTCTGAATGAATTTTACGCAATTTTGCATAGCTGCTAAACCGTAAGAGATGGACAAAGACTTACCACATAAAAATGTAGAGTCATTTAAAACACACCATTTATGTTATATATATTGTTTTTTCGTAGAGTTGATCATTTTTTAGGTATTCCCTCTTTTTGGTTTTAGCTTGGAAAAACATAATTTTCTCATACATGAATTTGTCAACTCCTGCCCATACAAACAAAGGAACTTCAGTCACAGAGCAATCATTTTTGACTATCACTTAACCTATGCTACTCTCGTATTTCACTTCTGCTTATGAGGAAGCAAGTGATAAGATTATTTCTGCTAATTTTCTCTCGATTAGCATGAAGTAAGCATAAGCTTTATGACAATAATTTGGTGCAGAGATGTAGAGAACGTCATGTGGATGGAGCACATCAGATTTTCTTATCATGTAAATGTCTTGAATATACGGTATTTTAATCCAAATTGTTAGATACATTTTTGAGAAAGTGTACATTTTAAAACATTTTACGATATAAAGGGTATTTTGTGATTGGGGATTTTCCTCTAAATCTTGGTGTCGCATGCTCAAAATTCCTGTTCACAGACACACGGAATTTTTTTCTAAAAATGCTTTTTTCATGGATACAGAGACCCTAAAACGTACATTTGCGTTGAAATTTCGGTAACGAATTTTTGGGTGGAGGGAAATAACTACTTTACTTAAGTCTCATACTACGGGTATGTAGAGAAAACAAAAATGCACTACAATGTAAATGCTTATGAAATCGTGGCTCTGTTTATCTGTAGAAGTATAAAGCATGTGTAGATGTATACCGCTTTTTTCACCTTCCAGCCGTTTCCAACCATCGCACGCAAATATAAACACGAATGAAAAATAGAAAGCAAGGAATTATCATAATGAGGCTAAAATTAGTAGCTATAATATGTATTTCAATTTAATAAATTAAATAATCAGCTTTAAAGCCATATTGAAATATCTGATTGAAATTCAAAACAGCATTACGCAATCAATATGCAAATAATATCAATAACAATAAATTATCTGGTTTTTACCTCAGGCGCTGTTATAGAATTATTAAAAATAATTTCCTACAGGCAGCGACCAAAACGCAACTTTGATTGGCAATGTTGACTGTGTCGCCTTATGAACCTAAAATTTGATGTGTTCCATTCACCTGACTTTCTGTACATCTGTGCACCAAATTATTTTTAGAAAACTCATGCTTCTATTTACTTCATGCTAGTCGAGAAAAAAGTACCAGAGTCTTATTTGCTTCGTTATAAGTAGAAGTGAAATAAGCGTATACCATAGGCTAAAGTGGTTGTCAAAAGCTGGTTGATATGGTACTGAAGGTCCTATGTTTTTAATCAAGGAATATCTCAAAAAAAGATCAACACCACGAGAAAAACGCATATAAAAATTGTGTTTTAACGCGCTCTACACTTTTTGTATAGTAAGTTTTTGTCCATCCCTTTCAGTTTAGCAGTTATGCAAAATTCCGTAAAATTCATCTAGAATAGAGAAGTCTTCAGAGACTATTCCCAGAAAATTCAGGATATACATTTTGTCAGATAAATAAATTTAATAAAAATCGTTAGTGCCATTTTGAAAAAATCAAAATTTTCAAAAAATGTTCCATGTAAATGGTAGTTAGAGGTGGGGGATTTTTTTTTATTAAAATCTTTGTGTCGCATCCTTGGAAAATACCAAACTTAAATACCAAGTTTGGTACTTAACGATCTTGGTTTTTGAGCTATACTGTCCACAGACACCCACCCAAACACACATACACAGAGATACAGACACGGACACGGACATTTTTTAAACTTTTTTTTTGGAATAAAGGGGTCTCATAACATGTATTTCCGGTAAAATCTCGGTATAACATTTTTTAGTGTATTACAATGCCTTCTTTGTACACTATGTACAAGTACGTGTACAGAAAGTAAGATAATGAATAAATAAGTAAAGAAATAAATGATGTGTTTGCTTCACTGTGCCAAAACTACATATTGAAATCACAAATATATATCTTAAATGATGCAACTGCCAATCAGGTCCTTTCATCCGACTACCTCGAGCAGTCTAACGTTCAGCGCGGCATTTCTCCCTAGATTCTAACATGCGGAACAATATGAATACGTTATACTTAGCTTTCGTAATAAAAAATGTTTGAAATGATATCCTCCAGCATGGATCCATGGCTATGCTCGCTAAGGCGTCTCGCTTTGGTGCTTCGTGGGCAGGGGATCTTCGGTTCAAGTCCCGCCTTGAGCATGGGTGTTATATGTGTGTGCAATGTGTATATGTTTGTGTAAAGGAACAGTAAAACTACTAATCATACAGTGGGGAGTGTAAATTGGGGATACAAAAAAAAAAAAAAAAAAAAGCGCGAGGACACCAGTCACAGAACCTTGCCAGAATGTGAGCAAATAATTTTCTTGAAGTTTATTTTTCAGTCCAGACTTCGACTATTTTTGTTTGGTTTTGTTTGTTTGTTTTTATTTAACGTCCTTTAACCTGTTTAACCTGGTTGGTCATATCAGACGATAAATGAAATAGGTGAAATGGGGGGGTTCATGGAGCTTAAAGTTGCATGACATTCGTCTTCTCAGAATAAGGAAAAACCCTTTATCCGGGTAACTCACCCTAACCGAGACTCAAACTCACGACTTGTTGAATGTGAGGCAGACACGCTATCACCACACACAGGCGACCTTCGACTATTTGTTCCTCGGTCTCAACTGTTGACAGTTTGTTTCTTTTTGAACTGGATTCCAGTCCGTTTAATATTTTAGCACCTTATAAAGAATGTAACTGTTAGGGATATGGTACCAGAGAGTTTGTGTATAAATTGAAGCTCACAATATTTATTTGTCTCCTTTGGAATAGTACTTATCATAATAACATACGATGTTTTGTTCTATAAATCATTATACTATATAACGAACACTATAAGCAGACACATTCACTTAACGTCTTTCTCATTTGCCAAAAAGTCTCAGATTAAAATGCAAAGGTGATTACTTGAGGGCGGATTTGGGTGGCCCTTTTTTGTGAGTTTGACTTACTTTGTACTTCTTTTTAAATACAGTTCCGGAGGCTTGTCAAGACTCCGGCGCTATATTCCTTTTTCTTCTTTTTCCAGTTTCCTAAATTTCCTTAGTTGACCTTTTAATGTTTAACGTTTTCGTTTTACATATATACATTTACAAACACAGAAATACCCATGCTAAAAGCTAGGCTCGAACCCATGATCCCCTACGCGAAGCACCAAAGCGAAACATTTTAGCGAGCGTGGCCACGGGGACCGGCTGTACTGAACTCTGTGTGTGTTGAAGGGGAGAGGGTGAGTCGCTATGCCAACAACAGTCACCTACCTGCTTGCAGTGCTCCTATAAGTCGTATTAAAAGAATGCGTACACTACACTGTACTTGATGACTGTTCCACTATTGATCACTACAGTCTAAGTAAATATACGCAGTTAGTGCATGACAGTGGACTACAGGTTACAAGCGGAGATTGTCTAAAGTGAATGTTCTGTGTCTCACTTAAACAAAATGTGTATGGTGGAAAATCCTTTCGATATTGCAACACGAATATTATATTATGTCAATGTCTGATATATTTCTTACATTTTTTGATCTGGGAGGGTCGGTTTATTTTTGCAGCAAGGCATCACATACAACACATATGATTGAAAAACAACTTTTTTTCTAACACATTCTAAAGTTTATCGTTCACTTTTTTCCTAGTTCTCCGTCTTTGACTGCTTTTTCTTCCACTATATGCTGTAAGCATAAAGCATAAAAAGCTATTTTTGAGGAAATCAAAACTTTCGAAAAATGTTCCACGCAAAGTGCAGTTGGGGTTTCGGATATTTTCCTGAAAACCTTCTTGTCGCATCCTTGGAAGAGACTTAGCTTAAATACCAAGTTTGGTTTTTAACGGACGTTTCGTCATTGAGCTATGCTCACCTCCCCACACCGATGCATAGACACACACACAGACTTTTTCTAAAAACTATTTCATTGGATTCAGGGGTCCTTAAAATATATATTTCCGATGAAATATCGGTATCAAATTTTAGAGCAATACAATACCTTCTCTATCTAATAATTACATCGTACATACTTGATAGGGAAAGTAAAAAAGAGCAAATCTCCGGGATTTTAATTCTAACAACCGATATCAGTTCTACTAGTAACTTGCCTGAAAACAAATTCAGGAGCACAAAAATGAATCAATGGACAATATTATAATCATTATGAAATAGACCTTCACCTGTATGAATGTTTTTCGTTACCATTGTCACATAAGGAAATGGTAAACCAATACATCACTATCCCGTTAAGAGGAAAGGCTAAAGAATTATTTGTACCTTTGGTTAAACTGGACGGCAGATAATACATTTATATGAGAGCTTTCATCAGCGAGAGTAATTTATTGCCGTCATTGCTAAGAAAACTTATATAAACTTCAATGTTTAAATGTACATAAAGTATAAACAAAAAGTTTAATTTCGTCTTTATTTAGTATTTTTTATTATATTTTTGCAGCAGAATTCAGCGAAGTACTGTCTTAATACTCCGCTGTGATGAACATGGATAACTAACTATCTTATAGCGTTACTCTTTGGTAATTCGGTGCTACTTTGGGAGAGGTAAATTACTCTGTGAATCCACGGGCAGAAATATGTTCCAGGAATAGAAGATGTCACGCTGAGGCTAGATTTGTCAGTACCAAAATAAACAGTTTCGATCCACTATGGGGAGAAACTGGAAATCAATTATACCAGAAAAGTATTTCAGTGATATCGAGATAGAGTTTTGGGTGGACAGAAAGGCAGGCAGCGATTCCACTACCCTTTACAAGCGCGGCGCAATCAAAAAAGTTGAGAATCAGCGGTTTAAACGTCAGAATGTCAATGTAATTTCGCTTGTATTCAAGCTCGTCTTTGAACTGTGAACAATATGGTGCACAAAGCGTGGGTATTTTTTTTCAGGCGATGCAAGGGAATTTGCTGCGTCACCTCGACACAATCAGAGCACAGAGGAGCGTGCTACAGAAGCGTGAGCGCTCACATCATGTTGCTTGCATGTGACATGCAATGCGTTCTGACTCAGTTGCATATAAAGTGACTTATGTACATTTTCATGCAGACCCACTTATTCCCAATTTCCGTTTGATTGATTCTTTGAACGCAAGCTATCTTGTTCATTGCGCAATGTGACTGTTACGTGGCTTAAATCACCAATGTGTATATTCGTGTCGTTATTCTCTTATTTTAGCCAGACTAGCTGAGGGGCAATTACTGCCAGCGTCATTTTGTTAGTCTATTTTCCTTGCTCTCTGGCCACTTTTCAGAAGCATTATTCCGTCCGATGCAATCACATTCATTGCTGTATTATGTTCAGATGCAGCACGTATTCATAGCACATGGCCCAGCAAAGGTGTACATTACTTGATTAAAAACACAGAAACTAAATGTTAAGTTACCAATGTACAGTCGGGTGCCGATGCACCCTGTTATATTTTTTACTTTCTCAACCGCTCACATGATAAGTAGAAGAGTTATTTTGTTCAATTCAAAAGTTGAGTACTGAAATTTCAATATACATCTGAGCTCCTCTGAATACAAATATATAAACATATTTTACATAAAGTCAGCGTGTGTGTATGCATGTGTTTATGGGTGTGTCTAGTAATAAATTGAGTTTTGGAGAAGGTAGAGTCAGACTGAAAAAGAGAAAAGTTGAAGTCAATATGATAGGATCAATATGGTACTGGATTGTTTAATCTAGCTACTTTTCATACAACATAACGTCAGGCATCTTAAGCAAACTTGCGGAGCCTTTTTGATGGAGCGAAAAATAAAGTAATAAATACAAATAAAGAGCAGTTTAGACATTGTGAACACTCTTAATTTCCGTTAGAATGTTTAAAAATGTCTTAACTAATATATAAAATTTAGTGTTCTCCTGATTTTTCGTTGCTAAATGATGCTATTCTCTGACAGGGACACGTATATCTGATTTTAATACGACTTAGCCTAGATAGACACTTCCAACTCTGTCCAAATAAGAGTACTCGCGCGTATGCAGCAACGCCATCCGTAGCCCGGCTGGAAGGGCAGCCTTAATCAATGACTCATTGGACGGAGGCCATAGCACAACGGGAGGCCATTTGAATAGTGGAAAAGAGCAGTGTTTTGTACCAGGTGGCCTAACTGCCCCGCATTTGATGTTTGCAGACAACCGTTGATGTGTTGAAAAAGTTGCAGAAGTACTTGTCAGTGAAGTACTTGTTAGAGGGACCTTCGCTTTATACATCTTGCTGGCCCCGTTATAGCTATGTTGAGATCTGAAAGTCTTTTAAGCACGAAGGTACATTTGCACACGTCAAATACAGCAGCAGAGCCACCTGGTATTCGTAAGAGTGAACTGGAACGTACGGTGTCATTATGGGACACTTTTTCAGCGCTACTGAGCTTATATATTGAACCTTCGCTGCTCTCTAACGCAAATCACAACCAATTAGGGCTAGTCTAAGAGTATTATCTTAATTACTCATTTTATCGAACGTTTTTAATACAGAATCAAATTCAAAATACATTAATTGTTATTTAGTTTTATAGAGAAAGATGCAAGGCTACTTATTTCAGGTATTCATTATTATTAATCCATCTAGCTTACAGTCCTTGCCAGTTTGAATAATTCACTATCACTGTCTATCAATAGACTATTTATTAATCTACACCAGTCTATCAATAGACTATCCATCCGTCCATCCATCAAAAGACTGTCACTGAAACGTGTAGAAATGAGTTTTTCGCTTCTGATTTGCAGTTATTTGAACATTATCACATCTGATTCATATTTCTTCAAATATGCTCCCCAATACTTAAAGTATAATATATTTAAGATTTTTTAATTACAAGTAAGATCTTTACATTTCGGTTTATTGGAATTTCGTTTGAAGACTTCTTAATTCTGGATGATTTTTGCGTAATTGGTAAACTGTAACAGATAGACAAAAGCTTATTCGTACACAAACATGTAGATAACGTTAAATTATACAATGTATATTAAAAGTAATTGTTTTCTGGCGTTATCCATTTCGGAAATCTTCCTCGTTAATCGTTTCAAGCTTTCAACATTTCAAGTTTTCTCAATTAGAAGCGGTATGTCACTTTTCTTTTCCCAGGCGAAGTATAGAAAATGGTTTTTCAAAACCATCACAGAGCAACTATTTTTAAAATATTTGACTATCGGTTTAGCTTATTTTATTTCCCTATTTCGCTTTTACAAAGAAGTAATATGTAACAAAATAAAAATCTTATATGTTTAACTTGTAAACGTGAGGTAGATAGAAAGAAGAATGAGCTTTCTCTAAAGTATGGTGCACCATAGATAAAGTTGCGTGAAAAGTAGCAGATCAAAGTTTTACAAGTCCTGTCGAGTTTTGGTTGTTTCATGCTCTTGAATTCAAAGTAGCAACATTTGGCTATCACTATTTTCTTTTTATTTATAACGAAATACGTAATAAACGTTTATCTCAATTAAATTGAAGAAACAGAACAATAAGGCTTCTTAAGGATGTTCTAGATAGCCACTAATAAACGATAGAGGATAGAGGTCATGTAAATGTAGCGCATCTTATTGTTGTTGATAAAAATGTGCACGAACCATGATTTTAATATAGTGTAATAAGTTTATAAATCAGACATAAAACTGAAATTTTCTTGCAACGTTTTGAAAATAGCACTAAAAGGAATTTTCATATGAATCATTAAAACAGCAAAGATTCCCACATTGCTCTCAAAAATTACTCAAAGCATTCAGGTGAAAATTTGGAGACTTCGTTTGGAAGAGAATGCACTTAAAAGGAAGAAAATGTTCAATCTCCACAGATTTGTCTCCTTAAAGTACAATGTCCATTGGTGCATCCCCTTAAAATCAAACATGAGAACAGCATCTTTAATGTATCCTCACAGAAAGAGTCACAGAGATCGATCAAATCCGGTGACTGCAAAAACTAGAAAGTCTTTGATCACTGTCGGATGCGATCTGTAAAGCAAGGGTTGGGACTTTCTAGAAGCGCATTAAGTTCAGTATAACATGGAAATGAAAACCCAACTAGAATGAGATAAGCCCTTGACTTCGAAACGAACAATATCGATATCTGATGAAAAACTTGGTAATAAAAGCAACGGCAGTATACATTTCTCTTATGTGACTCTATGGAGATGAATCGGAAACAACGTTGACATATATGTATGTTACTCCTACAACACCACCACTCTATGAATTTGCAAATGGGTATATTTCCCTTTAAATTTGTGCATTCGGACGGAAATGCAAGACGCCCTCACATTTTGCAAGCGCGATTAAATCTATTTCGTTCCCAAAGAAAATAAATAGCTCTCTCCAATAAGATTCAGGCATTTTTATTTCGCCTTCTGTCTTCGGAATGAGTTCCTTATCTACATTACGTTGTCTGCTGCTGGTATTACTTTTTTATTTTATTCTTCTTTGGTTTCCTTCTTTTTTACTAGTTTCTCGATTAACCCTCGAATTCAGGATTTTATCACTTTTCCAACACCAGAAGTCTGCCTGATTACACCCACAGTTCATTTTCCTAATTAAGAATTCAAACAAGACGGGCGAGCTCTAACTTCGTTTTTTACGCCTGCCTTGAGGAAATAATGAAATAGCTTTGGGAATTGCAATCTACGAAACTTAGAAAGGAGAAATTCATCCTCAAGGACGAGATAGGAGACACTTTGATCTTTAGTAATCCCAAATACATTCTCCCCAAACACCACTAACGAATAGCTTACTCTATATTAATCATATCCATAATTAATCATCTAACAAAGAGTACCAGATCAAACATTCAAGCCCAACATTTGAATGAAACTATACCCTGTTTCAAAACTAAATAATCAATGAAAAATACTCTTATATAATATAATAATACATAATTTAATTAAAAAAAATTGAATAAGTATTATGAAAATATGATTGAAGAATAGCAGAATGCAGAGATGGATTTTTCACAGTGGAAACTATCATTTCAAAACACAAGACATTCAACATAGTAACATATCACCTTTGTCGGATCATAAAAGCTTTTGACAAAGCATAAAGAAAGAAATAATTCAAAATTTAACCAGCATTAATGTCCCACAATGTTATATCAGGAGCTTGTACAACATCTATAAATGTAATGAAATCTCTATTAAACAAGATGCTAAAACATATATTATAAAACCATCAATCCAGGACTGACAATGTTGTGGACCTTCACCAGCGCTTTTCGTCATTTAAATTAAAGTGATGGAAAAAACAACGGGGTTGTATACCAATACAATACTCGAAGCTATTTTTTGTGCCAAGGATTCGGGTCTTTGATGTTTTCTTAAAATGAATTACAATGATCTATTTATTATTTATAAAAATAACCATCATATTTAGTATGGAAACATGAATTGACAAAAGTGGTGTAATGGTTACCATGCTAACTTCATATACCCAAGGTCGCGGGTTCAATCGCGGCGGAGGACGATGGATTTTTTCGGGTGTAAAAATCCTTGGCATGGCTTCCTTCGGAAGGGAAGTAAAGCCGTTGGTCCCGTGTCGTAGATTTACGGCACGTAAAATAACCTCAAGTCTGACAGAGAGGCCTCTGAGCAAAATTAAATGGTTTTTCACGCCCAATTTAGAATGAGACGCTGAGAACCACAGTAATTAAAGAGCGTCCTTAAATAACACGTAATTTTTGAATTGATAAAACAAAAACTATGGCATTTCATGGAGTACAATCCACACAAACAAAATCTGTCTCCAGGACAAAATAAAAAACTTTCTATTTGTGGGAAAAGTATATCCCTGAAAAAGTTTAACGGATATAATAAGCGTTTGGAATTGACTAAGAAGGAAGGGCAATTATTATTGTGTTAATGTTTTTTTTTCTGGTTTAGCATGATGCAGATAGAAGAAGAATCCCTTGTAAGAATTGTTTATTTGCAGAACAGCAAGTGAAAGGCATGTGAATGCAACAATAAGATTTTTTAATGTTCAATTGTGTAGCATTCACAGCAACATGTAATCCGAGGAAGCGTAAGAGAAAGCGCAGTAAGATTCAGATAGTATATTCTGCATTTGATTGATGCGATGTATATTTAAATTGCAAATTTCTTTCGCTTTGGTTTGTCGCTTGGCTTGATTTCTTGAACAGGAGCACCTATAGCGCTACAAAAGCAGTCGTCTGCAGACATTTTCAATTCACAGCTCAGGCCTGGTAGGATTCTACGCGCAATGAGCGATGGAGGCTTTCAACTGCTCTGCTCACTCGGAAGAGAAATGGTCGACCTTCTCTGTACCCCTTTTAGACTTGAGATCTTTTGGAACGTAAGTCTAACACTCTCTGCTCGCTGATTACACTTTTGCTGTCTAAAAACCGCACCGCATCTGCTCTTTCTCTTGCTTTGATGCCAAGCTCTAGTTAGAACTACTCAAATCAGTACCGGCACAAACCGCTTGTAGCAGTTTGCCATATCTTTTCTCCTTTAACCTCAATTTTAGTGCCTGAAAATAACAAATTTCACCCGTTGCATATCCAGGGATTTAGAGAGACTGCACTATGCTACGCACAAAATCGTATGCTGTATCCATATGGCTTTCTTTACTCATTTTTCTACAAACTACTTAAACAAAAGCCTATTATTACTTTCTCTATACGTACTATGTACATAGTGTATAGAGAAGGTATTGTAATACTCCCAAAAATTTGATACCGAGATTTCACCGGAAATACAGGTTTTGTATCCCCCTGAATAAAAAAAAACATTTTTAGAATGTGTATGTATGTGTGTGTGTGTGTGTGTGAGACCGTCAAATACCTAACTTGGTATTTAAGTTTGGTATTCTCAAAGGATGTGACATGATGATTTTCAAGAAAATCCCCCCAACCCCAACTACTATTTACATGGAATTTTTTTCGAAAATTTTGATTTTCTAAAAAATAACTCTAGCAATTTTGATTAAAATACAATATACTTAATATATTTACCTGACAAATAAAATGTATATCTTGAATTTTCTGGGAATAGCCTCAGAAGACTACTTTATTTTGGATGAATTTTATGGAATTTTGCATAACTGCTAAACCGTAAGAGGTGGGCAAAAACTTACATAAAAATGTAGAGCACGTTAAAATACACAATTTATGTTATATAGTTTTTTTCGTGAGGTTGGTCGTTTATAAGATATTTCTTGTTTCTGGTTTCAGTTTTAAATAGCTTATACAAATCTCACACGCGAATTTGTCAACTCCTGTCCATACAAACAAAGGAACTTCAGTCACATAGCAACCAGCTTTTGACTATCACTTTAACCTACGGTACTTTCTTATTTCCCTTCTACTTACAATGAAGGAGGTAATAAGAATATTTTTGTTAATTTTTTCGTGATTAGCATGAAGCAAATGGAAGAATAAGCTTTTAAAAATAATTTGTAGTAGAGCTATAGAGATTTTTTAAAATTATTCTCTTTATTCTCATTTAAACATTTTGTTTTAGGATAGGGTAACAAAAGAGATAATCCGATTTTAAGGAGTATGCCGCTTTAGAAACTACATGCACTTTGCGTGATTGAAAGAAAATGCTCTAATGTTATCCATTCACATGACTTTCTCTACACCTCTACAATAAATTATTGTTAAAAAGCAAGTTCTTCTATTCACTTAATACTAATCAAGAAAACTTTAGCAGAAAGGGTTTTATTAATTGCTTCCTTGTAAGTTGAAGGGGAATAAGGGTGTGCCATAGGCTAAATCCATAGTCAAATCTTTTAAAAACTGGTTGTTATGTGATTGAAATGCCTTTGTTTGTATGGAGAGGAGTTGAGAAAAGCATAAGTATTTTAGCGGTAAAACTAATAACTACGAATATCTTATAAACGGCCAACTCTACCAAAAGATGCATATAACATAAATTGCTTGTTTTAACGAGATGTACATTTTCGTTAAGTAAGTTTTTGACTATCTTTTACTGTTTACTAGTTATGCAATATTCCGCAAATTTCATCCAGAATAAACATGTCGTCAGAGGCTATTCTCAGAAAATTCAAGATATACAATTTTATTTGTCATGTAAATATCTTAAATATAAGAGATTTTAAGAAAAATATTTCAGATATTTTTCAGAAAATCAAAACTTTTGAAATTTTTTGCATGTAAAGGGTAACTGAGGCTCTAAATCTTCTTGGGAGATACCGAACTTAAATATCAAGTTTGGTATTTAGCAGTCTTTTCATTTTTAGCTATTCTACATACACACACAGTACATAGACAGACAGACACAAAGGCGGACATTTTTCTAATAAGGCTTTCTTTTCTTTTTTTTAGATTCAGGGGTTCTCAAATTTATGTATTACCTTGAGGACAAACATCTTTTTGAAGGGCTACCTGTTCCATTCCCACGAGTTTCTCTACTATGCTGCAACAAAATTATTCAAATGTTACTCTTCTATCTACTTCATGTTAATCAAGATAAACATTGATACAAATGGTTTTATTGCTTAGTTGCTTCTAAGGAAAATAAGGGAGAAATTACACTAAAGCGATTGTCAAATATTTTAAAAGCTGGTGGCTACGTGATGCAATTAAAATTCTCTTGACTGTTTCTGAGGTCGAGTGGTCAACGTACTGGCTTCTAATCCTGAGATCTCGGGTTCGATTCGCGGGTGGAGCGTGGCATTTTTCATTCAGAGGTATTCCCTATGTCCCACATCTAGAATATGAATGTGTGTGTGTGCGTGTGTGAGAGAGAGAGAGAGAGATAGAGAGAGAGAGTGAGAGGCAGATATTATGTATGTCTAACTGAAAAAAGTAATACAGTTGAGCAAGCATATATTTGTAAACCAATATCTGTTTCTCAAGTTTAAGCCCACTGCATCACCATAGAAGTTAAAGGGGGCTATACAATTTTTGCATCAGGGAAATAAAAAGTGAAAAACGCGTCCCATCTGAAAAAATTCTAAATAATGGAACTTTTAAAACCAATATCAAAGGATATCTCGGAAACGGTTAACTCCACAAAAGTATTTCTCATATAATCTGAGTGTTTTAAAGAGTTATAATTTGTTTGTGCAGTAAGACTTTTTCTTTTATGGTTAACTAATTATACAAAAGTCATCTAGAATGAAGAGGATTTCAACGATAATTTCCAGAAAATTCAAGATGCAAAAATCTTTGTCACGTAAATATCTTTCGTATATGGCATTTTAATAAAAAAAACGTTAGAACAATTTTAGAGAAAACTGTGTTTTTTTTTCTCGGGGGATCTAAAATGGATTGTGGTGAAAACTCCGTAGCAGACCTCCTCTGCCCTCTGCTTACATTTAATGTGATAGGGAAAATAAAAATTCATTAGTATGTTCTGTATATAGCATTTTATATTTTCTTAAAATCATTTACGTTTCCTTCAAAAGAGAAAAGTTTACCATCTAACGCATTTAAGATGGGACTGATAACTCACAGTACTGTTTACGATGTTCACTACGTGTTACCTCATCGCTATAAAGACTAACTCGCAAGAGTTGGATGTCCCTGCCATGCTGAAACTGTGACGAAAATGGCAAACGTGTTACCTCATCGCTATAAAGACTAACTCGCAAGAGTTGGATGTCCCTGCCATGCTGAAACTGTGACGAAAATGGCAAACGCGGGTGTTTTATTCATTCCCCCTCAGACTCCCCAAGTGTGGCTTCTTCTATGATTGTGACATGGTCAAAGAGTCATTTTAAAACCTTTCTTTATAATCACGTATATTTAGTAAGAAAAGCAACATTTCGAGTAGTAGAGATGGAGAATAGGAAAGATTTTGAAAAAAAACGTTTAGTCCATCAGGATATTATTATTATTATTATTATTATTATTATTATTATTATTATTATGCTTTTTGGTTTGTTTTGTTTTTTTGGTAGTTTAACGTCCTTTAACCTGGTTTGGTCATATCGCACGATGAATGAAATTGGTGAAATGATGCTCAAATAATCTCGGGGTTCATAGAGCTTAAAGTTACTCGACATTCGTCTTCTCAGGATAAGGGAAAACTCCGAAAAAAACCTTATCCGGGTAACTTATCCTTAGCGAGATTCGAACTCATGACATTTTGAACGTGATGCAGACACCACCACACTACCCAGGCGGGCTATTTATCATTTCTGTTATTGTTCTATGTTATCTGGAATGCTTTTTTCCGTAATAGTAAATTACGGTTAGGATCAATCGTAGAGCACCGGACGTAGGCGCTTCTCTTCCTTTGCCACTTACATGATCCCAACTAGGGAGGGATAAGAGAAGAGGCCCGAAATGCCACCAGATAGGGATGATGACGGGACTAAGCATGGCTTTTTGTAGCGTTTACTACATGGGCACCCCAGGGGATGACACTGATTATATATAAAGAATTAATGAGGAGCACCGCCATAGTGCAATGATGGGGGAAACCGGAGAACCCGAAAAAACCCACCTCTGCCCCGCTTTGTACACCACAAATCACACATGCAGTCCCATGGGAGCCTGGGTGAGCGACGAGTGATCTAAATCACTCGGTCACAGCACAGCCACAAGCATGGATGGAGTCCCTATGAGTATTATTTGCGATGCTTTCGGCGCCGCCCAAGGCCATGCTCATGAGCTCCTGCTCCTTCCGGCGAATCTCCAGCGGGAGTCCTGAAACCGGAAGGTGGGTCCCGACTGAGTGTTTCCGACGACGACCCCAAGGTAACCTTTAAAATGCGCAAATTACCATCCAGCCGCAACCTGCTGAACACCATCGCCTGGTCCTTCAGCCCTGAAACATAATCAGGAAATGGTAGACCGAAAAATTCGGGGGATGTAATGAACCACACAGAATTCATCTAGCGAGCCGAGTAGACTGGCGTGACAATCGAACTCACGACCTTCCCAATGCGGGCCACAGACGAAACAATCGGAGCGATCCCACTCGATATACGTCAGTAGAACTATCGAAGAAACGTCATCCTCTCCTAGATTGAAAAATATTCAACTCGGCACCACCCAGGAAATTCCAACGTCACGCCACTGTTGCTCGAAACGAAATATTCGCTTAACCTGTTGCATTCGGTGAATAAACGCCTGTAATGTCGACAGTATGTTACTGTCGCTGGATATAACTCTACACATTTGTGATAGTTGCCATTTTATACAGAAACGCCATGCACTCTCATTACTGCATTCAATATCGTGTATAATTAGTTAATTACAACACTCGTAGCAGTAATAATATTTCCTATAGAAATGACATGATAGTGTTTGCCATTGTTTATAGAGAGAGATGAAGTGATATATTGATATCTTTTTCTATGAACAACAAAGATGTGCTATTAAGTATAGAATAATTAGGATCTGCTTTTATAATTATTTGTTATGATGTACTGAAGATAAACTACTTCAAACTACGTAACTACTTCTCTCCCAAGAAGAGAATGCATGCATGTGAATGTCTTGCTTATCGGTTCAACACACTATTAAGTAATAATAAAGAGAAGCAACGTCTCAGTTCATATGATGCTTTTACATCAGCTATGGATGCGTATTATTAAATGATTTATATACTACAATTTATAATGCTGAGCTTGCATACAACGTTGCATCTAACTCGTGTATAATCTTAATATGACACTGTTTTACATCTGTCATTCACGCATACCATATTAATCAAGCTTATTCATCTTTGTAAAATTACTATTGTTCTACTAAATTCGTGAATGTCGTCATGCCACATTTGGTCAGAAGAAAAGGAATTATGCGAGCTTTTTGTTATAAAACCTGTCCGCTATTACAGGGTTTTGCACCTGGACAGTATGACATTATACAGCCGGCACTCCAACACACTTTCTTGCTTCTTAAATCTATCCCCGTAAACCTGCACATAACATTTATCACAGTCCTATCTCATATTAAGTTCTAGAATAGTCGTCCTTCCGCGGCTAAACAAGCATTGTACTGACTAAAGACATTTAGATTGAACGATTTACTTCAAGCACTGTATAATCATTTTAATATTTCAGTCCATATGCATGATTGATTTTCATTAGAAACGTTAACATGTTTGCCAGTTTAGCATATTTCAAAATATCGTCACTAACAGTTTTGGAAGGAGGTGATTGTGCCGGAAACTTTAGGAACATCTGTGATAAAATATTCAAAAGCATGACACAAAGAGAAGGACTTATGAAACAAAAACAATACAAAAATATATAAATATATTCAAATGTCTTAAAGAAACTACTTCTTAAATTAAGGATGATTTAAAAATAAGAATGTAATCCTTAATATTAATATAATTCTTAATAGTATATATAATACTAAAGAATAGCGAAGGGATCCAATTCTTTATCAACACTTGTTTGATTCATTGGTCACCCCGAAGTTTACATATGTATTCACGACGACAAAGAAACAATTTGAATTCAAATAACACTTAGGTACAAATATGTCACCTCCATGGTGTAGTGGCTACCATGATAGCTTCTAAATCCTTAAGGTTACTGGTTCAAACCAGGAGGAGAGTGATGGCCGTTGGACCGTATAATGTTTATTTTCTTATAAAAGAACCTCATACCTTGAAAGAAACTTTCTCTGAGCTACATTCATTCAGTTTCACGTCCACAAACCGGAGCCTTGTCCTATGTTACCATCTATGAGTTGATGATTCCTGATCACCATGTGGACAAAATCGGGAACTATAAACCGCATTAATGAAGAAACCGTTATAGGACGCAAGGCCCGCAATTGGGCTGTTGCATAATAGTAAATAGGTACAAATATACGTTGTTCTGAAACAACTGCATTTCAATTCCTCTAATGAGAGTGGACTACTAGCGCTAATGACTACTTGGTAACTGAAGGACAGAAAGCCTCTCATGAGTGTGAGATGTGGATAGTGAGAAACCATCCGGCATTCGCTCTGACACACAACACCGTGTGGGTGGTAAGGTTTCATACCGAAGATCATGTATTTATAACTATGCCACAAAAATGCATATGATATGCTGGAATGTGCTATATGGAGTAATATACCGGATACCCAATATGCCGAAAATATAAGATGGAAATTTCATAATTATGCACATACAAGTCTGTATATGAATGATGAAATGGGCCTTAACTGAGGAAGAGAAAAGCTATATATTCTAACAAAGTTTCCTTTATTGGTGCAAATTTGATTATACGAGGTACGTCCAGAAAGTAAGGTCCGTTTGGTAATAAAATTAAATTGTGTACAGATACAGAATAATTATTTATTGCACAAAGTTCTACAACTCTAAAACTACTTTTCCGCAGAACTGCCGAAAATTTGCAGGCATTTGTCATAGCGTGGCACAAGTTTTTGTATACCTTCTTCATAGAAGTTTGCCACCTGTGTCTTCAAAAAGTTGGAAACATTTTCTTTCAGCTCTTCGTCATTGTTGAAGTGTTGACCGCCAAGGAAAGACTTGAGATGTAAGAACAGATGAAAGTCGCTAGGAGCGAGGTCAGGGCTGTACGGCAGTTGGTCAAACACGTCCCTGCCAAATCCCTGTAGGAGGTTTTTCGTCACATTTGCAGTGTGTGGTCGTGCGTTGTCGTGAAGAAAAACAACACCTTTTGACAGCAATCCTCGGCGCTTATTCTGTATTGCGCGGCGCAATAGTGTATCGCAATAAACATCTGCTTTGATTGTTTGACCACGCGGTAAGAAATCAATGAGTAAGATGCCTTTCCAGTCCCAGAACACTGTGCACATCATTTTTCGAGGTGTCAAGATTTGTTTCGGCTTAACCTTTGCTGGGGATGAAGTGTGCCTCCATTCCATTGATTGCCGCTTACTTTCAGGGGTGTCGTAAGAAACCCAAGTCTCATCTCCTGTGACTATCTGTGTCAGAAATTCTTAGCCGTCTTCATCGTAACGGGTTAAAAACTGAAGTGCACTACCCATCCGTTTTGCTTTGTGTTGCTCAGTAAGAATCTTTGGTAGCCAACGTGAGCAAAGTTTACGAAATTTCATTTTTTCGGTAACAATTTCATGAACTAGTGATTGTGAGCTTTGGGGAAATTCCATAGCGAGAGCACTAATTGTAAACTTGTGGTTTTCCTGGATCTTGTTATCACTCGCGTGAACCAGTTCTTCTGTAACCAAAGATGGACGCCCACTTCGTTCTTCATCGTGCTCTTCACTACGTCATTCACTCATCGCATTTTGTCAGTAGACTTCGCAAATTTGCCGATAAATTTCAATTGGTTTTACTTTCCTAGCATTCAGAAAAAGAACCACAGATCTGATTTCACAAGCGGCGGGATTTTCAATCAACACCGACATTGTAAACAAGCACAACAAAGCGTTTGTGGCTAACAGCGATCTCAAAATGGCGCACGTTTCTTCTCCTTGATACAGAGCGTTTACCGCGCATGTGCGGAACTGCGATCGCAGCGCTGCCGCGGAGATAATTTGAAACGGAATTTACTTTCTGGACGTACCTCGTAAATAATCTTTATTCCGATCCTTACACAATAATTCAGCAGTGCTTTTTTCAGTGCTTTATCGAAATTCTTCTCTCTTCACTTAGACTCGAAGTGTTCTCTTCTATCTGTCTGTCTCTCTCTACATGCACATGTCTACATGCACACACACACACACAGGTGCACGCTCAGAACTCACAGGCGAAACTGACTGTGCTGGTTTGCAGCTCCCTCTTTTGTAGCTGTTGGTGAATTTGCCAGAAATATCCAAAGTAGGTAACATTCTAGAACGTGTCCACAAACCAAGTTGTGGCATTTCAAGGCTTTAAAGTACTGGAGCTGCTCTTCACAGGTTAAACTTAAGGCCCCTGTCACAACGAGTGCGGCTGCGTAAAGAAAGCTGCGCGAACACGTGCAACAAGTAGCTCTAAGCGTTCCAAAGAAGCTGTCTATTCACGTGCGGTGTTTATAGGCCAGCATAGGCGTTATGGACCTCTTCACATTATTACGTCAAAGGTAGCATTTTCCGATTGATACTTTTTTCGTTATTTTTGTCACAATCATTGGTTGGCTAATATTTCCTTCTGCGTATTTAAATTACATAGAGTGACAATGATCTGCGCCCGTAATCACCTTACCTGCGTGAATGACTTGTTTCCTAAGTCAAAACTGATTGTTGGTATCCTTTGTTATATTTGCATTAGTGGAGACGTGTGCCGGTGGCAAGTTCTTTTGACATCGAAGCTGCAATTGGTACACCTTTTCGAGTGACAGGTGCGATTTGACTTCAAAGTCACTCATTGTTGCACATGAATGAGTTTTTAACACTTGCTGCGGTTTGCACGTGTGACTGCTTCTGGAACTTTCCTGCCACATGATCGACAGGTATAAAAGTAGGAAAGAAGCCCTGCCCAGAGTTCTAATTTCGACTGGGAGTGCACAACGAACAACAGTTGAGTTCAGTTTCAACGGGAAATTCGTAGCGAGCAATAGTAGTCGTCACCGCATGAACGTCGAAAGGAAACTATACGGTAGAATTGTTAGGGAATCATTTAAGAAAGACAATTATTTGTGAGCAGATTCTGATTGCTATCAGTAGTAAAAAGAGAGTTTTTGTTAAATAGAGAACGGTTTGAAGGGGTACCCTATTTGACATATTAACTGAGACTGTCGGGTTACATTGACACTTGATTATGAAAAAAAAAAAAAAAAAAAAATCAGGTGTGTTCCATTCACATGACTTTCTCTACTTCTGTGTAACAAATTATTGTTAATAAGCTTATTCTTCTATTTACTTCAAGCTAATCGAGAAAAAATTAGCACAAATAGTCTTATTACTTACTTCCTTGTAAGTAGAAGCGAAATATGGGAGTATCATAGGTTAAAGTGAAGTCAAAAGCTGGTTTGCTATGGACTGAAGTTCCTTTGTTTGTATGCACACGAATTGACAAATTCCTGTATGAGAAAAGTACAAGTTTTTCAAAGCTGAAACCAAAAACAAGGAATATCTTAAAAAGATCAACTCCTCGACAAAAAATTATATAACGTAAATTGCGGTTTAGCAGTTATGCTATTGCCAGAAAATTCAAGATATACATATTATTTGTCAGGTAAATATCTTTCATATACGATATTTTAATCAAAATCTTAGAGCCATTTTTGAGAAAGTCAAAATTTTTGAAAAAAGAACGGTCTTTTCGTTTTTGAGCTATGCTGTCCACAGACACACAGGCACGCACACATATACAGATGGACAGTTTTCCAAAAATATTTTTTTTTTTTTGGATTCAGGGGACCCAAAACATGTATTTCCGGCAAAATTTCGGTATCGAATTTTTGGGTGCAATACAATACCTTCTCTATACACCATTTATGTAGTACGTGTAGAGAAAGTAATTATATTGCAATATCGTTTTTTAAATATTTTAAAAAATTCATTTATGGCTAAATGGTATACTTTGCTAACTTTTATTTTCCCTACTGCGTTTACTAAATGGGGGAAGTATTGTATTCTGCGCAAAACTTTTATCTGATATATATGTTTAGATGCTCCCTGAACACAAAAAAATTATCTTCAGAAAAAGGTGTCTGCATGTGCATGTGTGCGCGTGTGTGCGCACGCGCCTTTGAACTGCATAACTAAAAAATCAAAACTAATCTGAAAACCAGACTTTTTATACAAATTCAGCAACCTCCAAGTTTGAAATAGATTTTCAAAAAATCTCACCTCAAAATACACTGAACATTTTTTTGTTAGTTTTAATTTTCTCAAACATAGTTAATCATTCTTTCTGAGTATTTAAATTCGAGAAACCAGAGAGCATAAGGTTGCCAGGGGTATACTATTATGCATCTTAACAAAAAACGATGGAGTCCATCTATACTTGATTATGAAAAGTAACATCACACTATCGTTAACATACAGCTAAAAACCAGACTTGGTATTTAAGTTCAGCATCGAAGATATTAAAGAAAATTCCCCCACCCCAAAATAATTGAAAGTGTTTTTGAAAGTTTTGCTTTCTAAATCATATTTTTAATGGTTTTGGTTAAAATACCATATGTTTATGATATAGTCATAACAAACGAAATATTTTCAAGAAATATCTCTGAAGTTCTCTTTAATATGAAGGAAGTTTATGGAAATGACATTTATTTTTATTGTAGACAAAATAGTAAGACTGGCTAAGGCATACAATTTAGTGCAGTTAATTTTTCCCAAAATCTTCCTTGTGTTTTTGTCAAAAAGCTTATACGTTTTTAAAGCGAATTAATTTTTTTCCAGGTCATGTATAGGGAACGGTATCACAAAGTGACCAGCTCTTAAGAGATATGACTATCATCTAATTCCCATATTTCTATTCTATCTGCAAGTAAATCAGTAATATAAAACTGTTCTACAAATGTTTGAAGTTGTCCTTGTAGATGGTAGCAGATGAAAAGCATATGGTTGTTCATTCCATTTAACTGTTTAGCTTTTTGTGAAGTGAGCCTAACTTTAAAATGTAGAGCTTGTACAAAACGTCTTGACACCTCTGCACTTCAGATGCATATATGCGCAATAGCCACTTGCGTTGCAGACCACGGAAACAAAACGCATCGTTCGGAAAAGAGTTCTAGGAGTTCCACAAAGCACATCTTATTCAGGAGAACTGCGGGTTGCGATGTTATGAAGACTCAGTGCTCTGTAAATTAAGAGCAGTGAAGTACCTTAGAGACGCCCGCCTGGGTAGTGTGGCGGTAACTTGTCTGCCTCATATTCAAAAGGCTGTGAGTTCGAATCTCTCATAGGATGAGTTACCCGGTTTTTTCCGGGGTTTTCCCATATCCTGAGAAGACGAATATGGAGTAACTTTAAGCTCCATGTACCCCGAGATCATTTGAGCATCATTTCACCAATTCCATTCATCGTCCGATATGTCCAACCAGGTTAAAGGATGTTAAACCCCCCCAAAAAAAAAAAAAAAAACGTTTGAGACTCATGCAAGCAGATAATTTCACTAATCGTTCCATAAGTTATAAATACTAGAGGCGAAACTAGTTCAATTCGAAAGAGGTTTGAGAAGAATAGACATGGGGTCAGTATGACAAAGAGACAAAACAAATGAAAATATACAAAAAGGTGTTTAAACAAGATTAACAAGGCCGCGCCGTGGCCGAGTGGTCAGACCACTTGCCTCTCACCTAGATGGCCGGGGTTCGATCCCAACTGACCGCATGTGAGATCTGTGGTGGACAAAGCGGCGCTGGGGCGGGTTTTCTCCGGGTATTCCGTTTTCACCCGCCATATCATTCCACCGGTGCTCCATCATCATTCATGTATCATCAGTGTTAACGCTGCGGTGCCATAAGTAGTTAAAACGGGCGTTAAACACTACAAAAAAAAACGAAAAAAAATAGGATTAACAGACATTAGCTGGCTGGAAATTGAATCGAGTTGTAAAATTAAACCCTCTCTACCGCTAGCAAGCGAAATAAAATTGAATTAGGGTAATGAGTCATTTATACTTCACTTTCGAAGAAATTCTAGTAGGAAAATCTTCCCATTCTGTGGTTTGGATGAAGACTGAGTATATATTTTGGCGGTGTGTGCACTGTGAGAAAACTAGCAAACAATCAAACTAAAAGAAAAATGTTTAGATCCTACTAGAAGGAGATTGAAATTTTGGAATCTACTGGCTGACCAGAGGACTGGCAAAACATGAACAATTTCCTGGCTAAATGCGCGAAGCCAGATCAGATTTGTTCGTTAATCACAGTAAGTTATCTCTGTTTTCTCTTTTGTCATCCTTAACATATATCTGAAATATGCATGCCCGGCCATGCAGTAAGTGTTTCTGTATAAAATTTAACAATTTGACATCAATAAAGATGTTTAGGAAGAGAGGTGGGTGTCAGTGTTCCAGATGCTGTGATTGATTCCTCCATGGTAACAACGTTTCTTCATCTCTCCCGTCTTCGAGCCCAACACTTTACTTGATTTAAACTATTGGGGAAGGCAAAACATCTGTGAACATGGGTTCAAAAGTGCTACTCGAGATGCAGCGTTGCTGATAAGGCATTGCGACAGCGACATTTTCCCCCTTTCTCTGTTTCTGTCGCACACTCCAGCTTGCGTAGGATTGTGAAGCAACGAAAGAAAGCAACGAGAATAAGCTTTACATTCTACAAAAATCATTACGTATACGCAACATATAAAATGAAAAAATTCAATTCCGAAATTTCACTGGATATATAAGTTTTAGGGTCACCCTGTAATTATAAAAAGCATTTTCAAAAGAAGGTCCGAGCTCAAAAACAAAAAGTCGGTAAAATACCATACTTCGTATTTAAGTTTAGTATTTTCCAGTGACTCGACACGAAGATTTTGCGAAAAATTCCTCCACCGCAAATTACCCTTTATATGGAACTTTTTTCGAAATTTATTATTTTCTTAAAAATGGCTCTAACGATTTTGATTAAAATACCGTATATTAAAGATACTTACCTGACAAATGAAATGTATGTTTTGAATTTTCTGGGAATAGCCTCTGAAGACTACTTCATTCTGGATGAATTTACGGAATTTGCGTGTAATACATTACCTTCTCTATCTAGTATGCACGACCCAAGGATATTAAATTCTGATGACTTTCAGATGACTTTCTCTACATTTCTGACAAATGTTTGTTAAAAAGCTTATGCTTCTGTTTACTTCATGCTAATCGAGAAAAAAATTAGCAGGAATAATCTTATTACTTGCTTCCTTGTAAGTAGAAGCGAAATAAGTGAGTACCATAGGTTAAAGTGATAGTCGAAAGCTGATTGCTATGTGAAGGTCCTTTGTTTGTATGGACAAGAGTTGACAAATTCCAGTATGACAAAAGTATAAGTGTTTTACAGCTGAAATGAAAAACAAAGAATATCTAAAATAGGATCAGCTTCACGAATATATATAGCATAAATTGTGTTTAACGTGCTATACATTTTTTTGTGTGATACTTTTTGTCCATCTCTTACGGTATAGTAATTATGCAAAATTCCGTAAAATTCATCCAAAATAAAGTAGTCTTCAGAGACTATTCCCAGAAAATTCAAGATAAACATTTTATTAGTCAGGTAACTATCTTTAATATACGATATTTTAATCAAAATCGTTACAGCCATTTTTGAGAAAATCAAAATCTTTTAAAAAAGTTCCATGTAAAGGGTAGTTTGGGGTGGGGGATTTTTCTCAAAACCTTCGTGTCGCATACCTGGAAGATACTGAACTTAAATACCAAGTTTGGTATTTTACCGACTTTTCGTTTTCGAATTATACTGTTCACAGGCACTCGGACTCAGACGGACCTTTTTCTGAAAATGCTTTTTTTGGATACAGGGGACCCCAAAACGTATATTTGGGGTAAAATCTCGGTATCGGATTTTTGATGGGAGTGCAATGTACATGGTACGTGTAGAGAAAGTAAAATTAGTCTGGCACTCAGACTTTGCTGAAAATGTGAACATTTTACGTGGATTCAGTCTTTTCACGATGTTCATACTAGTACAACATACCATGCGAGTAAGAAAATTAAAAACAAACTGGGCAATTCACCTCTTCTCCCTCAGTTCCGCCGGACACTCTTCAGAACAGGTTGATTTGCATAAGCAGTGTGTTAATTTAGTCCACCACGCGCGGGCAGTACTTTGGCATTCGTACTTCAGAATGTAGCGCAGAGAGAAGCTCAACTTCGTTTTGTACAACCCGATGAAGAGGTGGAGTATTGTCCAACCAAAAAGTTTAGGTATCATGAGTTCACAACTCATTTCACTTCATTTGTCACAAGTTACGTTTCATATTCTACCCGTTCTTTTCAGTAATCTGGCCTGTTCTGTACGCTTTTAAGAGAATAGCAAACAGGTGAAAGACATGGGCGGAGTCAGCGATGGTATTCCCAGGCGTATTTTAATGCCTTTGGTTGTACATACGCACTAGATAGGTTGAAAGGATTCGAAAGGTGTTATTCCTGTGAAACAATAGAGCCAAATGGTTTTTATCAAGTCCATATCTCTTCAGCAAAATATCGCACAAACATGGAGAATAGACAGGCTAAAAATGATTAATGATCTTTTTCATTATCAAAGGATAATAAACATAAAAGTTTTTGTGTGCGCAAAGAGATAAACAAGAGCCACATGGGGCTAGCGCGTTTGTAAAACTAGGCAACATTGCGGTAATTTCATTGACTACTCGCTTGTGATTGTTTTTTTTTTTACTTTCTCTACACGTAATATATACATAGTGTATAGAGAAGTATTGTATGCTATCCAAAAATTTGATACCGAGATTTCATCGGAAATACGGGCTATGGGTCCCCCTGAGTCCAAAAAAAAAAATAATTTTTGGAAAAAGTTCAAGCAACTTTTTTGTTAATTTTTTCTCAATTAGCAAGAAGTAAATAAAACCATGAGCTTTTTAACAATAATTTGTTGCAGAGATGTAGAGAAAGTCATGTCTGACCATATCAGATTTTTTGTTTTTGTTTTAGTTGAGGTCAGTCGTATTACTTGTAGATATTCTCAAATGCTTAAATGTACATAATGGATAGAGAAGATAATGTATTCCACCCGAAATTTGATACTGAGATTTCACTAGAAATACATGTTATGAGGTCTCTGAATAAAAAAAAAGTATTTTTATAAAATGCCGGCCAGTATGTGTTTTTGTGTGTGTATGTGTGTGTAAGCATAACTCAAAAAAGATAAGTGCGTTAAACACTTAAGTCGACATTTACACTCAGCATCTTCGAAATATGCTAAACAAAGATTTTCAAGAATCTAAAACTATCCTTTTTTCATTTTCACAAAAATGGTTGTGACGATTTTTGTTTAATTTTCCATATGTTTAAATTATTTTCACGGAAATTTAAATTTAGATTTTGAATGTTATAGGAATAACCGCTGAAACTCGCTTCATTGTGGATGAGTTTTGCATAACTGATAAACGTAAGAGATAAAAATGTTTACTACATAAAGCATGTGACTTTTGTGAAAACATGTAATTATTTTCAGTAAAATTTTGTGGAGCTAATCGCTTCGGGTTATTTGTTTAATTTTAAAATACTTTTATATCTGTCAAATGCAAAACAGTTATTTACTTTTTCTTTCTCCTGCCAAGCAAAGATTATCGAAAGTAAATGCATAGTGACCAGCTCTTAAAAGAGTTGACTATCGTATTAACCTAGTATGTTCTTTATTCCTGCGTGTCTGCAAATACCTAAGTAGTAGAAATATTTTTGCAAATGCTTATGTGCTATATATGCGAAGTAGATGGGAATATCTACTTTTTATGAATAGTTTGTTGTAGAACATGTAGAAAAATCATGTGAATGTATCACATCAGATTTTTAGTTTTATATGGTGATGTACGGAAACAGCTGATGTTTTTAAATTCCGCAAGCGTAGTTAAATATTTATTATTTTAATTTTATGATTATTTTTAACTAATACTAGCATTAGTAAGGTTCTATTTTCACTTTCTCTACACTAATACGTACACAGTGTATACAGAAGGTAGTGTAATGCATCCAAAAATTTGATACCAAGATTTCACCGAAACTACATATTTTGTGACCTCCTGAATAAAAAAAAAAAACATTTTTAGAAAAATGTTCGTGTGTGTGTGTATCTTGTTTGTGTTTGTCTGTGAGCAGCATAGCTCTAAAACGAAAAATCCGTTAAAAACCGAATTTGGAATTTAGGTTTGGCGTCTTTCAAGGAAGCGACAGGAGAATTTTCTTCCCACCCCCAACTACCCTTTACAAGGAAGTTTTACGATTTTTTTTATTTTCCCAAAAATGGCTCTAACGATTTTGATTAAAATATTGTATATTAAAGATATTTAACTGACAAATAAAATGTATATCTTGAGTTTTCTGGGAATTGCCTCTGAAGACTAATTTATTCTGGATGGATTTTACGGAATTTTGCATAACTGCTAAACCGTAAGAGATGGACAAAAACTTACCACACGAAAAATGTAGAGCACTTTAAAACACACAATTTATGTAATACACATTTTTCGTGTAGTTGATCGTTTTAGAGATATTCCTTGTTATTGGTTTCAGCTTTAAAAAACTTATACTTTTCTCATACAAGAATTTGTCAACTCCTGTTCATACAAAAGAACTTCAGTCACACAGCAACCAGCTTTTGACTATCACTTTAACATATGCTACTCCCATATTTCGCTTCTGCTTACAAGGAAGCAAGTAATAAGACTGTTTCAGCTATTTTTGCTCAATTAGCATGAAGTAAACAGAAGCATAATCTTTTTAACAATAATTTTTGCAGAATTGTGGAGATCGTAATGTGAATAGAGCTCATCAGAATTTTTCTGTATAATATAATGATTTAGACCGTCATAAAAACGATATGAATATTTATCCGCCATAATCACATAACATTTATAACAGTTGCTTATGGAGGGAGTGTGGCCTTCCATATAACGAGTTGCCCATCATTTAAAGTGAGTGAATATTACCAATATAGCACAACGAGGCGCGACAATGATCGTAATTTGTATGAATACGTGACAGTGCGTGATGGCATACAAAATACGCAATCTGATATATCGTAGCAAATCATGATGAGGGGAGTGTTACCGGAGAAAAGGGACACGAAATAAATTAGTAATTACCCCACTTGTGAACGTGCTGCAGAGTGAAACGAAAAGAGTTTGCCCATAAAGGAAATCTGGAGAGAAAGTACATAGAACAGTGCAAATAACAGCAACACTTGACACGAATACATAAACGAGATAGACACGTGAGCAGATTTTTATAACGTTTTTGTGACCGAACTTCTGGCATCCACTTAGCGAGAAGAGCTGCGTTCTCCATTGTTAATCTGTATGCGAGCAGAGAAACGTCTAAACCAGCCATAATTGGACAACTTCGTAGGATTGGCTCATTAATAGAGTAACTTGATACGTTAAAATAGTGTAGAAAAAATCTAATATATTACATTGACGTACTGAACTTTTCCTCCAAAAGCTATTCTGAAATCTCTATACTTCATGTTTCGTTTCGTTTCGTAATCGGCTTACCCTCACCGTGCCTAGCCAATGTCTAGGGGTCAAAAGTTGTCAGGGAGCCAATGGCACGAAACCACAGAATGAGAACCTGTTACGAGGAGTCGGTTCGTAGCCAGGCATGAGGAAGTGAATGATTTGAAATGGAAGCGAAATTGATGAGTGGCGGAGAAAACTGGAGAACCCGGAGAAAATCCTCCCAGTCGTCGCTTCTGCCACTAAAACTCCACATGCGGGCGCTTGGGATCGAACCTGGCCCAACTAGATGGGAGGCAAGCGGTCTAACCACTAAACCACTACTTCTTATTGAACGAGATAAACTTTTGCAACAACTGAGATTTGTGATGGACAAGGCGGCGTAGGGCGTATTTTCTCCACCATCGCATTCCACCGGTGCTCCATTTCATATATCACCAGTGCCATCGCCTGCGGTAAAATAAGTAGACGGCGTTAAGCACTACCAAAAAACAAAAAAACCAAAAAAAAAAACCAAGTGATTGGCGCAAACCTCTGTGCAACCCTTCTCTACCCACTCCATTGTGCCTGCATAGCTAAGTACATGACAAATAACAACAACCGGTATCATTTCATTGAGAATGCTAGATACAAATTGAGTATAGAATGGGGAATAGAAAAGGTCTGCGTTCGCAGTGGTAAAAAGACTGAATATTTACTGTGTTCTAAACCGGATCGGAGATATTTTAATATTTGTACATACCTATTACCGCGGAAGAATTAAATTTTCAGATATGATTATACAAAAGTTGAACTATATTAAGGTACCGCTTAAGTTTAAATGAAGATACCTTTCTGTCAGTACTAGTCTACTGTGTCTAACATTAAGCCTGACGTTGAAATTGTGACGAGAAAAGGTGTCTGCGTTCTACTATACGTCCAAAAAAAGGTTTTTCTAACCTCATTTTAGGAAGATAGAATACACATTTTGTAGCCGGCCACTCTCCTTTAAAATTGGCTAGCTCTGCCACTGTTGTACTTTACATACCCAACAGCATTCTTAATACGAGTAATAACACCAGGTGGAATGGAGGGATGCAGACTTCCTCTCCGTTTACCAGCTTCCCAGGTTTATAGTGTAACACAGTAGGTTTTTAGTTATCTTCAAAAAGTTTAAGAGCAGTTCACTTTTTGCGGGTTTTTTAAGTCAACAACATTTAAAATTTTTAAATTGATTAGCTGTATAAAAACAAAATAAATTTGTTGATTTAATCAGATACATATGAAGTAAGATGTTGCCTCTCTCTTATGGTTTACCGGTTATATAAAAGTCATATATAATTATTAAAATGACTTCAGAGGCTTTTCTCAGAAAATTCAAGATGTGCAGTTCACTTGTTATGAAAGCTAAATTAAAATATGTTATTTTAAGGACAATTGTTATAGTTTTTTGTACAAAATAAAAATGTTATAATTTTCCATGTCTGTTGTACTTTTGTAAGGATTTTTCTTTAAAAATTTAGTATCACACCGTGTTAGGAATGCTGAACCTAAATACCAAGTTTTTAACCAATGTTTACTTTTTCTACACGTACTATAGAGGTATTGCACTCCACCAAAAAATTCAATACCGAGATTTTACCAATAAATATATGTTTTAGGGTCCCCTGTATCCAAAAAAAGTATTTTCTGAAAAAGATCCGTGTGTGTGTCCGTGTGTCAGTGTTACCGTGTGTCTGTGAACACGATAACTCAAAAAGGAAAAGTCGGTAAAATACAAAACTTGGTATTTAAGTTTAGTATCTTCCAGGGATGCGACACGAAGATTTTGAGAAAAATCCACCCACCTCAAACTACCCTTTACATAGAAAAATTTTCGAAAACTTTGATTTTCTCAAAAACAGCTCTAAAGATTTTGATTTATATATCGTATATTAAAAATATTCACCTGAAAAATAAAATGTATATTTTGAATTTTATGGGAATAGCCTCCGAAGACTATATTGTGGATGAGTTTTACGGAATTTTCATAACTGCTAAACCGTAAGAAATGGGCAAAATTTTACCACACAAAAGTATAGAGCACATTAAAACACACAATTTATGTTGTATACATTTTTTTTTTGTTGAGTTGATCGTTTTTTAGATATTCCTTGTTTTTGGTTTCAGCTTTGGAAAACTTAACTTTTCCATACAGGAATATGTCAACTCCTGTCCATACAAACAAAGGAACTTCAGTCAAATAGCAACCAGGTTTTGATTATCACTTTAATCTATAGTACTCCCTTATTTCGTTTCTACCTATAAAGAAGCAAGTAATACAATTATTTCTGCTAATTGTTTCTGGATTAGCATAAAGTAAATAGAAGCATAAGTTTTTTAACAATAATTTGTTGCAGAGATGTAGAGAAAATCATGTGAATGGAACACATCAGATTTTTCAATTTAGGATCTAGACTCACACACACACACCCACACACACACACACACACGAACCCATCCACATTATGTTTCCTTTTTTTAGTTAAGGATCTTCAGACTAATATTCACTTGAAATCTGAACTTGATACATCAAAATAGTATAGTGTACTACTCTACGTAGACTTTTTACTTTGTATGGTACATAAATTAGTACACCAATTAAAAAAGAAAATAGGATAAAGAAGTACATCCTGAATAAAAAGTAGCCCAAACATATTTTATATATCTTACATGGTGTTAGGGTACAGGAACAAATCCTACATGTTGTATCCTAGGATCGAACCTAGGCCCGACCTAGGTCTAACCACTCTGCCCGATGCCGCCAATGCTCAAAAATCGGGGCAGTATTCGAAGAGTTATACATTTAAGGAAATGAAGAATCTGAACAGAACTATGCCAGAATACACAGGCTATGTAATATTGATTGTTTTTTCTTATATTTCAAATAATATTTTATCCCATAATTTGACTAACAATTGTTTGAGTAGTAGTAGATAAAGCAATATTTTTTTTTTCAAAATTAGCCCCATTCCTGATACAAATATTGTTAAAACGGAAATAATTAGAATAATTCTAGTCTTTATATCCGCAATGACATTAATAATCTCTTTTACTTACATTCAGTCCTTTCTTTCTTCCAACGAAAACATTTTTTTTTTAGAAATCTCAATATTGAAAATAAGCATCTTTAACTATTGAATTCTAGTAATAATAATTGAAGTATTTCAGTTAGATTGTCCGTGATACACCAGTTCATAGGAAAGGCGGAAAACCTCCCCAGGAACGCACAGGAGGTATAGGAAGGGAAAGGGAAAAGGGGAAACTGGCGATTATAGCAATTTGCTGCGTTGCCAGCTTCAAAATGTTGCTGATTAGCTGACTGTGCAGCTGCTGATATTCCCAAACTGAAATTAACATTATTGGAAAACAGGAAAATGTTATATCGTAGCTGCAAATCTAATAGAGCCAGGCACTGCTGCTGGTGTTATCTACAATTCTGATAGCGGTAGCTATAAAAAAAACAAAATAGAAACATTACAAAGCGGGTCATACCGCGGTAAAATAATTACTCTACATGCAAAAGTATAACTATTTATTCTTATTCTCAGGCAACCACTTCATTTAAATGCGGCAAAATTAACTAAAAGAAATCGATATGATACATTCACATAGCTTTCCCTCTTATACTGAAACAATCTATTCTTACTAAAGCTTATTTTTACTTTCTCTAGCACGTATGTACATAGTAGCTAGAGAAGGTATTGTATTCCACTAAAAATTCAATATAGAGACTTTACCGGAAATATATGTTGCCTGAGTCTAAAAAAAATTTTTAGAAGATGATCTGTGCATGTGTCGGTGGGCAGCAAAACTCAAAAACGAAGAGGCCATTAAATACCCAACTTTATGTGTATGTTTATCTTCCAAGAATGCGATACGAAGATTTTAAAAGAAAATACTCCCACCACAAGCTATCCTTTACGTAGAAAACATTTTAACATTTTTAATTTTCTCAAAAATGGCTCTAAAGCTATTCATTAAAATATTAAAATATTTACATCAGAAATAAAATGTATATTTTTAGTTTTCTGCGAATAGCCTGTAAAGATTTTGTTATTCTGAATGAGTTTTGTAGAATTTTGCACAACGATTAAGCTATAACAGACCAAAAATTACTACACAAAAATATAGATTCTTTAAAACAATTTCGATCCTATATATTTTTCTTGTACAGTACACTATTTTCTAGATATTCCTTGTTTCAATTATAAACTACCTAACTTTTCTGTTCTATGTCTAACGGGATCACTGAAAGCGAAACAAATCTCAAATGTTTCACATAGCAACCAAATTTTAAAAGGTTTGACTGTCGCTTTAGCTTAATTTATCCCCCATTTCCTTTCTACTTGCAAAGAAGCCAGCAATATGACCAATTCTGCTATATTTTACCTCGATTAGCAACATGTAGCAAACACAATAATCGTTTGTAAGAATAGTTTCTATATATAGAACAGTTAGAGAAAGTCATGTGAATGGGACACATATTTTTCATTCCACTTCATGCTTATTACAACATTGGCAGAAATTATTTAATCACTATTACGAGTATTTCCTTGTGTACGAGAAATAATGAAATACAACAAACTAAAACGATAACCAAATCTTTTAAAAGCCGGTCGTTATCTGACAATATTGAAATTCCGTTTTATTTGCTTATCCAGGATCAAAAAAATATGAATAATGACTTCCCATTTGAAACTTGTGCTTCTTTTATGCAATATCCATTCAGAAAGAAGAGGACTGCAGAGGTTATTCAGAGGAAATTCGAGATATTCGTTTTATTTGTGATGAAAACATTTTTAGCGTATGGTATTTTAAACAAAGTCGTAAAATTGTTTTTGAGAACATTTTATAAAAATTTTCCATGTAAAGAGTAATATGTTATGGTGGGATATTATTTAACATCTTTTTTTCACACTCTTGGAAGATGCTGAACTTAAATATTAGGTTCAAGAGCTTTTCGTTTTTTTAATTATGTTGTTCACAGACTTCATACACGAACATTTTCTAAAACTGTGGAGTCTCGGTACCGAATAGATACTCTACCTATATACTATATATGAAGTAGGGAAAGCAATTATAATTGTGAAGGTGCACAAAGATGCGATAAATTGATAAAAACCTACTCGCTCACCTTGCTCAAGTTTCAAGAAAGTCCAAGTATATAGAGCTATTTAAAATAAACACTTTACTTCAAATATGGTGTTTCCGGGGTATTCGGTCATTATTGATTTGTATACAACAGTAAACAAAATTGCGCAACAAAAGCCATGTGACTTTATCAAATTAGATTATTTGTTAACCTCGCGAGGTTTGTCCACCCATTGCTGAACATTTAATAACTACTAAATATCTTTCATTACTGTTCCATACACTTGCATTATTTGAGTGTAAATTTCTACAGATTTAAACTTCAAAGCATTCAAAAATGTAGCACTTCTCACCTCAGAATCAGCGGGTCTTTTTATCACACAGTTCATTTTAATCAATCACAGAATGCGCAATAACAACCTGTTTAATTTGAAAACTCAGAAAAAAATAGAAAAATGCCTACCTTGCAAAAGCCTGACAAAAGGAAAGTGGAAACTTTAAGGGTTGGTGAAATTTTGAACACAATGCTTTGTTAAAAAACATAGAAAATAAAATATAAAATAGCTTTTTATAGTAAATTTTTGTTTAAACGTTTGGGTATCCATATGTGCTCCAACCTTGCCTCAGTCTCTGAAATCATTAACTGATTAATTTTAAAGAAGGATTACTACTAAACCTTGGAGATTTATCATAATTCAGTAATTAAAATTATTGGATTAAAACTTTTGATGTGATTCCAAGCTCCAATGAAAACATGTATTAAATAATTTATATGAGTTGTATGATATTTGGTATTCATATTAATACAATATCAATACAATCGCAGTAAAATTTTGGAAAAAATCTGCACAATAAAATTGAAATTTCCTTAAAGTTATTTGAAAGTTATACAGTCTTTTTAGAATTGGCAATACTATGAAGCTAAATAAACCAGAAATAAAAAATCTTTAATGTTTCATATGCTTTTTCGAAAGCATCAGGTAAAGTTTGCCTATAATTAGGTTACCTTGAAACTTTAGGGCATTGCCTATATAAGGGGTAAAAGAGAGGGTTCACCTGAACACAGCCGGTCCCCATGGCCGCGCTCGCTAAAGCGTCGCGCTTTGGTGCTTCGTGGGCAGGGGATCGTGGGTTCGAGTCCCGCCTTGGGCATGGATGTTATATGTTTGTGCAATGTGTATATGTTTGTAAAAGAAACAGTAAAACCAGTAAACCAGTAATCAGTAAAACCTACGGGGGGAAATGTAAATAGGGATACAGTACCGGAGTCCTGATCAGACTCCGTTACTGTTTAAAAAAAAAAAAAAAAAAAAACCATTCGCTAATTGTTTTACACTAATTTGATATCGAATATGTTTGAGGTCAATAATAGTTAATTATATTATAAGTGTGTAAATAGACTATTATTTTTGAGTGGGATTTTTAGTACACGAGGGCGTATGCTCATGAGAAAATAACAGTCTAATAAGTCACGAGTAATATAAAACGTTTTATTGTGTCTAATACTAACTGAAACATTCTTAATATATTAACGTTAATATTATTAAGCTCGTCATTACAAGGAATTGAATATACGTCGTGACATCGTGCTTTGTTTGATCTTTGCTGCGTAAACATTTTCAATTCTAGTTATTTAAAGTGCACCAAATAAATAAATAAACGAATGAAAATGGATATTCCCGAAGAAGTTTAAAATTATGCTAAAAAGCTGTACTTATTTGGTTACCTGCCAAGTTGAAGGACATTTATGACAAGGAATTTTCATTATTTGAATGAATGAATAAGTGTATGTATTGACATAACAATATTTTACATTGAACTTCAACAATCGCACGGGTCCACAGACTGTACGTGCTTTTGTAATACTCACTAAAAAGTAATATTAAAAATACAACAAAGTATAACGAAAATAAAAAAAACAAAGGTAATACACAATAAAAGCAATATTAAAACAACAACAAAGAATTAAAAGAGCAAACACGAAAATAAAAGGACAAAGATATCCAAATACAGCAATTTCAATTTACTGCACATAGTACACCTTATTCAGAAGCATAAGTGTATCCTGCTATAATAAACAAATACACTTAACAGAAATACATACACAATATATAAAACCATTACACAACAATGACCTATGTATGACATAAAGAAATATATACGTAAAACATTGCAGTCATTTTTGTCTAGTTGTTCTTATCCCCCCCCCCATCCATTCACTGCTGGCAGGCTTCTCAGATCTCAGCTGTCTTGCCTTAAGTATAAATTGACCTAAAATAATTTAAATTGAAACAAAACACTTACTATATTCCACGATGGAATAAAGACTCATTTTTATTGTTTCCCAGGGACACTTGAGGTCTATAGGATAGCGTAACATTAATTTAATAGTCATTTGAGATTTAATGAAACCACCCAGCTAGTGAGTAATAAAGCTACTTGAAATAAGTTTACTGGAAGATGGCATGTGTCATCAAATTTAAAATGGATTTCTGCATCACTGACAACGAAAGCTTGAGCTTACGATTTCCAGTCAGCGAACCAGTAAGGAATGTTGGTATTCTTCATTGGCTAAACCAAAGGAATTCCGTACGAATCGGTCGACCGTAGAATTGATGTTCACGCATTTCTGGGTCTATAAAGGGGGATCTTGTAACATTACATGCCTCACAGATTAGCCACTAGCGGCGGATCATACTCTGACTGTTTCAGGACCATAGAGAATCTTGTGACTCAGTCAGTATTTACAATGCTCAACCGTCTCCCTCCAGTATGTTTAACACCAGTTTCTTCACTTGAAGCTATTTTATGGTTGGATGGGGTTGATTAAGTTCCTCTTAACGATCAAATGAACGAAAAACGTGAAGTGTTAAACATGTAGCTTCTCTAAGCGCTCGTCAAATGTTGGATTGTAAGTCTACTCGCGCTTATGTTTGGCTTTGTGTAGCGTTTGACTCTTCTGAGGGCGTTTTTTTATCGGGCTTGCTGGGCTTCCCAGACTACCTGGCGGCTTCTTAAACAATAAGTCGCTAGAATTTTTGTAGAATCGCAGTTTATTTTTATAGTTATTTCTTTACAGTTCCAAAGATAAACTGTAATCGCTCGATGCAAGTCTTTACTTTGCTGAACGCTGTGAATCCATGGGCGCGTATAATTCAACACGAATACATTTTTACGCGTTATCTCTAAACGGCCTTTTCCATTACACGTGAAGAAGCCTTCTTCTTCATGATAACTTGGCGTCACCAGCCAGAAAATCAACACGTAACAATAGATACTGTTGAAAAACAAAATCCCATCTAGAAAATCAAAACACTTAAATGCGAGGAAAGCACAAGTAGTAATAACAATTTGCATCCAGCGATTTCAACTTCGGAAGCAAAGGAATAAAAACAATTGAACATCACATATTATAAACATGACATAAAACTCATAAAATGTCGGCAGATTTTGTGAATAATATATAAATATTGCCTCAAATACCAGGCTTTTTACTTTCTCTATCTACATGTACAACTTACATATTAGATAGAGCAGGTGTTGTATTCTTCCCAAAAATTCAATACTGAGATTTCACCGGAAATATATGTTTTGAGAGCACCTGTGTCCAAAAAGAATTTTCAGAAAATGTGTATGATTGTCAGTGTGACCATTTGTGGACCGCATAATTCAAAAATGAAAAATCGGAATACCAAACTTCGTATTTAGGTTCAATGTTTTCCAAGATACGACACCAAAGTTTTCAAGAAAATCCCCCAACCCAAACTACCCTTTATATAGAAAGTCTTTCGAAAACTTGGGGTTTTCTCAAAAATTGCTGTAACGACGTTGATTTTATTAGCGAATATTAGATATTTACAAGACAAATAAAATATGTATATAATTTCTGAAATCCTCTTCATTCCGAATGGCTTTTGTATAACTGGTAAACCGTAAGAGATAGACAAAAAGTTACTACACAAAAGTGTAAATATCGTTGAAACAGACAATTTGTGTCCTTTACATTTTTGTGGAGCTAACTGTTTCGGAGATATTTCATGTTATTAGTTTCAATTGTATTGGTTTCAATTCTTTTATCTGTATGGCGAAGAGTTGACAAAATGCCCACATGAGAACAGTATTTTAAAGCTCAAACCAATAATGAGCAATATCTCAGAAACAGTCAGCTGTACAACAAAAATGTATATAACATAAACTATAAGTTTAAACGAGATACATTTTTATAGTATTATTTGTCATTTAATTATCTTAAATACATAATATTTTAATCAAAATATTAGAGACATTTTTGAGAAAATTAAATTGAGGGAATTCTCTTGAAAATATTTCCGTCGTATCCTTGGGAGATTCTAAACTTATAAACCAAGTTTGGTATTTAAGGAAGCTTTCATTTTTGAACTATGCTGTCTCAGACACTCACACAAGCACACACACAGCTGCATTCTGAACTTTTTCTAAAAATGATTTTTTGTGTTCTGGAGGTTTCAAAACATATATTTACGGTGATATCTCGGTATCAAATTTTTGAGTACAATAGAATATCTTCTCTTTCCACCTGCGAAATCTCCACATCGAATTTTTGGTTTGATGCAACACCTTTAATAGCTACTCTGTGCGTACTAGAGAAAGTAAAAATATGGTTATGGAAATAATCCTATATTAGAAACAAATCTATTGGGTAGAAGTAGATAGTTAATTAAGAACACGTGCCAGACCTTTATCTGAAATACTTTTTGAGGCAAAGAATCATGAATTTATCAGTTATAATTTTGAGAGGATCGTTTCGTTTCGTACGGCTTACTCTTCCCAAAATTGCAGGACTGACACCTCCCTAGAACTTACAAGCCAATGCATAGGATCAGAAGCCTGTCGGGGAGTCTACGCACGAAATCACAGAATGGAGAATGTGTTACGAGGGGTCAGCCCGTAGTCAGGCATGAACATGAAGTGGATCATATGAAATGTAAGCGAAATTAGTGATTGGAAAGTTGATGATGAAGCAATTGCTGAATGGATTATCCCTTGATCCTAACTGGCTAAAAGCTGATTTTTTAACAATGTTTGTAGGAGTTAATTTAAAATGCTTCCCTCAACACCTTTTAGGATTAGTAGAAATACCTCGAAGATATTCAGAGTATCCAGACGCTTATACTTCATCCAATAGAATGGGTGGGGTAACCGGAGGACCCGGAGAAAACCCGCCCAGACGCGCTTAGTCTACCACGAATCCCACATGCCGTCGCTTGATGAGAGGCGAGCGGTTAAATTACTCAGCTACGGCGCCGCCTATTGAGGGGATACGACTTTTAATTTCGCCATAGAAATGTGATAGAATAAAATAAACAGATGAACTGATCAGAGCAAATAATCACAACGAAATTAGAAAGACCTGGATAAAGATGGAAGAACCAGTTATAGATGAAAGAGATATTTCACGTAGCTCATGAAGAAAAATGAGAGGAGGGGAAAAAATCTTATGTGTTCCATTCACATGACTTTCTCTACATTTCTGCAACAAATTATTGTTAAAAAGGTTATGCTTCTATTTACTTCATGCTAATCCAGAAAAAAATAGTAGAAATAGTCTTATTGTTTGATTCCTTGTAATAGAAGCGAAATAAGGGAGTACCATAGAGTAAAACGGTAGTCAAAAGCTGATTACTATGTGACTGAAATTTCTTTGTTTGTATGGAGTTAAAAAATTCCTGTATGAGAAAAGTAGGTTTTTCAAAGCTTAAACTAAAAACGAGGAATGTCTCAAAACAATCAACTCCACGAAAAAAAATGTATAAAACATACTTTGTGTGATTTAACATGCTCTACTTTTTTATGCGGTAAGTTTTTGTCCATCTCTTACGGTTTAGCAGTTATGCAAAATTCCGTAAATATTCACACACAATAAAGTAGTCTTCAGAGGCTACTCCCAGAAAATTCAAGATATACATTTTATTTGTGATAGAAATGGCTTTAATATTTGGTATTTTAATCAAAAGCGTTAGATCCACTTTTAAGAAAAACTACATTTTCGAAAATGTTTCCATGTAAAGGGTAGTTGGTGGTGTGGGATTTTCTTGAAAAGTGTCGCATCCTTGGAATATACAAAACTTAAATACTTGGTTTCGTATTTTAACGGTATTTCGTTTTTGAGCTAAGCTCATACACACAGACAAACAAACACATACATGGACATATTTCTAAAAACGCTTTTTTGCATTCAGAGGGTCTCAAAACATATATTTCCGGTGAAATCTCGGTATCGAATTTTTGGGTGCTCTACAATATCTTCTCTATACACTATGTACATAGTACGTGTAGAGAAAGTAGTAACCTCAGTTAGCACGTCGCTAATTGGAATCCTAGCTTGTAGTCATGATGTTCTACGTTTCTTTATTGCTTGATTGTCATTTCTCGTTATATGTGAAGTATTCTCTTTACACGTATTCTCAAGCACAGATGTTATTCTTAGTTATTCTTTGCCATACAGCATTCTTCGATTCTTTCACATAAATTATTCAGACGAGCTGAGCTTTGTTATTTTCCAAACTGCAATGAAGTCATTACTGAGTTTGCATCAGTGCTGAAGCGATACATATCTTTGTATAACAGCTTAACATATTGCACATGCAATAATGAATAAATTTAACAAGTTCATTATAGTGGTGTTGACAGCGCTGTGCTGACATAGCGCTATTTTACCTTTATCGCGTCATGTGTATTGCGGGATGCGTCAGCTGTCATCATGAGGCTATCACGTGATCATTTTGTTGGTGGTAAATCTATAGGATTAACGCAAACGGGATTTAGACTGTGCTGAAGGATTCATAACCGATTGTCAATAATATACGGGTTAGGTGTGCAAAGTACCGTAAACAAACACAAAAATAATCGAATCTTAACATTGAAAAGACCTTGTTTTTCTATTTGCGATTCCCAGTGCGATTTTGGCACAGTTTTATATCAAGCTTTTTTCAATAAACTTAAATATTTTCTATTGCTCACGCAAAAATCTGCTAGAGCATCGCAGCTTCTTTCTGTTCCTTACGAAACATAACAGTAAAAATTACAGCTTTTTATTTGCCTATTTTGTTCCTTTGTATAGTATTCTTAGTTCATTTTTATAACAAAATCTTTATAACAAAGTTCTTCCCCCATATGAATTTCTTTAATTATTCTGCAACAAACTGTTATACCAGAGTTCATTATTCTATCTAATTCTCGCTTATCAAGATAAAAATAAGCGGAAATAATTTTATTGGGATATTATTTCCATGTACAAAGGAAATAAAGGAACACAATATGGTAAGAAAATAGCAAAACTTTAAGAGTCAAATTCGTCCCCTTTGCTTGACCAGGATAAAAAATATAAATTAGGACTAACCATCTGAGAGAAGCAGCTGTTACAAGGTGTATCTCGGAAAAGATTATCTACACAACAAAAAATGTATTTCAAATATTGTGTGTTTTGACGTGATCTGTATTGTTAAGTAGTAAGAAAATCTTAATATTGAGATTTATGTGTCACGCTCTGAGGCAATGACCCTTTCTTGATGGTATATCTGAGAAAGCTTGAATACCAACATATCAGGTGCTGTATTGTTTTACGCAGTAATAAAATTGTGATTATTTAGAGTAAAAAAGTTTACGTAAATGGTAAGTAACAAAAGCTAATTATTTTACCATTTAGAAATCGATCTTAAAATATGCTATTTAGACATACAGAAACAAATATATTACTAAAATTTTGATACAGGGGACACCAAAACATATTTCGGATGAAATCTCAAATTCAATATTTCTACTTATTATACGTAGTATAGATAGTGAAACATATGCAGACTGTTACCGGTGTAAATGCAATTGCGGGTTAATAATTTTACCATTTTAAGTTTTCAGGTTGGTTAGTAGCTCTAAGCAGTCATGACACACACAAGCCATACGTGTTTATTTTCCCTGAGACTGCGGGTTGGAAGGCGTAACCTTGAGTGTGCAGATATGCCTAACTAAGTCTAAATGCTTTCTGCAACGCCTCACTCTACCTAGACATGGATAGTCTATATCAACAGGCGTTGTTCATTTCACCATACAAAACCCGTCGAGTAGTAAATTATGTTATTGGTTTGTGGGGAAAATGGTTAGACGAACAGAAAAAAAATTAATATATGTGTTAAATTTCAGAGATAATTTTTTAGCAGAATATGTTGTCATTCTTAAAACATATTACCATGTTTTTGGAAATAATTCTACCAGTCGTAAAATTTTAAATCAGTTTTCCGATAAGTGGCTTTGCCCTTAATTTAAAATTGATAGAAAATATTTTTGAAACCACTATACAAAATTTCAACCCTACAAAAAATAAATAACCACGAAAATATCCTTAATTTTAGAATATCCTAGAATACATTACGTACATTTACACCAATTTCAACCAGAATGTAATCTGGATATTTGTATAGAAAAATTTAATTCGTGATAATGAACTTTTTCTAATTTACCCATAGAACTATCTTAATCTTTAACCAATTTAAATCAAATTTGAACTAGTTTAACGTATTTTCTTAGAGTTTTTATGCATAAAATATCAACGTCGTATGTGCAGCAGATTTTCTGGAAGTTGCCATTTTTATTGGGCTCTCATTATTCTGTATCCATTTAAAATTTATAAACAATTTCTCTTCAATCTCACAAACTTCACTCCCTGGCAGTAGTTTGTAAGTTCTTAAATATTTACTGATGGTCATGCAGGTAAAATTAAACAAAGATATAGAAAAAGGGAAGGAAGTGAAAATAGCAATGGTAGCAAGTGTTCAAAAAAGCGAAGTTTATGTAGTAATATTTTATATCGTCATGATTATTTTCCTCAAATTCTAGTAATTAATATTTTTATGTAACAATTTATAATGATTGTATACTGTAGTGTCATGCATAGCTCTGTGTGGTCTTGGTGATAGAAATTTCTTATCATTATATGAATAATAAGTCGGCTTTATTGTTTTAAAATGATTAATTTATCACCTTGAGTGTCATTAGATAGAGCTGATTGCTTCCATTTAACGTGGTACAATCGCTTTGTGTTAACGTATAAAGCCACTGCGGCAACATAGTAGAATATGCTGACGATGTGTTGTACTGTACAAACAAAACCCACGCAGACCCTTCTACCCTATTCAAAGACACCTCCACATCCTCCAAGAGTGGTGTGAGGTTGGTGGTTGTCCATTATTCCGCAGAAAAGGCACGCCCTTCTCTTCACCAGGCACCGCTTTCCCACAAACTACCCCTCATTCACGTACCTCAGGGGAAGGATTGAGTGGGCGAACTCCATCACCTACTTAAAAGTGCAGGTTTTGGAAAGTACGTCAGGGACTTGAGGCGTCGGGGCGCTGGGGCTCAGGCCTCCTTGTACCCAACACTGAGGTTCCACTTTTGAGGGTCTCAAAGTCCCCAATTTAAGAGGTCTGTGGCATGGCTGCAGAGTCCAATCTGTTGCTACTACGAGTTCGGAATAGGTCCCTACGGTTCATCAATTCTGTACCACGTTCTTTCTCCGTGAGACTCCTCCATGATACCTTAGGTTTTCCATATATGGAGGGCTAGATTAGGCGCCGGGCTGCAATTTTCTACGAAAGTTTATCTTTCTATCGGAGATCCCTTAAGGATTATAATCTTCGAATACTCCGCTACAGGCGTCACCAGGTTCCCCACTGCATGTGCACGGCTACTCAGGTAACAACGGAGCAACTCTATTAGCTGCTAAGGTTGAACTCCTATGCAATTCTTTCAAGAGTTTCTTGGACATCAAAATTTAAATATACATCAATTTTTTAAATAAACTTACACCAGCGGTACACAGGAGCCGTTACAATCTAACTGGCAACCGTTGAGGATCAGACCTTGCTAACAGAATTATTCCACAACATCATTCTCACCCATCACCCTGCATTCCCGTCAGTATGGTTAAACCCTAGCAAAGATGGGTGCAAGTGCTTCTGGCTCGCTGTCGTCCTCCCACAATAGTCGCGTCTCGCTGTGATTATGACACCACCAAATACGAAAGTCTTTTTGCATGAGTACCCATTATGCTTTGCGGCATAATATTATATTAATATCACTACAGGTAACAAAACCAGCAGATTTCTAAAGCATCTGGTGTGTTCCATTCAC
Organism: Hymenopus coronatus; assembly: GCA_030762935.1. Taxonomy (NCBI): domain Eukaryota; kingdom Metazoa; phylum Arthropoda; class Insecta; order Mantodea; family Hymenopodidae; genus Hymenopus; species Hymenopus coronatus. Next base: position 116,211,786 of record CM060894.1, read on the forward strand.
ATTACCTTCTCTAGCTGCTCCACATATAAACTTACAAAATATTATTCTTTTATTTTCTTTTATTATTATTATTTATTATTATTTTAATTTTCATCTCGTTAATCGAGATGAAAATTAGTAGAATTGGTCTTATTTCTATGCTTCCTTGAAAGCAGAAGGGAAATAAAGGAATATACTAGGCTAAGGAGGCAGTTAAGTTTCTAAAAGTTCATCGCTATGAGAAACAATTGAAGTTCAGTTCCCTTTGCATGGCAGCAGTAAATCAACGGACATGAAAAAAATCTACGTACTTTAAAAAACGGTGCACTTCACAAAAAGCTAAAAAATAAACAAACAAAAAACAATATAAAAACGGTGTTTAACATAAATTGTGTTTTAATGATAAACATATTTTGTCTATTTGAGATATATATTTTATTTGTGATGCAAATAACTTTAATATGCAGTATTTTAAGCAGAATTATTAAAGCCTTTTGAGAAAATCATTTTCAAATTGTTATGTTAATGGACCTCAAAACACACATATCCGTATAAATCTCACCATCGAATTTTTGGGTGTAGTAAAATACCTTCTCTAGCTTCTATTTTTGTGCATTATATGCTAGAGAAAGTAAAATGATGCACAGTTTTGGATGTTAATGCATTTTTGCCTATTTATTTTTGAAGTTTTTGTGGTTACATGTCCTAAATACAGGATTGTAATACTATACTGAAATATATTACCCTTACAACAGTTTATTCTTCTATGTCGTCCTCAACGAAATAAAAATTAGCAGAAATGGTCTCATTATTTTTGTACTTCCTTAAACATGGAAGGGAATTAGAGTAATACATTAAATTGACAGTCAAATTTCTTATACTGGTCACTATAATAAATTAAAATTGGGTTTTCTTTACATGGGTAGGAGTAAAATAGAAGAGAGACGAAATGAATGACAACTTCCCTGTTTGAGAAAGGTATAAGTATTTTACGATTGAGACCAATACTAATAAATATCTCGAAAAAGTTAGCTCCAAAAGTATACTATATAAAGTGTGTGTTTTAATGGGAACTACTTTTTTGTAGTAAGTGTTTGTCTATTTGTCGCGATTTACCAGCTGTGCAAAAGTCATTCAGAATGAAATGGACATGGAAGGCTAATCCCTAAAAAATTCAAAATATACATTTTATATTATACAATATAGGTATGTACTTTAATCAAAGTCGTTAGAGCTATTTCTGATGAAATCGAAATTTTCCAAAATATTTCCATGCGGGGGTAGTCTGCAGTGAGGGATTTTCTTTAACGTGTTCTTGTTGCATCCTTGGAAGGTGCTGAACTTAAAAGCTCAGTATTTAATCAAGTTTAGAATTTAACCGACTTTTAGTAAAAGCTGCATTTCTAGTTAAATCTTTATCTGTTGGGTTGGGTGGAATGCAATACCTCATCACGGTGTAACAAGTAGAGAAAGCAAACGGAATCTATAATTTAATAATAACTGGAAACTCTAAACTCTACCGTTACTAGAATGACATTTCTGTTGATATTAGGGAAATAAGCTAGCCAACAAGTGTTACGTGAGCTTAAGAATTCTTAAAAAAAAAAAGCGATTGCAGTTGAAGCTCACCTATCTCATGCAAGTACTTTTTCGGAATATACATGACTTGTTATTGGTCGCCGAAGTAATCGTTATGCGCTTTTCAATAATATATTTTAGCATTAATCTTCATATTTTCCTCACCACCATTGCTTATTTATACGCCATGTTTACACACTACGTTAAGGCATATTATCCCCGGCAGGCGTTTACTCTGGTATTGTCGCAGGAGAAAACAGGTATGTTGTGAAGGCATCCATATTTTACCACACTATTATTGCGGCAAACGTGTTAACAATATGGTTAGACAGGGCCATTCTTCTCCAAGTTGTGTCTAATGATACTGCTGCTGCTGTTCCTGATGATGATGATGAATAAGCAAACCTAAATAATGCTCCCTGTGTACAAGAAGCAGCAGCTATTTAGACTCTAGAAGTCATACGATTTCTATCACCGCAAAACCAAAATACCGTTACCATTTATGATATTAAAACCTATATAAGTAACTAATGAATGACTGTGGTAAAATCAGAGAGTTAAATAAAATTTAGCGATTTGTTATAATCTGTGTAAACAGGTTTACAGTGGACTGTATTATTACTTTGTCTACAATGCACGCTGTCGGTACAGAAGGAATTGCATTACACCCAAAAATTCGATAGCAGATTTCACTGTAAACCCATATTTGAAGGAATCTTGACCAATCTTGGTACTTAAGTTCTGTATCTTCCAAGGATACGACATAAGCTAAAGATTCCAAGAAAAACATAAATTACGCTTTTCATGAAAGATGTTCAGGATTTTTTTTATTTTCTTTAAATTATCTCCAACGATTACAAATATTTACATCACAAATAGAATACATATTAAAATTTCTGGAATAGCCTCTGAATCTCTCTTCATTTTGGATGATTTCACAAGTTATGATGTTAATACATACAAACTTACATCTCGTTAAAAATAGCATTTATATAAAATACATTTTTGTGCTGTTAAACGTTTAAAAGATATTTCCTGTCATTGGTTAAAATATTTCAATACTTATACTTCTCTAAATGAGAAGCCTTCATTTTTTTTTTGTTTTCTGTTTTTGTTTTTTGTTTTTTTTTCATTACAATCATGCAGGGAGAACTGAATATCAAATCTGTTACAAAGCGACTAATCTTAAAAGGTTTGATTATTGTTTTAGCCTGGTGTTTTTTTATTTTTTGTAACTACAAGGCAATATATATTAACACCATTGAAGGTAATGTTAAACGCGGTTGACATGAATAGGCAGAAGAATAATATTTTGTAAGAATAAGTAGACAAACTATATATAACATGTCAATTTTTTTAGTTTGAATTAATTTGAAGGTATGCATTAAAGTACTAATAAATATTCATTACATTTTAATACATATGTATTTAATTTAAACAATATTATATTAAATAATACATAATTAGTTGGAGTAATAAACTTATAAAACAATTCCAATTCTGTAAAGCATTTTCTCATTTATAAACAGTTTTAGTCATCTGCGGTTATTAACTTACAATTAAACTATATTAATATATTATGTTTAAGAAGAACAATTTTCTAAAGGTATGGGAATACCAATTCAAGGTGGTACTTCATTCGCAGATAATCAAGTGGTAATAGCTCAGAGTCATTAGGGTGTGAAATACGAGATGAGAAAACTTTTGGGAAAAAACAAACAAAACAAAAACGAATACCTTTTGCTAGAAAGAAGTGTACGAGATATCTCCTTGTTTAAGGGAAATATATGAACTGTAATACTTTTAAATATTTTGTACTTGTTAAATCGATTAAGCTCGAAAAGCTATAATAGACTTCGGACACGGTTGCAATTGGTTGCACTCTGACTGGTAAATATTTACCTGCATTGGTATCTTCCCTCCCCAAGTACTGCAGTCATTCACTCTAAACAAAAGATCAGCCTGTGCTGAAGGTACAAACTCCAATAGAAAACGTTTTGCTTTTTATATATTCAGAAAATATATTGTAATCTATTGCAATAGTTGTCCACGCATGTAAGTCTCATGTTAAGCTTATTATTTCATCTGCCATAGTACATACTTTCTATTTGCTTATGTTATTTTATACTTAAAACTTATGGGGAGGTTCCGAACTGTTCAGCTGCTTCGGTGAACGCTAAGGTGGCATTTCTGTAATTACTAAAAGTATCTCAGGCCGAGGTACTTTTCCCTTCCGAAAGGAAGTGTTTGGATTGGGTTGGACTCGGCGAGGCATTGTTTCTCGAAACCCATGATTATTGGGCACGCTTGTGAGACACCTCATTAACTTCCAGCACTAACTTGGAGAGGTTAGAAGACAGAAGCTAGTAGTTTTCGCTTATGGGGTTGACGCGCGTAAGTAGTGTATTTACTTCCGTCTTTACGGGAGCAAGGGGGCCGGTATATGGAATAGTTACCGGTCTAATAGAACACACACGGCAGTATCCCTGGGCCGCCCGTCAAACCTGGGTTGTCAGTCACTGTTGGTATCTCATGTATCCAACTATACCTATAGCACAAACTTACTAGCACACGGATTTCTGCCTTTCCCCTGTCCGTTCGCTTGTAAGCAACTCACGAGTACGTTAGAAGTTAAGTTAACCTAAAGGCATGCCCGAAGCCTAATAATGATCAATGGAGCTGAGAGATGGACAGGGTCAAAAATCTTGGCAGTGGAGATGGATGGAATAAGACGCAGTGTCAAGGTTTCCAGGTTAGAAAGAAAGAGTAATGAAGAGGTGAGACAGACGATGCATCTGTTGGAGACAGTGGTGAAAAGTATCGAAAGATGAGCTCTTCAGTGGTATAGCAATGTTGAAGAATGGGTGAGGGTAGATGGTCAACACATTTTTACAGTTGTCACTTGGCGGTAGAAGGAAACGGAGCAGCCAGGAGCAATATAGAAGAGATCCATAGAATTGTCATGATCGGTATCTGGAGAAGATATATGAATTAATCGCAAAAAATTACAAATGTAAATTCTGGGTAGCTGCTAAAAAGTGGAAAAGCCCTGAAATGAAAAAAATTAATGTGTTCTATAACTTTCTCTAACTGTTCCAAATCAAACTATTCTTACAAAAGATTATTCTTTTACCTACATAATACTTTCGAGATAAATATTAGAATTGGTCTTATTGCTTGCGTCATTGTAAGTAGAAGGGAAATAAGGGAATACATTATGCTAAAGCGATAGTCAAATCTATTAAAAGATGGTCGCTATTGAAACAATTGAGATTCTGCTCACACTTTGCATGGTGCCGTTTGAGAAAAGCTAAGTGGTTTAAAACTGAAAACAATAACAAGGAATATCTACAAAACGGTCAACTCTACAAGAAAAACGTATATGAAATAAAGTATCTATGTGTTTTAACGCACTCTACAACTTTTGCCTATTTGTGATGGTTTAATTCCTATTCAAAATTCTGTAAAACTCATCCAGAAGAAAGAGCTCTTCAGAGGCTATTCGCAGAAGATTAAAAACATAAATATTATTTGTGATGTAAATGTTTTTAACATATGTAGTTTAATCAAAAGCTCTAGTGCATTTTTGAGAAAAACAACATTTTTCCATGTATAGGTAGTCTGTGATGGAGAATTTCTTTGAAAAACTTCGTGTTGCATCCTTGGAAAATACGGTCTTTTCGTTTTTTTTTTTAAATACAGAGGACCCTTAGACGTGAGGCTTCCGGTGAAGCCTGTCGGTCCCGATAGCCGCGCTTGCTAAAGTGGCTCGCTTTGATTGTTCGTGGCGCAGGGGATCGTGGTTTCGAGTAATTAAATAAGGGGAAAATATTGGGAAAATGGGAAAAAGGGAGAGAAAAAGGTGTGCAGAGTCCTAACAAGACTCCGTAACTGCATTATTTATATATATATATATATATATATATATATATATATATATATATATATAGAATGTTTAGGTAGAGTGCAGTATCTTCTCTTTGTACCACATTGTATGTAGAGAAAGTAACATATAAGTAGGAGAAGAAAAGAATTCTTGGATGATGAGGTGTTAAGAACTGCGTAACTCCGGACAGCTAAAAGCTCTCTCGACTATAATACATTTTTTTCAAAATGTACCAACAATTTCCCCTTGTAAGCTCAAGTGCAAAGTCAAAGTTGCGCATTCTCTACCGTGTAAAGCTCTGAAAGTGACGATAATAACCTCTCGGCACTCGGGAATAACAGATAACTGAATATCCGGCGGCGAACGACGCAATACAGCTCATATTTTGCTTCATAATTTTTGGAACAAATTCGCACGATCCCCGCCTCTATATTTTGCAGCACATTAGCACCATGGGATTTAACTTTATATTACTTCCGCTCGAGAGAGTTAAGGGATCACAAATAGGGCGCAGCACGATATTACATTGCTTGCCTTTGATGTTGGCATTACTGCTTTTGTTTCTATAATCGGGGATAGCATTAGCCAGTTCCCGTCTTTAGCCTAATACGTACGGAAAAGCTAATTGCCTTTACTAGTAACATTTTATAGCAGCTTTTGCTCTTAATATACACGCGACAAAGCTGAAGTGTCAGATTTGCTCCAGCGAAGGTAAAAATGATACCCTTTATATAACTCCATGGCACGACAGCTCACGGGGAACCTTGGCCTAACGCCCGGCCGCTGCGTCCCCCATCTCGGTCCACTACAGACGTCATGGATGGGGTGCAGTATTGGAGGGTGAGACGTGGTCAGCGCCTCGAGTCCCTCCCGGCCGGTTAATGCGGTTCTCATGACCTGGAGCCGCTACTTCTCTATCAAGTAGCTCCTCAATTGGCCCCCCAGGGACCTTACGAGGCTGAGTGCACCCCGGGCCAGGTCTCCCAGCGGGGGAAAAATCCCCACGCCGGTACTGGGGATCGAACCCAGGTTTCCCGCTTGGTAAGCAGCTGCGCTACCACCGCGCTAAGGAGACGACCACCCTTTATATAGCATCATGTAATTTCCGTGAATTATGAGTGTATGGAGAGTTTAATCAGACTTGAGAAATCTGATTTGTTGCCTTCAAATGACTTTCTCTACTCACTCTTCTTACAAATGTAATTATATTTTCTAACACATATGTACAATGTGCTGAGTAGGTATAGAAGGTATCTGGCGTATTTTAAAATTGGAACAAGAAATATTACCCAAACGGTCAACTCTGTGTGTCTGTGTGTTTGAGATTATGACTAAACAAAAAATTCAGAGTCGATGAAATACCAAACTTGGTATGGAAGTTTAGTATCTTCCAAGGTTACAGCATGAGGATTTTTAGAAAAATCCTGTCTCCCCAAACTAGCCTTTAAATGGAAAAAAATTAGAAAAAAATTGTTTTTCTTAAAATGGCTTTAAGTTTGATAAAAATAACATGTATTACAGATATTTGTATGAAAAATAATATGTATACATGTAATTCTCAGGAGATTACCATTGAGCACCTCTTCATTCTGGACGAATTTTGTTATAAGTGTAAACAGTAAGAAATAGAGACGAAAAGTTTCTTCATAAAAATGTAGATCTGGTTAAACACAACTTAGGACATAATTTCTTGTGGAGTTAACCTTTCCGAGATATAATTTGTCATTGGTTTCAATTTTAAGCTAATTCAGCTTTTCTCATACGGACGTCATCTCTCGTTTCAGCTTTCTTTTGTTTTACTTCTGATCTTTGCAAAGAAAACTGAATTTCAATTGTTATACCTGCAGGTTTTAAATGATTTGACTACGGCTTTAGCCAAGTATATTCCTTTAGTTTTAAGGAACTAACTGCAAGACCCTTTCTGCTAATATTTATCTAGATCAACCTGAAGCAGATAAAAAAATAAACCTTTGTAAGATTAGTTTGTTTTAGAATAGGTAGGGGAAGTTAAGAAGATATGTGCTATGAATATAAAAAATCAGATATTTTTACTTTCTCTACATGGATTTGGTTGATAGAGAACGTATTATATTTCGTCTAAAATTCCATAAGGAGATTTCACCGGAAATATGTTTTTTGAGGCTCCCTGAGTAAAAAAAAAAAATAGCAAAAGTGTTAGTATCAAACTTGGTATTTAATTTAAGTATCTTCTAAGGATGCGACACAAAGATTTCAATTAAATCGCACCCAAACTACCATTTACATGGAATATTGTTTGAAAATGATGTTTTTTTCAATAATGGCTCTAATCAGTTTCATTAAAATACCATATATTAAAAGGTATTTAAATGAAAACTAATGTGTACATCTTCAATATGGAAATAGGCTCTGAAGATTTCTGTACTGTGGAAGAACTTTGTAATAAGTGGTAAACCGTAAGAGACGAATACTTACTACACAAAAATGTAAAACACACAATTTATGACATATACATTTTTTTACAGTTACCCATTTCCGAGATATTCTTTGTTAATGGTTTCAATTGTAAACAAATTCAGCTTTTCACAAACGGGAGATCATCTTTCTTTTGAAATCTCTCTTTTTCTACTCCTGACCTTGGTAAAGAGACCCAAATTTCAATTGTTTCACATAACTACAGCTTTTAAAGAGTTTACCTATGATTTTAACCTAGTGTACTCCCTTATTTTCTTTACTTTTACTGTGATACTTTTCTGTTAATGTTTGTTAGGTAAAGTCAGACTGAAAAATTCAATGCCATAGCCAGAATTTGAACCACGGATCTCCCGATCTCTTGTCGGTTGCTCCGCCACCTATCCAACTCCTGTCCTACACACGATTTATGTGAAAAAAATTAAGCCAATGTTTATCTTTATCAGCATGAAGTAAATAGAATAATTAGTTTTTGTAAGAATAGATTGTTACAGAACCGGTAGAGAAAGTTTTGTGAATTAATATATCAGATACTTTTTCCATTGCTTACTAAGAGAGATAAACTGACATTGCCATTATAAGATGAGCAGAATCCTGCTTCTTCTTCTCGTTTTATTATACATGTTTCCTGTTCCATCAGTATTAAAACATTGTCTTTCTTGGTCTCACAGGTGATCTTCTTCCATATTCTGGCAAATTTTCTCTTGCTATGTACAGCTCTGTCTGATGTCATAATGGATAAATGCTGGTTCTATTCGAATCTTCTTTTATCTACTAATTTACCTATTGTGTGATACTCAGCTACTTTCTTATTTATTTACTTTCATTTTATTTTTCCTTGATTTATGTACAGTTTTTCTCAGAATATGTTTCATCCACAGCTATGTATTCACACAGAAACACGTCAAACCAGCTTCCAAATCGATTCTCCTTTGAGATCAAACGCGGTAACCATTATGCGAGACCTTTGTCAGGCCTAATTTTTGGTGTAAAATGAGAACACTGTACCTTGTAATATGCCTGCGGTCTCTTCTATTTCATAAACTTTGATTCGTCGATCAATCAAAACCATATCCTGGATTTTGTTAACCATTTCGAAAGAAGTGACTTCTACAAGATGTCCGGAACGATGTTCAACATTTGTGGATGTACCTGTTCGTTTAAATTCATATATCAATGGTAATTTGTTGTAAATGCAGAAGTAGATCGTGCATGAACTTCATCCAACTCGGCTTTTATCTTTTTGTCTTTTAAATAGAAAATAGTATTTAATCACCGCAAAAACTCGCTCTTTTTCCATCTCTCTAAAGAAGCACACGATTATTGATTCAATTGTCTATGGCAACGAAACCACGTTGGCTGAAACTTTAACTATCATCTAGTAAGAGACAACGGTTACTAAGTGCAACATTTTTCCATGCTATGTGTGCAATTTCTTGGATTTTCAAAGGACTTATTGAACGCCTCTGGTATAATGTGCATGTTGAATAGAGAAATTATTGTTTTCCACCCCAAAATTCCGGAAATTTTACCTAAAATACGTGTTTTTTTACCCCCTGAGCCTATAAAAAACACTTTTAGAAACATGCCCGTGTGTGTATGTATCTGTGGGTGGCAGAATTTTAAAGGCAACGTTTTTAACTACAGTAACTTCCAAGAATATGACACGAATGTTTTCAAGAAAATCTCACCATCCACAACCACCCTTACATAGAATATTTTTCAAAAATGTTGATTTTCTGTAATGATTTTGATTAAAATACAAAATGTATATGTATATCTTTAATTTTCTGAGAATAGTCTGTGAAGACCTCTTCATTCTGGATGACATTTATATAGCTTTTGTAGAACTGGTAAACCGTAACAATTAGATAAAAACGTACTATATAGAAATGTAGATCCAATTAACCACAAAATGTATTTCTTTTACATTTTGTTTTGTAAAGTTTACCGTTTTCCAAGTTTTTGGTTTTAGTTTTAGGCTACTTCAACTTTTCTCAAAGGGGAAGAAATATTTCTTTTCACCTCTCTTTTGTTCACTCCTAGCGAGCAAAGAGTACCGAATTACAATTGTTTCACATAACGATAGATTTTAAAAGATTTAACTATAGCTTTAGCCTTGTGTATTCCTTTATTCCCTTTCTATTTAAAAAGAAGCAAGAAATAAAATTTTGGTAATGACTGACATGATGTACATAAAAGAAGATTATTTTTTTAAGAAAAGCTTTTTTGAAGAACAACTACAGAAAGTCATGTGAATTGAATATATCAGATGTTTTAATTACAACGTTTTCAGGCGACGGGTATGTTTCGAGGTATCTGGATTGCGGTAATAAACCCACTTTTCAATTCGTTTGATAGATCTATTATCCCAGGGATTACGATAAGCTGCCGACAGATATTCACTCTACTTGATCAGGTATTAATTCATGTGGTACTTCATATTAAGTGTCTTAATATGCGATGTTTGGCACCTATTGAAGCACTAAGTTCTTCTGACAACCCCGAGTGCTTGTCTGTGGATTTACTTCCAAAAACTCTGCGTGTATTCTCAATAATCCATATATGGATCCTGCAGAATATTGAAAATCTTTAACGTTTTTGTCTCCATTATTGACACTGGAACCATCATTATACAATTCGCTCACTAGTGAGTTTACGTATTCTACGGCAGCAGCTTGTTAACCTTGCTTCCAGCACAGTTCAAAAAGACTCAAACCTCAAACCTCGTTGCCTTTGTTTTACAATCTTTTATTCGGCTTTTGCCATCATCGTTTGCCTACGCATGACGTCAATATCAGGTGGCGAGTTTATCACGTATTGCCTCTTACACAGAACTAATGAACGGTGAGTATAAAGGTCCGATATCAACAGTTTCCAGATCACCATAGTGAAATGGACTATATAGTATCTTACCAATATTTAGAGTTGGAATATTCGCTTGCGTTTCGTAAACTCGCAATCGCAGTATTAATGCTAATAAGTAACGTGTTCTTATAGTTCGAAATTAGTACTCAACCATGCAAATTCTCTGTTCGGCGGTCACTTCCATCTCAAGTGAAAACAAAAAAAAAAAAAAAAAACGCACAATATGCCACAGTTTAAAAAGTGTTGTACCTCCCACTACATCAACCTGTTAACAAAGTCGGCAATGCATGCAGTCCAAAGTTCAATTTTGCACCTTCCCTTTTTTATTTCTTTCGTTTAGGAATTTCGGAGCCTTGTCGGGACTCCGGCGCTGTCTGTGTTCCTCTTTCGTTTTTGTTCCCTTTTTCCCTATTTAATTTACATTTCCTTTGTTTTCCGGTTTCTTGTTATTAACAAATACAATACATACACACATTTACAAGCACACAAAGACCCATGCCTAAGGTGGTACTCGAAGCCAGATCCAGCGCGCCAGGAAGCATTTTAACGGGCTCGCTGAACTAATAATGACGTTTTGCATTTAAACCCACTGGCGCAAAGGCCAAATTATCAAGTGATGATTGTCAACATGCTAAAATACAGAACAATAACGATATAAATAGAATTGACAAAATAAAAGCATAACCATGTAAAACGCGTTAAAATTACTTATGAGACAACCTAATATTTAAATAATTTGCGTCATAGAGATGTTTTGCGCATTTTCTAAAGTCAGAATCCTGTTTACAAATTTGAGTTTCAAACTAGAGAGTGGCATGATGTAATAAACACGACGGAACGTATAACTAGCAATGCGTGTGTGAGGTAGGCATTATTAATTAATATCATGATAACAGGACTACTTGTTTACTATGACGAAAACACTATTCAGTATCTCATCATGCAATCAACCACTTACCCAGCTCTCAAGTTATCTATATACAGCTGTTATATAGCAAGTCATGCCGAGTGTCATGTTTCTTTCCCCTCAACTATCTATAGGAAGTAGGAAAAGTAATTTATTCCACCTAACAACTCGATATCGTCATTTTATGTGATATACAAGTATAACTATACTTTGAGGCACCTACTGCCCTCCGTGGTGTAGTGGTTACCATACTAACTTCATATACCCAAGGTCGCGGGTTCAAACCCGGCAAAGGACGATGGAAAAATCCTTAGCATGGCTTCCTTCGGAAGGGAAGTGAAGCCGCTGGTCCCGTGTCGTAGATTTACGGCACGTAAAAGAACCTCAAGCCTGATAGAGAGGCCTCTGAGCAAAATTAAGCGGTCTTTCAAGCCCAATTTAGAAAGGGACGCTGAGAACCACAGCAGTTAAACAGCGTCCATAAATAACATGCCATTTTTTGAGGCACCTAAATCTGCGTGTGTGTATGTGTGTGTGTGTATGTGTGTGTGTGTGTGTGAGTGCGTGTGTGTGTAAACAGGATTGCTAAAAACGAAAAGCCGGTAAAACACCAAATTTGCCATTTCAGCTCAGCATCTTCCAAAGATATCTACAACATGAAAATTTTCAAGAAAATGCCCTCATCTATCTTTGCACGGAAAATATTTTTTTTTTCAAAAATAGCAGTAAGATTAAAATACCGCATATTAAAGAGGTTTATATGAGAAATATGACATTTTCTGTAGTATACTTTTGATTCTGAAGGAATTTGGTAGAAACGTGTACAAGTGGACACTTTTAAGCAATAAACGAAAACGTACTACACCAAAAATCTGCATCGCTTTAAAATATATAATGTCTTTCAAATAAGAGATTTTTCATAAAATCATTTCTGAGATATCCATTTTTAATGCTTGGAATAGATTTTTAAGTTCATTATGGAGTGTCCAGGTTTTAAAATGTTGATTATCACTGTTCCCTTTGTGTCCATAAGGAACTTTGTAAAGCAGATATTTCTGAAAAGGTTTACTCGCTTCAGGTGAAGTACAGAAAAACAAAATTTGTAATAGTAACTTGTATATCCACTAATAAGGCTAGAGAAAGTCATGTGGACTTAACTCACCCGAATTTTTATTTCTTTACAGAAATGTCATTTATAACAGATTTTTTAAAAACAGCCTATGCATGGTGTTAGTAAAAAAACTAGAAATGGCGTGTTATTTATGGACGCTCTTTAACTACCGTGCTTCTCAGCTTCCCATTCTGAATCGGGCTTGAGGTTCTTTTATGTGCCCTAAATCTACGACACGGGACCAACGGCTTGACTTCCCTTCCGAAGGAAGCCATGCTAAGGATTTTTACACCCGAAAAAAATCCATCGTACTCCGGCAGGTTTGAATCCGCGACCTTGGGTATATGAATTTAGCATGGTAACCATTACACCATGGAGGGAGATATGGTGTTAGTAATGAGTACGTAGATTTCGCGTGCTGGGATATCCTAATAAGACGAATAATATATTTATAACTATTTCATCTATTGTGAAAGATTTCGTAATCGGTTTACTCTCCCCTTATTTGTAGCACTGAGATCTCCTCAGGACTTACATACCAGTGCCTAGGGGAGCCTAATGATACAAAGCCAGAGAATGGAGCACCTGCTACGAGGGGTCGGCTCTTAGCCAGGTATGAACATGAGGAAATGGTGATTATGAAATGTAAGCGAAATGATGATTGGAAAGGTGGTAATGGAGCAATTGGTGGAATGAGTGGCGGGGGAAACTTGGAGACGTGGAGAAAACCCGCCCAGACACCGCTTCGTCCTCCAGAAGTTCCATACCGGGTGCTTGGGATGGACACAGGCCGCCTAGATGAGAGGTGAGCGGTCTAACCAGTCAACCATTTTGCCGCCCCCATTTTGAAAGATATTTAAGGTAATTCAACATTATTTGATACGTTCTCTGCATAGTTTGACTACAGAGTAGGACTTAAGAGCCAAATGTTTTGTTTTGGTTAGCGGTCGAACCAATGTTTTATTTTAGTTTATGCATCAAATCCTGTTTTCCTCATGCCGTGTGTTTATTGTCAGCTACTGCCACTATCGAAGATCGTTCTCCTTTAAGCTCTTCAATAGTATTCACGAGACCAGAAACTAAACGCTACGAAACAGACCGTGCATATTAGCCTTATCATAAAGCAAATTCATACTGAGTTATGGACATACCTCATTCTAATGTATCGTAAAATAATTAAATCAGCTAAACAGAAAATGTATTAGGGTAGGCGGGGGCAAAGGTGCGCACTTAACGCTTTTTTATTTTTCCCTTTTGCTATTCTGGTTACATCACAGTGAAGTTTTTACACAATACACCTAGGAGCATACTTTACACGAAACAATAAGTTCAAGATTGGTTGCATGATGTGTTAAAAGTATATTTAACAAAATAGTAGAAATGAAAAAAATGGATCTTTGCCCAGGCCTGGGGTAGAGATCCTATAGTAACGGGACAAAATTCCGACACAAAAAGAAATTATTATAATTAAAACAGACTAAAGGAGAGTTACAGTATTTGTCAGTTAGTGTCATTATTAATTTGTATAATGTTTTGCTATGTCAGAATCATCACAATCACCATCGCGTTAGGCATAAATACTTCATTCTTTTCCTTTTGAAGATGTACATCGGCGATAGGTAATGGCACTGTGGCGCTCATGCTGCAAGCCACAGAAACGGTTTCGCCTCGTTCGGCTGCAACTGCCTTACTTACACATCTTTGGCCTTTTCTTGCCACACTTTTCGGCAATTTTCCCAGTACATTTTGTATTCTTGTTTCGTCTTTATTATAGACTCGATGGGGCAGAAAATTATAATTAGGTCGTAAAGTTTCCAGTTTCTGAAATAAAGCTCCATTTGTGCTTTATTGAATCCCATTATCCTCCCGATACTGATCTTCTCCGGTTGCCTCAAACTTAAACTTTGACGAGCAGTCTTCCCCTGCCAAATGGATTTGCAGTCCGAGTGTGAAAGAGGACGGTCGTGTTTTGTGTCTTGCTCGTAGCTACCTGGAAGAAGTTCGACAATGAAAAGCGTACGAGATCTCATTGAACAGTTGAGGCAAGAAATGCGTGTAGGATTTGAAAAGTGCAGCCTAAAATCGCTGGAAAGTGCCGTGGAGAATGTGACAGTTCGAATGCGTGCTCTGGAAGAGAAAATGGATTATTTAGAGAACCAATCTCGTAGAAATAATATTGTGCTATATGGTGTGACGGAAGAAGCGGGAGAGAGTTGGGAGATGACGGAGGAAATAGTGAAAAGGGTCATCTCACAAATAGGAATCGAACTCCGCGAGTTTGATGTGGAGAGAGCCCATCGTGTAGGTCAACGTGAAAATGTAAGGCGACCTATTGTGTTTAAACTGGCCCATTATAAACTCAAGGTGGCCATCCTTCGAGATGCTCGTTATTTACGGGGAACGGGAACAAGCATTAGCGAGGACTTTAGCCAGCGTGTAAGAGAAGAGAGAGAATTCTTAAAGGGACACATTTTCTAGGCCAGGAGGCAGGGCTGTCATGCCGTATTGCGCTATGACAGGCTCTTCATTAACTGACGAGTCTGGAACCGACAGGAGCTGGAGCGCATGGAACAGCCTAGAAGTAGTGCGGAAGCCGAACCCAGGACAGGGAAGCTAGAGCAGGTAGCCAGTGCATCAGCCCAGCAGGTAACAGGTCCCTCAGCATAACATCAGGTGCCTCAAGTTATGTCGACAGGGAGAGGCAAAGAGGAGAGGAGGGTGAGACAGTCTTCGCCGGAAAAGCCAACAATGCCCCCCCCCGTGCCCTTAGGCTGACAACAGCTCGACAAAGGGTCAGCCAAGTTGTAGGAAGACCAACAGCAAGGAAACAATAGGACCCATGAAGATTGTCACATGGAACATCGAAGGCTTCAAAAAAAGGTTGGGTAGCGAGAATTTCTTGTATTTCCTTAGTGATTTTGACGATGTGTGTTTAACAGAAACTTGGTTGAAAAACGGAGAAAATGTAACACTTGCTAATTTCCATAGTTTTAGTAGGGGAAGGGCGACACGGGGAAGGAGGGGAAGGTGGCCAGAAGGGGTATCAGTTTCATTCAGGTCTGAGCTGGAGGCTGAGATAAGTAAATTAGAAATCAGTTTGGAAGGAGTGATTGCTGTATCTTTGGCACAGGGAGGGAATACAAATAATAGTTATAGGATTATACAACCAGCCAGCAACGTCCAAGTATGCAAACAGGAATTTCTTCAGTGACTTAACCGAAACGTTAGTGCAGTTACAGGAAAAGTTTCCAGGAACTGAATTAATTCTCTTAGGAGATTTTAATGCGAGGTTAGGAGGGGAGAATATTTCTCTAACGGGGGGTCATCAATGGGGGAGGAATTCCGCGAAGGTCAACGAAAGAGCAAGGATAGTTTTATTAATGGGGAGGGCAGACAATTACTTGCTTTCTGCGATGCCTTCTCTTTAGAAATAATGAATGGCAAGTACGGTGAGGATCGAGAGGGGGAACTCACTTTCATAAATGAAAATGGGGGTAGTGTAATAGATTTTATTTTAATAAGTCAGGGTTTAATTGGCAGAATTAGAAAATTTTGGGTGGAGGATCGTATCGAGTCACATCACTGTCCGGTTGTCCTGGAACTGAATATAGAGACGGCCATGAAGGCGCATGCACCTTAAGAGGGGCAGGTGGACGAAGGGAGATTCATTAGTAAATTTATATGGAAACCGGTAGAAAAAGAAGTATTTGTTGATAAATTAGAAAGAAGATTAGGGGAAAGGAACGCAGACACAGCGGAGGAACTAACGCATATAATAGCAACGGCTGCTGGGACAATGAAAGTCCAAATGCATGGTAAGGTAAAACGATTCAATGGTTGGTATGACCAGCAATGCAGAACTGTAAAGAAACAAGCAGAGGAGGCTCTGTCAAAATTCAGAATGGAGGGGGGAGATGACCTTAAGATAATGTTTACAAGAAACCGAAGGGAGTATAAACAGCTCTTACGGGAAAAGAGAACTACGTGGCAAGACAAAATTACTCAGAAAATTATTAATATGTTAACACGGGGGGATAACACTGAGATGTGGCAAGTAGTAAAACATTTAAGAGGCAACCGTCAGGCGCCCAACGAAATTTCTCCCAGAAAATTGGCAATGCATTTTATGGGAATATTCAGGAAAGGTGAAAGGGAAGGAATTTTTATAAACGAAGTGCAAATTTTGGAAAATCTTGAGATCCCAATACTGGACGAAGAAATATCAGCACGAGAAATAGCACAGGCGCTGAGGAGTCTGAAGGAAGGCAAAGCTCCAGGGTTGGATGGGCTGCCCCCGGAAGTTTTTAAAGCCGCAGCCAATGTTAATGAGTTTGGTAGGAGTATGCTCCAGATATGTAACAGATTATTTATTGAGGGGAATTACCCTACCTGTTGGGGAAAGGGAATTATGCATCCCATTTATAAAGGGAAGGGAACTATTGGAAATCCGGATAACTATAGGGGGGTTACTCTGTTGCCAATTATGGAGAAAATTTATTGTAGAGTGTTATATAACCGGATAAAGGACTGGGAATCTAAATTTGGCAAACTTTCAAAATCTCAAATGGGTTTCAGAGAAGGACACAGTACCATAGATGCCGCTTTTATATTAGACACCTTAAGGACGAAGCAACTGCTAGTTAAGCGGGGAAAGCTTCATTGTGCTTTTGTGGACTTTAAGAAGGCATTTGACTCTATCAATCGAAATGCATTATGGTACAAACTAGGCAAAAAGGGGTTATCAAGTAAAATGGTTAGAACATTGCAGGCAATGTATCAAAATGTCTAATTCTGTGTGAAGTACGACAGAAACAGTGTGTCCGAGAGCTGCCGAAGCTATAGGGGAGTGAGGCTGGGTTGTATTTTATCTCCTTTGCTATTTAATCTCTTTGTGGATGATATTACTGATACAAAGATAGCAGAGAATATTCAAGCACCAGTTGTAGCGGATTTGCAGATCCCAACACTTTTATACGCAGACGATTTAGTATTGTGCTCTACGACAGTAAACGGATTGCAACGAGGACTAGACAAACTTAAGAACTATTGTGATGAATGGCTACTTACAGTTAATGTGAATAAGACTAAGGCAATGACTTTCAAAAAGGGTTGTGTTTATAGCAGGGAGGAGACTTGGATATATGCAGGACAGATACTGAACAATGTTAAATCTTTTGTGTACTTAGGACTCACTTTTACAATGAACGGAAAAAAAAAAAAAAAAAAAAAAAACACATTGACATTACGAAACACAAGGCAAGCGGATACGCTGCAGAATTCCGAATATCTCCATAACCTTAATGGAAACTGTATACGGAGCGACAGTTAGATCCACGATGACATACGGAGGAGAAATATAGGGGTGGGAACAAACAGGGAATCTGGATCAAGTGAGGACCCAATTTTTGAAAGGAATTCTGGGTTTAGGGAGGGGTATGGCAAACTGCGGAATAATGAGGGAATTCGGGGTGCATAGTGAAACGATAGAGTGCAAAATCAGAGCAGTTAAATATTGGATGAGAATCGTTCACGGAAACCAATCTCTAATTAGGGCAGTCTGCTACCGTGAACAGTTGCGAATGGAAGGTAATTTGATGTGGGCATCAAAATTAAAGAAAGGGTTGGAAACAATTGAGATGGAGACATTTGGATGACGGGGCAGGAAAACAGGCGACGTATTTGGAGAAAAATTAAGAAACGCCTCTGTGATATTGACAGACAGCAAATAAATGCGCAATGCACAGAGAAGGTGTAATTAGATGTACAGTCTGGGCTGAAATCGGAGTGGTGTATGGAGCAATACATCAAAACAGGTACCAAACTCATTAGAGAGGGGCTCGCGTGGATTAGACTAGGAGCATGGAGGAGCACGAAAATTTCTGACGAGAATGGTACGAGCATCTGTCCCATTTGCGAGGAAGAAGAGTCGTGGACTCACATCTTGGCAAGATGTAGGGGTACGGAGGAATGGCGGGAAAAATATTTGCCGCGATTTTTTACCACTGCGAATGTAGGGATAGAAGCATATTGGACGCTACTGGCAGGCACGGAAAACATGGACGGGCTAGGTAAATTTATACTTAAGGCAAGACAGCTGAGCTCTGAGGAGGCTGCCAATAGAGAAGGGGGGGGGGATAAGATCAACAAAGCAAAAGTGACTACAATGTTCTACATACATATATATTATGTCATACTTAGATCACTGTTGTGCTAGGGTTGTATATATTATGTGTATATATGTCTTTTAAGTGTAATTATCTATTATAAGAGGGGTGCCTTTATGAAGGTGCACTCTCTGCTGTAAATTTAAATTGCTATATTTGAATATCTTTGTATCTTTATTTTCGGATTCACTTTTAATTTTTATTGTTGTTTAGTATTGCTTTTGACTGTGTATTTCCTTTGTCTTTTTATTTTCGTGTTTAATCTTTTAATTCTTTGTTGTGGTTGTTGGTTAAATATGTCTTGTAATGTGTATTACAAAAGCACGTACGGTCTGTGGACCCGTGCGTCCGTTGAAATTCTTTGTATGATATTGCTATGTTAATAAATACACTTATTCATTTATTCATTCATTCATTCATTATTAAACGGGTGGTTGACGCCATTACTTTCGGCAAACCGGATTACCAAATGTCGGTAAAAGGCCATAGAACATAGAATCCAGATTGATACAGTGCTCCACCAATTCAGTTTCTCCTGCCTCAGAAAATACTCTCTTGAAACGTCCCAATGATCGCCACTCCATAGCCTGCTGTAAGTCTTTTACGTAATATGGATTCAGTACATCCAAGTCCTACAGCTGCATTTCTAATGGAATATCCATTTTCTATTAGCTTTCTGGCTCCTCTAACGCTTTAGAAGACAACGGCGTGGAGGACGTTTTTCTCTTGTAGTTTCTGTAAAATGAAGTTTAACTAGTCTAACTAATACTGAATCAGTTGACGTGAAATAGTAAACTATAAATTAGGGTGCATCAACTATGACAAATAAACCTATGCGTTATGTATTAAAACCGAAGAAAGTAAAAACAAACGTTTGGGGCAAAGGTACGCATGCGGACTTTTGCCCCAGCTAATGCGTAGGATCTTTGCCCCGTGGCACCGATTTTTGAACTTCTTGTATCGGCTGCTATGCATGCAACTTGATAAATTAACAACTAAGTTTAAAGCGTGAGTTAGGTTATGTACTTACATACGAAATATTGGTAATTATTTGGGTGTTTGTTATAGTAGACAGAACGCTATCAATTACACCGCAAATATTTGGATCAAAAGTTCCAAAAAACTAACTTACCTCATATCTCTAAAGCTTTACAACGCAAATCAACAATACAACACCGTGGGCACTTCCCGCCATAACAGCTCTCAACTGAATTAGCAGGGCCGT
The DNA here is from genome assembly GCA_030762935.1 of Hymenopus coronatus. Lineage (NCBI taxonomy): Eukaryota > Metazoa > Arthropoda > Insecta > Mantodea > Hymenopodidae > Hymenopus > Hymenopus coronatus. Next base: position 116,231,955 of record CM060894.1, read on the forward strand.
CACACTACACTTCAGAAATAGGAAAACAATAGATTCGGATCTTTGCCCCGTGCGCACCTTTGCCCCCGCTTACCCTAATGAAAACAACTGCAACATGATATGTGCTTTTACATTTCATAGTCAGTATCTGCTCCGTTAGAACCTCTGCAGGCATCGTATCTTCTTAATCAATTTTTCCCTACCCTCGTTGGAGCTTCTGCGTTCTGCCCGAAACAAGAGCTTCCTTAAACACACATGTACGAAGATCATAAATGATAGGAACCTCGGCATCATACACTTTATTCTTAAAATATGCCAAAAATAATAGTCTAAAGGATTTAGCTTTGCCGAAAATAAGAAGTACATCTAGAAGGTTTTTATTTATAAAGATATGCATTTAACACACCTGGAGCACTGACAGAACTAACTTTTGTGTAAAGTGTTGAGACACATTACTGTCGACATTTTTGACCTTCCGCATCCGTAGTTGCCAAGCATATGACCTTGAGTTTGTTCAAGTGGATACAGTGGCATCTAATTCTTTGATATCATTATGTGTCTAAACAACTCATTTTAGCAAAAAATACTAAAACCCGAATAATTCATTTTTTGTAGCTCTACGTCATTCTTCTAATTGCAGAAGTAAACGATAAAGGTGTGGTGACATATTCGCAATCAAACTTTTGATGAATTTTATGTTTACTTTCTCTACACGTACTATGTACATAGTGTATAGAGAAAGTATTGCACTGCATCCAAAATAGGATACGCAGATTTCACCGGAAATATGTGTTTTAGGGTCCCCTGTATTCAAAAAAAGCATTCTCCCAAAAGGGTCCGTGTGTATGTGTCCATGTGTCAGTGTGTCCATGTGTCAGTGTGTCTGTGAACACGGTAACTCTAAAACGAAAAGTCTGTAAAACACCAAACTTGGTATTTAAGTTTAGTATCTTCCAGGGATGCGACACGAAGATATTGAGAAAAATCTCCCCACCCCAAACTACCATTTACATGGAATTTTTTTAAAAAATTTTGATTTTCTCAAAGATGGCTCGAGCGATTTTGACTAAACTATCGTATATTAAAGATTTTTATTTGACAAATAAAATGTAAATCTTGAATTTTCTAGAAATAGACTCTGAAGACTACTTTATTCTGGATGAATTTTACCGACTTTTGCGTAACTGCTAAACAATAAGAAATGGACAAAAACTTACACCACAAAAAATATAGAGCACGTTAAAACACACAATTTATGTTGTATACCTTTTTTTTCGTGGAGTTGATCGTTTTTTAGTTATTTCTTGTTTTTGGTTTCAGGTGTGAAAAACTATACTTTTCTCAGACAGGAATTTGTCAACTCCTGTCCATGCAAACAAAGGAACCTCAGTCACATAGCAACTCAGACTATCACTTTAGCCTATAGTTCTCCCTTATTTCCCTTCTACTTACGAGGAAGTAAGTAATAAGTCTATTTATGCTAATTTTTTCTCGATTAATATGATGACGTTTTTTGAAACATTCATTGTACATAGAACCATAAGCTTTTTAACAATAATTTGTTACAGAGAAGTAGAGAAAGTCATGTGAATGGTACATATCAGATTTTTTTTTTAAAAATGCTTTTTTCGGACTCAGGAGATTTCCGGTGAAATCTCGGTATTAGTTTTTGGGTGCATTACAATACCTTCTCTATCCCTATGTATATTGTACAGATGGTGCTAGAGAAAGTAAAAAAATTGAGTATATATTTAAAAAATCATGTTAAATTATATGTTAAACCTTATAACCTCTTTTCTCGTGTTTTTATTTTTCCGCGTTTTCAAAACTTCAAATTGTTCCACACGATGCAGTTTTCGAAACAAAAGCCAAAAAATTTTATGCTTGGATAAAAAAAGGTACAAAAGAATATTAATGAAATGATATTTTGCGAATATCACCAATGCTTGTGTAATTAAATAAAAAACTTCATATTTCGGTAGAAAAAATAAAAAAATAATAACATGACAATTAATTTCTTTTTTATCTTAAACCAATAATCAGATACAAAAGTTACCTCATCAATTTACTAATACTGTTTTTATCAATATAACTGCAAAGTATTATATTTCTGTAACTGATATTGCATCGTGTGGAATGATAATTATATACTATAAATGTGGTTAGTATCACAGGAACTATTTTGAACAAAAGTCTGAAAATTAGCATGTAAACTATTCTTTATACTGAAATTGCGGTGTTAAAGTTTCAAATCATTCCAAGCAAAATTGTAGATTGTAGGTTTTTCACAGATAGGTATCCTTAAAGAGGAATATCCATCGGCAGCAAGATTGCCCAGATATTTTCTTGTGCAGCGTGTTACATGCTTCCGGTGGAGTAATTGAAGCTCACGGAAAGAGCTTCTCCTGGGAGCTTTAGAGGACATCAGCATTTAATGGTTTGCCGTTCCAACCTGTTTTGATATCAATGGCTGTCATTTTGAGCAGGTAAAACGGTGCTTTGCTTGCCATTTTCGCCTTTCCAATTGTGCTACCGTAAGTGTATTAGGTCCTAAGATGTTCTATAACCGATTTATATCCTTCTCTTTCTCTGTTTATTCCCAAACCAGCTGTAGTACATCGCTGTTTGAGAATTCAAAACACGCAGGTTCACATTTCATGGAATACTGGTATACTCTACTCATTTTTTACTTTTTCTGGCACATATGTACAAATCATCTTATCCTAATAAAATTCTAATTAAATTAGGACTGATAATTAAAAACATTATTGATAATACAAACATAAAAAATCAAAAAAATCTGATTGTTCCATTCACATGAGTTTCTCTATATCACTGCAACAAATTATTCCATTTACTTCATTTAATGCAGCAAAAATTAGCAGAAATAGTCTTATTACGTGCTTCCTTGTTAGTATAAGCGAAATAAGGGGGTGCCATAGGCTAAAGTGATAGTCAAAAGGTGGTTGCTCTGCGACTGAAGTTCCTTTGTTTGTATGGACACGAGTTCACAAAGTCCTGTATGATAAAATTATGTCTTTATAGCTGAAAAAAATAAGGAATATCTCAAAAACAATCAACTGCACGAAAAAAATGTATATAACATAATTGTGTGTTTTAAGATGCTCTACATTTATTGTATGGTAAGTTTTTGTCCATCTCTTACAGTTTAGCAGTTATTTAAAATTCGGAAAAATTGAGCAAGAATAAAGTAGTCTTCAGAGGCTATTCCCAGAAAATTCAAAATATATATTTTATTTGCCATGTAAATATCTTTAATTTACGATATTTTAATCAAAATCGTTAGAGCCATTTTTTAGAAAATCAAAATTTTCGAACAAAGTTCCATGCAAAGGGTAGTTTGGGGTGGAGGGATTTTTATCAAAATCTTCGTGTCGCATCCCTGGAAGATACTACATTTAAATACCAAGTTTGGTATTTTACCTACTTTTCGTTTTTGAGTTATCCTGTTGACAGACAAACGGACACATGGACACACACGGACCTTTTTCTGAAAATACTTTTTTTTTTTTTTTTTTTTTGCATACAGGGGACACTAAAACATATATTTTTGCTGAAATCTCGGTATCGAATTTTTTGGTGGAGTGCCATACCTTCTCTCTACACTATATATATAACACGTATAGAGAAAGTAAAAATTAAACGATTTAACGTAGCATCCCCTATTATATAATCCTCACTATATAAAATTACTAATGAAGAAATTAATATAACAAAACTTATAAATAATAAAGACATCCAATTTAAATAAAGTCATTACAATAGATGAAGATCTCAATCTAACTAATTCCCATTCAATAAAATAAATGATATTATTTAGAAATCAATAAATACTAAAAACAAATCATAAAAATATATAAATGTTAATAAAAGAACTCATAAAATATAACGAAAAATATATCACAACCTAAGATAACCTTCTTATATCTATGATACCACATATCATAATTTTTTTAAAGTTCCCGAAGAACAGTAATATGAAATTTAACTATTAAATAAACTCCATGAAGAATTTAAACTTTTAATTTGAAAAACAAAATAATAAAGGATCTACCTTTATTTATATTTCTATTTTCTCTATCGTTCTATAAAATAATTTCATAGGTCTATTTCCATATATTTTCGTACATACAAGGCGTATTGTAGCTAGAGAAGATATTGTATTCCCCTAAACATTCTATGTCGATATTTCACCAACAATATATGTTTCCAAATCCCCTGACTCCGAAAAAAGCAGATTGTAAAAATGTCAGTTTGTATGTGTGTGTTGTGTGTATGTGTGTGTGTGTGTATGTGTGTGTGTGTGTGTGTGTGTGTGTGGATAGCATAGCTCAAAAATTAAGAGACCGTTAAATACCAAACTTGGGAATTATGTTTAGTACCTTCCAAATACACAAATATTTTGAAGAAAATTCTCCTACACTTTACATTGAAAATGTTATTTTTCTCAAAATGGCCCTAACGGTTTTGATTAAAATGCCGTTAATTAAAGATATATATTTCACAATAAAGCTTTATATTTTGAATTTCAGATAGTCTCTGAAAAACGCTTTACCTTGGATCAGTTTCTTAGAATAACCGTAAGATATAGAAAAAAACTTCTAGCACAGAAAAAAATGTACATATCGTAAAACACATAATTTATGTCATGTACACTTTTCTTATAGAGTTAACCATTTTCGAGATATTCCTTGTTATTGGATTCAGTTTTAAACTACCTAGCTTTTCTCTAACGGGATCAAACAAAACGAGCCGAACCTCAATTGTTTCAAATAATGGCCAGCTTGTAACAACATTGACAAGGAAACAAGTAATGAGACCATATTTGCTAATGTTTATTTCGGTTAGCATGACGTAGATAAACGAATAAACTTTTTTAAGGAATATTTTTATATGGAGATGGAATGATATGTGAATAAAACACATCAGATTTTGACATTTCAAATTTAATTTATAGAATTTATATGTTCATTTTTCTTACTGCGAAAATATTTCAGGAATCTGATGTGTTCCATTTACATGATTTTTTCTTCCTTTACTGCAAACATACTATTCTTACAAGATATTTTGGTTAATCCACGTCATCGAGATAAATGTTAATAGACATTGTCTTATTACTGGCTTCCTTCTAAGCAAAATAGAAAAGCGAAATACTCTAAGCTAAAGTGATAATTACACCTTTTAAAATCTCATGTGTTCCATTCACATGACTTTCTCTACATCTCTGTAACAAATTATTGTTAAAAAGCTTATGCTTCTATTTACTTTGTGATAATCGAGAAAAAAGTTATCAGAAATATTCTTATTACTTGCTTCCTTAAAAGTAGAAGCGAAATAAGGGAGTACCATAGGTTAAAGTGCTATTCTAAAGCTGGTGCTATGTGACTGATGTTCCTTTGTTTGTATGGACAACAGTTGACAAATTTCTGTATGAGAAAGGTATAAGTTTTTCAAGGCAGAAACTAAAAACAAGGAATATCTCTAAAACGATCAACTCCATAAAAAATACATAAAATATAATTGTGTCTTTTAACGTGCTCTACATTTTTTGTGTGCTAAGTTTTTCTCCATTTCTTACGGTTTAGCAACTATGCAAAATTCGTAAAATTCATTCAGGATAAAGTAGTCTTTAGAGGCTCTTTTCGGAACATTTAAGAAATACATTTTATTTGTCAGGTTAATATCTATAATATGCAATATTTTAATCAAAATCTTTAGAGCCATTTTTGAGAAAATACAAATTTTGGAATAAATTTCCATGTTAAAGGTAGTTTGGGGTGGTGGATTTTTCTCAATATCTTTGTGTTGCATCTCTGGAAGACACTGAACCTAAATTCCAAGTTTAGAATTTTACCGATTTTTCGTATTTGTGTTATGGTGTTCACAGAAACACGGACACACGGACATATAGACACACACACAGACACGGACCATTTTTTTTTTTGTGAAATGCTTTTTTTGGATACAGGGGACCCTAAAACATATATTTCCGGTGAAATCTCGCTATCGAATTTTTGAGTGGAATGCAATACCTTCTCTGTACACTATGTACATAGTACGTGTAGAAAAAGTAAAAATTAGTTGCTATGTGAAAAATTGAAATTTGGTTTTCTTTGGATGTCAGCAGTAAAAACAAAAGACATATGCAATGAAAAATGACTATGTCTGAGAAATGTTTAAGAACTTCAAAATTGAAACAGTATAAAACAGTGTATTCGACGTAAGTTACTATCTTTTAACGATATTTATATTGTTTGTGTAAAGTTTTTGTCTATCTCTATGGTTTACTCCAGAATGAACAGGTCTTCAGAAACTGTTCCCAGAAAATTTAAAATATATATTTCATTTGTCATAAAATATAAAACCAAGGCTTTAATCAACATTTTTAGAGCCATTTAAGAGAAAATCAGAATGTTCCAAAGTGTTTTCAAGTTTTGGGGGATTTTCTTGAAAATCTTCCTGTCGCATCCTAGGTAGATGTTGAACTTAATATCAATTTTGGCATTTAAATGACTTCTCGATTTGAGTTATTGTATTCAAAGACTCACGGAGATAAACACTTATACACACATAAGTTTCTAAAAAACACTTAAATGCTTTTTATGACCCAGGAAACTCTAAAACGTGCATTTCTAGTGAAATCTTGATATTGAATTTTCGGGTAGAATGCAATGCCTTCTCTTCCTATGTGCGTAAAAGAGAGAGAGAGAGAGAGAGAGAGAGAGAGAGAGAGAGAGAGAGCGTAAATATACTTGCAACTTTCCAAGGCATATACTATGCACACATATTTCCTTCAGGCTAGTTTCATGAAGAAGCCAGGATAAGGAGTCTTTCCGCAGTGTTGCTAACCAAAGAATAGTCTTTCTCTGATGTTCTCAGCATTATTATGAATAGCCTATCTAATTTCCGGCGAACTAGCTGAATTATTAAGTGAAACTCAGTGCACATACATTATGTGAACCCAGCACTGCGTGTGAGATTTGTGGTGTACAAAGCGGGGTTTTCTGGGATCTCTGGTTTCCCCCACCATGAATTACACCGGTGCTCCATCTTCATTTCATGTGTCACCAGTGTCATCGCCTGCGGTGCCATAAGTAGTAAAAGCGGCCGTTAAACACTACGAAAAAAAATTGCTTGAACTTGGGGATTACAGACAGTATGAAACCTTAGGATTGATGCAAGGATATCAGGGTGTATAGCATACTTCATCTCTCAATGTTATCACTGTGCTGTGCTTCCGAAACCTACCAAATGAAGACTAGGGTGCCGAGCGCCCAAGAAAAGGTGTGCGTATATGTACAGTGCTCCCAAATCACCCTCCACGTCTTGAAGTTATTTGTGCACGGGACGTGGGTAATGTCGGTGTGTGTTGCAGGTTTTATGATTAATAGAAGTTGAAACAGTTATCAATTGCGGCTTTTTAAGTTTAAAGGCGTTTGAGTGTCTATACGTTAAGTACAAATATTACAGATACATACTTACGGGAGTGGGATTCGAACTCGGTACCTTTTAGTTAGAGCCCCGCAACCCTAAAATTCTCATACAAAGCGGATATATCAAAGTCATGGCAGACTGGATTTATTATTAATAATATCATTATTCTAATACATGAATTACGAAAAAGAAAACCAGAAAAGACATAAATAAAATTCTATAGGACAACCGACTCTTCTATAAGTATGTGAAGTATTGTCTTGAAGAAAAATGATATTAATGGAATAGATTCAGCGGAAAAGAAGTTTCTCAGAAGAGTAGAGGATGTACTAGATTGGATACAGAGAAACTATTATATAAGGAGTGAATTAAACCTGTTTGCAATTATACGTAGATGAAATAAAGGAATACAGGATCTGTTGGGCGAACTATCTAAGAAGATTGAAAAAAGAATAGCTGTCGAAACAGTATTGGATTGCAAGCCACAACAGAGAAGATATGTCTGTCGACCATGAGCAAGGTGGAAAGCTGAAGAAGCAGACTCTCCTAATCCATGAACTGCAGAGAACAAGAAGAAAAAAATTACGAAATATTACATTTGTATTCATATTATAAACATAATATGATGATACGAAATAGAAAAGTCTTTTGCATTCCTTCACATTACAGTCTCGACCAGTATTGCATAACAGTAGCAGAAACGGTCTTATTACTTAGTTCCTGATAAGTAGAAGGGACATAAGGGAATACACTAGGCTAAACCCAGAGTCAAATGCTTTAAAAGTTATCGCTATGCGATTGTCATTGAAGCTCAGTCCTCTTCCATGACCGGGAGTAAAACAAAAGAGAGATGAAGCAGATGCGGGCTTTCCGTTTGAGATTCAAGTATTTAAAGTTTGAAAACAATAACACAGAGTATTTCGGAAATTGTTACCCCAAACAAACAAACAAACATAACTTCCCATGACAAACATTGTGTGTTTTAATGAGATCTATATTTTTATGTTTTTTTTTTTTCCTATCTCTTAAGGTTTACCAGTTGTTCAAAATGATTCAGAATGAAAAAAAAAAACTTCAGGGACTATTCCCATGAAATTCACAATACACATTTTATTTACCATGTATATACGTTTAATATATGCCATTGAACCAGAATTGTTACAGCTACATTATAGAAAATAAAAATTTTCGAAAAATGATCTAAAGGGAGGTTTGATGTTGGGGATTTTCTTAAAAATGTTTGTGTCGTATGCTTGAAAAATGTTTTCATTTTTAGTTAAATGGTAAATTAAGGGGTTAATTGCCTTAAACAAGATAACTAACACAATTTAAAGATGCTACGCCTGAACTCTGGTGCCGAACTCAAATGGAGGCCATTCTGATAACCGAAGAAAACCCTACTTTCCAGCGAGAGGATAATCATAATAAAAGAAACTACAAAAAGTTCAGCATTAAAGTCAATTTACTACAAAAGGAACCAATATAAGTCGACTGGTTGTAAGGGTAGATGTGGCTACTAGGTCCGCTTCCATCCTCGCCGCTCGGCGTCCAACACGAGAGGGCGTGGAAGTTCCGGTAACAGTAACGGCGCTTGACGTTGGAAGGACATTTCTATAGAAGGAACGTGATAGGTAAAGGATATTATCCGTCAGGGTCGGGACGTTCAGATCCTGACGGGTTGTATGTTTACCACGGTGAATTGGTGACTATTTGCAGATAGCGGGATAGCAGGACTTCGAGGTGGCCTAGGTGAGTTCTGGCGGCGACGTAGGCGTATGTGATGGCAGGCCGTAAAACATACCTGTAGAGAAGCAGATTGTTAGGTATGGACATCACCGAGCCTCTGATTGAGCATCCCCGTGTGTTTCTAGCTTTGTTCTGGAAGAAGTTGGTACTGTCCATAATGTCAGACGTCCTCTAATGGGCCTCCTCATCGGCAAGTCTGATAGGCGGAACATCCTCCAGATGACGTCGGCTGCTGTTGAGAGCCTAACTCTTCTGTGGACATGAAGGCGTCATATCTTAACCCTTAGTTGCCGGCATTAGTTTGCTATATATGCTGTTTTTCCTCTAATTCCTGAACCAGCTTTCCTTTACAATACCAAAAGCACCATCAACGAAGCAGCTTGAATGTCCATGAGCGTTAAGGCGTGGTCTGTCCATTTATTTAAAGCGCGATTTCGAATCTCAGCATCTAAAATAAAATGTGTCTGTGGAAAAGGATAGGGAGGACCCAGTTAAAATAAGCGTTGTAATGGACTGCTTGGAACCTGACAGAGTTACATTTTGTCTGTAGTTATATGCGTTTTCTCTTTTGATACTGCAATTTTATTGCAAAAATTTAATATTTTACAATATAAAACAATCTTATATTATTTATATTTTGCTCTGTAAGTTAATATAACATAAAATTATCCATAGATATGTGTTTTCACAACGCTATTAATCTTCAGGATTATCAGTACCGAGGATATGCCGGGATTTCGTCCCGCAAGAGTTATTTTACGTGCAAGTAAATCCACCGACATGGGGCCGTCGCTTTTAATCACACTTAAAAACCATCGGTTAAGGCTATTATTGTTGTTTCTGCTACTAACTCTAGAGTACAAGTGGAACTTATAAGTACCGAGAGGCAACAAAGGGTTGAATCAGGTGGTGAGGAGATCGGAGTACTACTGAATCCCATGGACTGTGGTGAGGAGATTGGAGTACTGCTGGATCCCTTGGACTATGGTGAGGAGATCGGAGTACTGCTGGAAAACTTGGACTATGGTGAGGAGATCGGAGAACTACTACTTCCCTTGTACTGTGGTGAGGAGATCGGAGTACTGCTGTATCCCTTGGACTGTGGTGAGGAGATCGGAGTACTGCTGTATCCCTTAGACTGTGGTGAGGAGATCGGAGTACTGCTGGATCCCTTGGACTGCGGTGAGGAGATGGAGTACTGCTGGATCCCTTGGACTGTGGTGAGGAGATCGGAGTACTGCTGTATCCCTTGGACTATGGTGAGGAGATCGGAGTACTGCTGGATCCCTTGGACTATGGTGAGGAGATCGGAATACTGCTGGATCCCTTGGTCTATGGTGAGGAGATCGGAGTACTGCTGTATCCCTTGGACTATGGTGAGGAGATGGAGTACTGCTGGATCCCTTGGACTATGGTGAGGAGATCGGAGTACTGCTGGATCGCTTGGACTATGGTGAGGAGATCGGAGAACTACTACTTCCCTTGTACTGTGGTGAGGAGATCGGAGTACTGCTGTATCCCTTGGACTGTGGTGAGGAGATCGGAGTACTGCTGTATCCCTTGGACTGTGGTCAGGAGATCGGAGTACTGCTGGATCCCTTGGACTGCGGTGAGGAGATGGAGTACTGCTGTATCCCTTGGACTGTGGTGAGGAGATCGGAGTTCTGCTGGATCCCTGGACTGTGGTGAGGAGATCGGAGTTCTGCTGGATCCCTTGGACTGTGGTGAGGAGATCAGAGTACTGCTGTATCCCTTGGACTGTGGTGAGGAGATCGGAGTACTGCTGGATCCCTTGGACAGCAGTTCTAAGCTGCGTGGATGTAGAGGTGACCGCGAACAAGAACTGCGTGCATCGTGGCAATGACGGCAAGGTGTTGATATAGAGAAGGGATAGAGTGGGTCCCCGGACTCTACTTTGGGATACATCAGAATTGACCGGACGGGGTAAGGGAGTTCCGGCCGGCCACTCAGCAGTCTAACTCCCACTCTGGCTACTTGCAGCTCCTTCATAGCACTTACTAAGCAATCCAATTGCGCTTGCCACATCTGCCACTCCCCTCTGGAAAATTAAACGCCCTCGTCGAATGATCAAAATTACATACAAAATGGCATACCTGAATAAAAACAATAATATTTAAAATGTTAATATCTGAGCTAAGAAAACTAGAATTATGCAAGCCCATGTGGTAACGCCTTACGACACAATTATTTGTAACGGTCAGAGGAACCGCACCAAAAATAACCAAAAACCAAGAAATAAGACACATAATTTACATTCAAAAGTAACTACAAGAGAAAACAGAAATTTACCAAAAACCATTACACTTTAGGCACCAAATGCCACAATGAATATTTAGTACTCAAACTGCTCAAAAAGCACATATTTAACTTGCAAACTTCAATAAAAACTACCAAAGGTTAATAAAATTCCCTATAACGTGGCTACAGAAGCACATTAACCCATCATGCACCCAAGCAACCGACTAAAACTGCATTTCGCCGAAAATTTTAACTCGCGGAGAAAAAAACAGGGATTACCCGGCGCCTCCACATGATGTTCACAGGCATTAAATACGTATATGTACATTAAATACATACCTATACATATACGTAAATACAGACACAAACATGGACCTTTTAACAAAAATATGTTTCTTCTTACTTTCTCTAAACGTACTATGTACATAGTGTATAGAGAATGTATTGTACTCCACCCAAAAATTCGATACCGAGATTTCACCGGAAATATGTCTTAGGGTCCCGTGTATCCAAAACAAAGCATTTTCAGAAAACTGTCCGTGTGTGTGAGTGTCCATGTTTGTGTGTCCGTGTGTCCATGTAACTGTGAACACGATAGCTCAAAAACGAAAAGTCGGTAAAATACCAAAGTTGGTATTTAAGTTTAGTATCTTCCAAGGATGCGACTCGAAGATTTTGAGAAAACTCCCTCACCCCAAACTACCCTTTACATGAAACTTTTTTCCAAAATTTTGATTTTCTTCAAAATGGCTCTAATGGTTTTGATTAAAATTTCGTATATTAAAAATAAAGCGTATAAAATGTATATCTTGAATTTTCTGGAAATAGCCTCTGATTACTACTTTCTTCTAGATGAGTTTTACGGAATTTTAAACAACTACCAAACGGTAAGAAATGGACAAAAACTTACAACACAAAAAATGTAGAGCACAATTTATCTTATATACATTTTTTTTTTCGTGGAGTTGATTGTTTTTTAGATACTCCATGTTTTTGGTTTTAGCTTTAAAAAGCATAATTTTCTCATACAGGAATTTAACAATTCCATTCCATACCAACAAAGGAACTTCAGTCACATAGCAACCAGCATATTTTGGCTATCACTTTAACCAATAGTACTCCCTTATTTCGTTTCTACTTACAAGAAAGCAAGTTATAGGAATATTTCTGCTGATTTTTCTCCATTAATATGAAGTAAATAGAAGCATAAGCTTTTTAACAATGATTCGTTGCACAGATAGAGGAATAAAATTGAGGACCTTCTACAATGTACGTTGTGCATACGTGCTAGAGAAAGTAAAAAAATTCTAATACGCATTCATAAACGTATCCACATCTGAAGTGCTAATGGCCGTCACACTGTTTGATATTTTAGATGGCTGTAAATTGTTTTCATCGTTTGGAATCCATTAACGGTATGAATACTCATGGGCGTACCCAATCAGATTACAAATCGGCAGCTGTACCATTGAGGCCGTGCCTTTCTCTTTTTTAGTAAGAACGTGAGTAGCTTAATATGTTGCTCATGGAAGCAACATTAATATATTCCACATTTCCAGGAACTCCTTTTATCGGGTGCATTACCCGCGAAATGTAATTACAAACATGAGATACGTGTTCATATGGAAGCACAGAATCCCTTAATGAGTGTGGTGCTAATGAGGCAAGGGGAAAGTTTTCAGTAAGTAGAAAAGTTGCAAGTACTGTGCGGGTCGGGCCAACAGCACACAAGTTCATAATATCACTATTCTATTTCGTTGCGTTCTAAGGTTTTATCTTGCCATTTACAGTACAGTGGTCGGCAGTGAACTTATGTAACATTTAAGGTAAAATTAAGTCCTTATATTGGGCATAACTGTGCATAAATTAGTTTAATATCGATAAACTTATCTACTGACATATTCCTTAAAACTTAAACTTCCTTTTAGAAACTCCAAAAGTCATAAAAATTGACATATAGATCAAGAGTAAAACTTTTTTGGTTGATGAGGAAATTTCTCTTTAACTTGATTCAGAGTTTATCATTGTGGTTATGATACTTGTATATTAAATACCTATGTAATAATATGTAAGTGCAAGCAGTGATATATTATTTTCAGATAAGTTATCAACTAAAGTAAAAAGAAACACAATTAAAAGCAAAGATTCCATAGATTCAACCTGCGTGAGATGACATATTATTACGTCGTTCGAAAATGTCCTCAAATTTTCCAGAACTTTATGAAAAACCTGATGTGTTCCATCCACATGACTTTCTCTATATCTCTGCAACAAATTATTGTTAAAAAGCTTATGCTTCTATTTACTTCATGCTAATCGAGAAAAAGATAGCAATCAATAGTCTTATTACTTGCTTCCTTGTAAGTAGTAGTGAAAGAAGGGAGTACCATAGGTTAAAGTGATAGTCAAAAGCTGGTTGCTATGTGACTGAAGTTACTTTGTTTTTATGGACAGGCGTTGACAAACTCCAGTATGAGAAAAGTAATTTTTTCCAAGCTGAAACAAAAATCAAGGAATATTTGAAAAACGATAACTCAACGAAAAAAATGCATATAACACAAATTGTGAGTTTTAACGTGCTCTACATTTGTGGTGGTAATTTTTGTTCATCTCTTACGGTTTAGCAGTTATGCAAAATTCCGTAAATTCATCCAGAGTAAAGTAGTCTTCAGAGGCCTTTCCCAGAAAATTGAAGATATACATTTTATTTTTAGGTACATTTCTTTAATATGTGATATGTTAATCAAAATCTTTTGAGCCATTTTTACGAAAATCAAAATGTTCGAAAAAAGTTCCATATAGTTGGGGGTGGGGGATTTTCTTGAAAATCTTCGGGTTGCATCCTTGGAAGATACCAATCTTAAATTACAAGTTTGGTGTTTAACGGTCTTTTCATTTTTGAGCTATGATGTCGATAGGCGCACACACAGACACACACCTTTTTCTGAAAATGCTTTTTTTTTTAATTCAGAGGGACCCAAAATATGTATTTCCGGTGAAATCTCGGTATCGAATTTTTGGGCGGAATGCAATACCTTCTCTATACACTATGATGCATAGTATATGTAGAGAAAGTAAAAAAACAACACAAAATGGCTACAAAAAACTATAAGACCTAAAACATATTAAAGTAATGAAATACATCTTGTTCCATTCACATGACTTCCTTAACCCGTTCTGTAACACACTGTTCTTATAAAAACCTCCTGCTAATTAAGATAAACGTTAGCAGAAATGGTCTTAGTTCCTTATAAGTGGAAAGGAAATAAGGCAACATATTTGGCCAACGCGATAGTGAAATCCTTTTAGTGAAATTATTGCTATGTGAGTGAAATTCATTTCCCTTTCAATGACCAGAAGAAAACTAAGAAAATGGAATTACAAATTCCTGGTTCAGCAAAATTTAGGCATTTTAAACAACTAACAAGGAATATTTCAGAAAAGAGAAACTCCACAAAATATTTATATGACAAAATTGGTGTATTTTAACATGATACTGGTACTCTCGAAATTCCATTTTGCTGTCCTATTGCCCTCACAGGTTTCCTAGAACTACCTTCCAAGTTTCGTCTAGTTTTGCCTCAGTAAGAACGTGGCAAGTTTGTTGCCTTTTCTTGTCATTTACAGAACCCGTTTCGTTAAAATGATCCACGAGGTGCAATATGTATTCCTACACGGAAGGAGTCGTTTCGTCTAGTTTTTGGCAGGTTTTCTTCGTCCAGAAAAATGCTCTTAAAATGTACACCTGCACATGCTAGTGAATATGCGGCAGATATTCCGTCTATGTTACCAGGGACTCCACTATACCAGGTGGTTCACCTGTCCCTTATTATTCTTGGAGATAGGCAACACTTCATAGCAATAAGGTCGAAACTGCCGTTCTAGTTGACCATTTGGTAACCAAGCAAATCTAGTGTGATTTTCATAGGAAAAGAGTTCTTAGCAGCAATAGTTACCTTCATTCCATAAGCATACGTTTGATAACTCCTGTTACAGTACATGCTATATCTATAGGATTGCCGTCATATGTTCTGCAACGTGAATTATAATGTATAGAGGTTAAACTAACGGCTTAAGGTACAAAACTCTGATGTGTTCCATTCACATGACTTTCTCTACATCTCTGTAACAAATTATTGTTAATAAGCTTATGCTTTTATTTACTTCATTCTAATGGAGAAAAAATTAGCAGAAATAGCCTTGTTACTTGCTTCCTTGAAATAAGGGGTTAAAGTGAAAGCCAAAAGCTGGTTGCTATGTGACTGATGTTCCTTTGTTTACTTGTACAGGAGTTGACAAATTCCTGTATGAGAAAGGTATAGTTTTTCACAGCTGAAACTTAAAACAAGGAATATCTAAAAAACGATGAACTGGACGAAGAAAATGTATATAACATATCTTGTGTGTTTTAAGATGCTCTACATTTTTTGTGTGCTAAGCTTTTTTTCCATCTCTTACGGTTTAGCAATTATGCAAAATTCCGTAAATTTCATCCAGAATAAAGTAGTCTTCAGAGGCTGTTCCCAGAAAATGCAAGATACACATTTTATTTGTCAGGCAAATGTCTTTAATATACGATATTTTAATCAAAATCGTTAGAGCCATTTTTGAGAAAGTCAATATTTTTGAAAAAGTTACATTTAAAGGGTTGTTTGGGGTAAGGGCATTTTTCTCAAAATCTTTGTGTCGCATCCCTGGAAGATACTAAATTTAAATATCAAGTTTGGTATTTTACAGACTTTTCGTTTTTGAGTTATCGTGTTCACGGACATACGGACACACTGACACACATGGACCTTTTTCTGAAAATACTTTTTTTGGATACAGGGAACCCTAATACATATTTCCGGTGAAATCTGGGTATCGAATTTTTGGGTGGAGTGCAATACCTTCTCTATACACTATGTAAATAGTTCGTGTAGAGAAAGTAAAACGGAGTCACGCAACGGTTATACAGAGATCAGGAGCGGAGAGGGAAACATGTGTGACACTATTCCTACAAGTTTTAATGGAAAAAGCGGGCCCAAAAACTGTACCTCAACTGGTTAATTTCATGTTCCTTCACTACCTCCAGGGTGTCAGCTGTTTGAGTCCCACAGTCTGTGTTGACTTATTTTTCTTTATGTATTATCCATCAAAGTGAAAAATTAGTTTAGTGTTTGTCACGGTAATAAATGAAGATGTAAACTAAAATGTATACGATTTAACAACGAACGGCCGCCCATTTTACGTGTTCTTCAGTTTTCGATCCTTAATTTTCATTCTCATTATTTTGAAAAAGAATCCACTAAGGTTTTAAGTAATACTGGACTGGTAAAGTTAAAATAAACATAAATAAAGGGAACAACAATAAAAGAAACAAATAACCAAGTTTAACAAATGTTCCGACATCTTACCTAGTTTTGTGTCAAATCAGGAAGAAAGAAAAAGGATGGGGGCAATTGACAACGTTTTGGTAGGATTCGATTCTGAATGAAACATCTTGGAACTCAAGCTAACCGCCTGCGTTAACCAATACGCTATTGCTCAGCTATAGCTTGCAGCGTCAAAGTCTTTAATGTTGGTATGCAGAAGATGGGTGTTGGGAACAATATTTGCATGTACGCTGTAATCTGCGGGCTGCATAAAACCAGAGAATCAGGGACAGGTGAACCACCTTGTATTAATAGAAACTTGAAGATGGAAATAATTTTCAAGTATTCTGTTGAAGAAGTTTGAATTAATTACAACAATGGAAGGATTAAACTATAGGGTAAATTAGTAAAATATATTGTATACCAATAGTTTTATATCAGCCAACCTACCTACGGGAGGTCTATTGTGACTACTCCCCTCAGGGGGAAGGGATGAAATGCAAAAAAATACATGCTTAAAGCAGAGAGGTTACAGAGACGCGCGGAAGTCGTTCTTGTTACGAAGACCCTCCCATTATAGGATTTGCCCTGATAGAGCGATGAACCAGTTCAGCGAAGCAGTATACGGGAGGAAATCTTTCCTTGGAGGAAGCATTCGCGCCATCAGCCTGGCACTCCCTCACACCACGAAACCCTGAAGGTCAGCTAGAACATAAAAAAGACACGGAATATAAATACAATTAAAATATGAAGTCGATTTTCATGTATTATTAAATAATAACATACATTGAAAAACATTCTACTTAGACAAAATTGTCATAGAAAATAATATATAGAACAGATTCCACGTTTAAATATTTGAGATGTGACATAGCCAACCAAGAAACTAAAAATACGTACACAAAAAATAAACTATCGGATTAAATGTGGACCATCAAAAGAACCTTAGAACAAAAAAAAAAAAACAAAGTCAAAGAAACTTAACCGTATAAACCCAATAAAACAATGGCTATTCCCTTAGTATTACATAAAATTGAGAATTGAAGTCAAATTAAAATATAAGATCAAAATACAAGCAGTTAACATGTTATTTCTTCAAATTGTTAAAAAATACATAAAAATAGAAAGAATTAGAAATGAAACTATCAGAGACAAATTAATTATATGCGATTGAAAATCAATGCAATAAATACAAAATGAAATTTAGAAAATATCTAATCAGAATGGAATATTATAGAATAAAAAGATGAGCTAATCTAAACAACCCAAGTGGAACAAGAGATACTGCTCAGCCCTGTAGAAGATGGGCTTCAGTTTGACTTCGACAGAATTGGCCATTCATCTAAATTTTGAAGATGATAATGATGATGGTATATGATTCGCCAGTATTCGCCAACTAGAAAAACATAAAAAGATAAGGTAGGAATCCATCTCACTCAGTGTGTTTATTTACTTCGCCTGTTTTACCCCTTAAGAGCTAAGGTCTCCTACCTGTTGAAAGCCTAGTTCAAATACACTAATTAGGGAAGCTAAATCTAAGATGCACATTTCATTCTTATCCTACACAACACATACATTTACATTAACATTAGTACTATTTTTATAGTAAACGTTTGAAACGTTCTTCCTATTACTCTGTGCCTTTTACATAAATTTGTAAAATTTCCGAATTAACCTGTCTCTCGCATACCTCGACCACAGATGCCCCACTTTCTGTTTAAAGAAGTCCGTCCACCTGTTCTGCTTGCCCACGCATCTTATTCCTTTTTTGGGGTTCTAAATAATTCTTCTAGAAGTCCATCTATTATACATTCTTGCAACGTGGCCTCCCCATTTGCATTTGAGACGCTCCGTCATGATAATTGGGCCTCCCCTACCCTTACTCCTCTGGTCTCCTCGCTGCACGTTCTATCTCTGAAAGTTATCTGTAGATTCCTCTCCATTTTTGTTATACCTGGATCATTCTCTTATTTCTTCTTTCAGCAACCATTTTGACTGTCATACAGCATAAATAGTGTTACATATTTCTCTAGTACCACCACCATTTAGCTCAACTTTACTATGTCATCTCTTAGAATATATTTTATGGTCCTAATTACTTTCCGTGCCTGACCGATTCTCCTCTTAATTTCTTTTTAAGTATTCATTTGAAGCAATAACATTTGGAATAGGTCACCGTTTATACAGACTGTTACCCTCAATGGCTTAATGGTTATATTGCTATCGTCTTATAGCCAAGGTTGCTCAAATCCGGCAGAGGTCAATGGATGTTTTTGGGCGTAAAAGTTCTTAGCATGGTTTCCTGCGTAAGGGAAGTAAAGCCGTTGGTCCTGTGTCATGAATTTACGGCACGTAAAAGATCCTCAAGCCTGACAAAAAGGTCTCTGAGCAAAATTCAAGGAAATTAAAGCCCAATATAGAATGGGACGATGCAAACAATAGTAGTTAAAAAGTGCCCATTTATTAAACTCCATTTCGTTTATCTCGCTATCCCCTTTGTCAAAAGCTTTGTGTACCTGGGGTTCATTTTAAGCCCTGATTCTTTCAATTCCTTACAGAGATATGAATAAATTTAATAAAATATCTAAAACTTAAATAAAAGTAAGAAGTAGAAGAGACTTTATAAAAATATAATAGAGAAGGAATTTGAAGTTGCTGCCAGATTTCTAGCTCCTTCAAATGCAACGCAACCTAATTATTCTCATAATATCAGCGACTTCATATCGTTCGCATATTTTCACAAATGTTCTTGTTCTTTATTTGCATTATGTTAAAATGGAAATATTTTATAAACAATGTAGATGCTTTCTTTCGGGTTTAGCCTCAGGCATGAACTTTTAATTGGTCCTTACTGAGAATTTTAATTATTCGTATATACGTTTGTTTGTTCGGAGTTAGTAACAAAAAATGCATTACTAAACATTCCTCCTGCCTCGAGCAGTCTTCTTTACTTTTGGGCCGCGAAAGTATACAGGGTTAACAAACAATACGTTCTGCTTACAGTGCAGGAGTCTCTTAAACGTTTTAAATGAATTTATTGGGCCTGTGTACGTCAGGTAATATTTTGCAAGAATTTTAAAGTATTCATAGCATGAGTATGGAATATTAAATATCAGCAAAGTTTTGCCTTTAGATCTCCATTTAGTTATTTATTGTTATTATGTATTATACTTAATTTTCAAATTTTGCAAAAACTGCTTCGGATAGTTATTGTGACGGGCTAGAACACATTTTAGAAGTACCCTTTTTACTTTCTCTATACGCCTTATGTGCATAGTGTATAGAGACGGTATTGCACTCCACCCAAAAATACGATACCCAGATTTCACCGGAAATATATGTTTTATGGTCCCCAATATCCAAAAAAAAGCATTTTCACAAAAAGGTCCGTGTGTGTGTCCGTGTGCCTGTGAACACGATAACTCAAAAACGAAAAGTCGGTAAAAAAGCAAACTTGGTATTTAAGTTTAGTATCTTCCAGGGATGCGACACGAAGATTTTGAGGAAAAATTCCCCCACCCCTAACTACCCTTTACATGGAACTTTTTCCGAAAATTTTGATTTACTCAAAATTGGCTCAAACGATTTTGATTAAAATTTCGTATATTAAAGATAAATACCTGAAAATGTATATCTTGAATTTTCTGGAAATAGCCTCTGAAGAGTAGTTTATTCTGGATGAATTTTACTGAATTTGGAATAACTGCTAAACCGTAAGAGATGGACAAAAACTAACTCCACAAAACATTTAGAGCTTGTTAAATCACACAATTTATGTTATATACATTTTTTCGCGAGTTCGTCGTTTTTGAGACATTCCTTATGAAAAACTTATACCTTTCTAATACAGGAACTTGTCAACTCCTATCCATATAAATGAAGGAACTTCATTGACATAGCAACCAGCTTTTGACTATCATTTCAACCTATAGTAGTCCCTTATTTCGTTTCTACTTACAAGGAAGCAAATAATAAGCCTATTTTTGCTTATTTTTTCTGATTAGCATAAAGTAAATAGAAGTATAAACTTTTTAAGAATAATTTGTTGCAAGGATATAGAGAAAGTCATGTGAATGGTACACATCAGATTTTATTAGTATTTTAGAGTGAATAATTTAGCGGACAATGGGAATGAAATCCTGACTACAATCGGCCAATAACTCGAAAAACCCTTTTTATGGCATATGTCTGCTGGAGTCTTTGGACATCCATAGAGAATCAATACATAGATATTAAAGATCTACTACAATATACCTGTTTCCTTTAAACTATATTATAAAACAGCCTTTTTCTCAAAACTATATTTTCTCACTTTCAAAATGTTCCACGCGTCTCAGTTGTTGTTTAAAGAATACTTAAGTCTCGGAAAATGCGCAAAAGTGTCTCTCTAATATTATTACAGTCGGTAGAGCTATTCTAGTACAAAAACTATTTTATTTATTAAAAAGACTTAGTTTTAGAGAATAACATTTCTAACTGTTTAAAACAAAGTCATAAGTCAGTAATTCAAGTCTTGTGCTATCCCCATCTAAAGCTTTTGCGTGTGATTAGAAACCTGCAATTCAAAAACTGCCAACTACTTTTCTTAAATTTTAAAGTGAATGGAACATTTTGACTATGTAGTACATTTATATAATAAAATGTATGAAATAATTTATTGTAGATTATTTATGCAATTTTAATGACACTAAAATTTTCAGAAAAGCCTACAGAAATGTATAAAAATTTGAAGTTTCACTTCCTGTAACTCTTTTAGAATTCTTCTCATCTCAAACAGCTGTGCTTGATACACATTCACTATATTATAATTTCTAAAAGCTTAGCTAAGGATTTTGATTAAATTATAGTAAGTTTAAACCACTGTTTAGTAATAAATGTTAAACTTAGTTTCATTTTTGCATTCTCTAGTTTACACTAATATTCAATTTCACTGGTTTTACATATTTCCATGACAACTAAATCTAATGTATTAAAAAAAAAAAAAAAAAAAAAAAACGCGCGCGCTATAAGAGCTCAACCTTAAAAAAGAATTTGTGGGAAAAAACCGTGACATGGAGATTTTAAGGACATTTTGTCAACCCAAATTACATTTTAGCTCAACGACTTTGATTGAAATATAGATATTTAACATAGTTAACTCCATGGCACGACAGCTCACGGGGAGCCTTGGCTAGTTATATGACCATAAAAGACACACCTTGAATTTTCTGGGAGGAATCTGTTAAGTCTCTTCATTTGGAAGGGATTTCGATAATTCTGTTCTAAAGATAGACCTTAAGCTCGGATTCTTCTATCCCCTTTTCCTACAACGAAATGTGTATTGGCACTTTATCTCAATTAACATTAAGTAGACACAAATATATCTGTGGCAAAATATTGTTTAGAGATTATGTTAAAATAAATGACATTTATCATTTTAGTAGTCGTAAGCTTCCACGGTTGGTGTCCAAATTATAAGTAAAGGAATTTTACAGGCTGAGAAGCCGTGGTCTGTCGCAGTTTTTCAGGTCCAGATGTTTCGTTCACGACTGCGGTGAACATCTTCAGTGGCGTCGTCTAAGTCTCTTCGGTGAAAGTTTGGTCGCAACTGACTCATTCGCTGAAATACCGGCAGTATTTATATTCAGGATGCTCTCACGCGATTGGTCCGGCTGAAGCTGCCTGTGCGGCGGTGGTGGAGGGAGGAAGTTAGCCACAGTGCTTTTGATTCCTGATTGGTTCGGATAATTTCGTTGGGTTTGTACCTGTTTGATGTTCTCAAGTAGCGGATGCCAGTTGTTGCTTAGATTTGAATCTCTTCTTTCCTATTAGAGTTATTAGGATGTTTAGAAATTTCTATTGCTTCACGTTGAAATCCATCATGGTAATAAGGCATAGATGAGAAAACGGCTGTTTCATGATATTGAATTATGTGGTCCCCAAGGCATAGATGAGAGAATGGCTGTTTCATGATATTGAATTATCAATTCAATGGCTGTTTCATAATACTGAGTTGTGTTCCCCAACAGCAGTTGCGACCAAGCCTTCACCGAGAAGACAGACCACGCCACTGAAGATGTTCACCGATGGCGTGAACGAAACGTCTCGACCTGAAAATTCCAGCTGACCACGGCTTCTCAACCCGGAAAATTCTTCTAGCTATAATATATCATTAGTACTTACTTAGCCTTGTAGAAGCCGAGAAAGTCATATGAATGTATCCTATCACATTTTAACTTAATAAACTAACTGTTAAAAATACAAAATCAATCAAGAGACTACGTAAATTTTTAAGATTAGGCATAGAAGTTTTATTTAGAAACTCCTCCAGCTCCAAACAAGTATAGTTTTATTTAGAGTTTTGAGCCTTCAGCACAAACTATATGAAAATAATTTTGCAGTTTATATTCGGGATTTTTCTTGTTTGTATGGACAGGAGTTGACAAATTCCTGTATGACAAAAGTATGTATTTCAAAACTGAAGCTAAAAACAAGGAATATCTTAAAAACTATCAACTCCACGAGAAAAATGTGTATAACATAATTTTTTTGTTTTAATTTGCTCCACATTTTCTGTGCGGTAAGTTTTTGTCGATCTCTTAAGGTTTAGCAGTTATGCAAAAATCCGTAGAATTCATCAAGAATAAAGTAGTCTTCAGAGGCTATTCCCAGAAAATTCAAGATATACATTTTATTTGTCAAGTAAATATTGTAAACATATGAGATTTTAATCAAAATGGTTAGAGTTACTTTTAAGAAAGTCAACATTTTCGAAACTTTTTCCATGTAAAGGGTAGTTTGGGGTGAGAGGATTTTTTGAAAAACTTCGTGTCGTATCCGTGGAAGATACCAAACTTCTATACCAAGTGATTGTTTTCAATTATCTTTTCATTTTTGAGCTTTGCTGCCCACAGACACACACAAACACACAACGACAGAGAGACACACACACGGACATTTTTCTAAAAATTATTTTTTTGGATTCAGGGGGTTTCAAAACATTTATTTTTGGTGAAATCTCGGTATCGAATTTTTGTGTGAAATACAATATCTCCTCTATACACTATGTACATAATACGTGTATAGAAAGTAAAAATTGAAGCAGCTCATATGATCGAATTATCTTCGATTAAGGTTTTTGTAAAATTCTCACTTAAAACCGCGGTGTTTTTGAAGGATGGCTTTGAATTCTATATGACACTGCCAGCACCGTAGACGTCATCGATGATGTAGAAGAATCTCTCGGTGTTTATTATCCTCAAGGAACGGCCAAAATTATTGGTTGTGAAGTCGATGTGGAATCCGAAGTGTGTGCTAACTCAAAAGAGCGAAGCATCGGAAGAACTTATGAGATCAGGGAAGCTGAGTGATGCTGTGCATGCTTGGAAATATTAATGGAATTCCATACAGCTGAAGGAAGGAGAAAATATTCTAGTCAAAAAATAATGGCTTGTTCTGTTGTAAAACTTTCAAAATTATAGGAAAAAATCTAATGTGTTCCATTCCCATGACCTTCTCTACATCTATGCAAAAATTGTTAAAAAGCTTATTGTTCTATTTACTTAATGCTAATCAAAAATTAGCAGAAATAGTCTTATTACTTGCCTCCTTGTAAGCAGAAGCGAAATAAGGGAGTACCATAGGCTCAAGTGATAGTCAAAAGCTGGTTGCTATGTGACTGAAGTTTCTTTGTTTGTATGGACACGAGTTGACAAAGTCCTGTGTGAGAAAAAAATACTTTTTTAAAGCTGATCCATAAATAAGGAATATCTCAAAAACGCCCACTTCATGCAACAAATGCATACAACATAAATTGTGTTTTTAATGTTCTCTACATTTTTGGTGTGGTAAGTTTCTTTCCGTCTCTTATAGTTTTGCATTTATGCAAAATTCCGTAAAATTCGTCCAGAATAAAGTAGTCTTCAGAGGCTATTCCCAGAAAATTCAAGATATACATTTTATCGGTCAGGTAAATACCTTTAATATGCGATATTTTAATCAAAAACGTTAGAGCTATTTTTGAGAAAATCAACATTTTCGAAAAAAGTTCCATATAAAGGGTAGTTTGGGGTAGGGGGATTTTTCTCAATATCTTCATGTCGCTTCCTTGGAAGATACTTAACTTAAATACCAAGTTTGGTATTTTACCGACTTTTCGTTTTTGAGTTATAGTGTTCACAGACATACGAACACACGGACACACACACACACGAACTTTTTTGTGAAAATGCTTTTTTGGATATAGGGGACCCTAAAACGTATATTTCCGGTGAAGTCTCGGTATTGAATTTTGGCTAGAGTGCAATACCTTTTCTATACACGATGTACATAGTACGTGTAGAGAAAGTAAAACGGAAAGACGTAAAGGGATTTCAGGGAGAGACTCCATTTGGAACAATAAAAATTATCAATAATGAACCAGTAAAACATATAAATAAATGTCGTCATTTAGGCAATACAATAACTCCTAATACAAAGTACGTAGATATTAAAATATTACAGTTCTT
The DNA here is from genome assembly GCA_030762935.1 of Hymenopus coronatus. NCBI lineage: Eukaryota > Metazoa > Arthropoda > Insecta > Mantodea > Hymenopodidae > Hymenopus > Hymenopus coronatus. The sequence goes on from CM060894.1 coordinate 116,257,234, forward strand.
AATAAACAAAGTTAAGGTTTGCCTCTCACTAAAGAGGTACTGAGTTCCAATGTACTTTAGGCTGAGTTACCAGGGTTTTCCGTTATCCTGAAAAGACTAATTTTGGATAACACTTCGGTCTATAGATCCCGGGCTCATTTGAGCATAATTTCATGTTTTTCATTCATTAACTGTCTGGAATTACCCGCCATGTGAATGTACTTTAACTTTTACAAAAGAAAAAAAATACTCGCGCTGGGAGTCAAAAGAGATGATGCCATACATTTTTGCAATGTCCTACCGTATTATCACTAGCATATAGTTCGGAAACTTCTCCTGTATAAAAATAAATAAACCAAATGGTAGAGATAGCAGAAATTAGTTTATTGGTACTGTTAGACCGTAAACAACATTAGGAAGCTCGTGAAAAATTTAGAATTACAAGTAGTGTAGATAACTATTGTGCATGTATTAGAAGTATATTGCCAGGTAAATAGAATGCAACCCAATCTTAATTTCAAGCTGTTAAATAACTTATATCTATAGAACGACGTATTAGTTCCTTGAAACGCCTTTTAAAAATGGTAGTTATGTGGAGAGAGTGAGGGAGAGAGAAAACAGACCCTATGGTTTAAAACGTAGCTTTATATGATTATTATTATTATTATTATTATTATTATTATTATTATTATTATTGCTGTTGTTGTAAACAAACAGTATGTATTCTAATTTATATTTTTTGGAGCTGTATCTAAAGGAAACCAAGGTAACATCATGAGCTGTATGTATGTTGCAGACAATCGGTCTGGGGACTCCAGCATTTAGGCGCTGGTCTCCTGATTCCAAGGTCATAGGTTCAAACGTTGCTCAGACTGATATTTTGTAAGTGTGCTTAAAAGCGGTAGCCCCTTATCAGTATTGTATGTTAACGAACTTCTGCAAGAGAAAATTCCAGCACATCGGCGGCGTTGATTTAATCATAGAAATTGACAGTGTCGTTAATATATTTATACTTTCTCTATATGTATGAATACTATGTACATAGTGTATTGATATGGTATTGCACTCCACCCAAAAATTCGATACCGAGATTTCACCGGAAATATATATTTTAGGGTCCTCTGTATCCAAAAAAAGCATTTTCACAAAAAGGTCCATGTGTGTGTGTATGTGTGTGTGTGTCCGTGTGTCTGTGAACACGATAACTCAAAAACGAAAAGTCGGTAAAATACCAAACTTGGTATTTAAGTTTAGTATCTTCCAGGGATGCAACACGAAGATTTTTTAAAAAAATCCCCCCACCCCCAACTAACCTTTACATTGAACTTTTTTCAAAAATGTTCTTAAAAATGGCTCTAACGACTTTGATTAAAATATCATATATTAAAAATATTTACCTGAAAATAAAACGTATATCTTTAATTTTCTGGGAATAGCCTCTGAAGACTACATTATTATGGATGAATTTTACGGAATTTTGCATAATTGCAAAACCGTAAGAGATGGACAAAAAATTGCCATACAAAAAATATAGAGCATCTTAAAACGCACAATTTATGTTACAAACATTTTTTCGTGGATTTGATCGTTTTTTGAGATATTCCTTGTTGTCATTTTCAGCTTTGAAAAAACTTGTACGCTCTTGTCCATACAAAAAAAGGACTATCCAGCATTTGACTATCACTTTAACCTATGGTACTCCCATATTTCGCTTCTACTTACAAGGAAGCAGGTAATAAGATTATTTCTGATAGTTTTTTTTTTTTTCTGGATTAGCATGAAGTAAATAGAAACATAAGTTTCTAAAAATAATTTATTGCAGAGATGTAGAGAAAGTCATGTGAATGAAAAATATCAGATTTTTTTATTCTTGAGATAGTTTCAGCACTGTAAAATAGCTACAATTACAATACACTGTAAAAGAGATACAATTACAATACACTGTAAAAGAGATACAATTACAATACACTGTAAAATAGCTACAATTACAATACACTGTAAAATAGCTACAATTACAATACACTGTAAAAGAGATACAATTACAATACACTGTAAAATAACTACAATTACAATACACTGTAAAATAGCTACAATTACAGTACACTGTAAAAGAGATACAATTACAATACACTGTAAAATAGCTACAATTACAATACACTGTAAAAGAGATACAATTACAATACATTGTAAAAGAGATACAATTATAATACACTGTAAAATAGCTACAATTACAATACACTGTAAAAGAGATACAATTACAATACACTGTAAAATAGCTACAATTACAATACACTATAAAATAGCTACAATTACAATACAGTATAAAATAGCTACAATTACAATACACTGTAAAATAGCTACAATTACAATACACTATAAAATAGCTACAATTACAATACACTGTAAAAGAGATACAATTACAATACACTGTAAAAGAGATACAATTAGACTATTTTATAAATTGAATTACATTGGCAATGCTGAATGTAATAGTATTGCTTATTTAATTCCACTATAGATATGTTTATATACTACGAAAAGAAATGTTTATAAAGCTCTAGTGCTAAAAGAACAGGTTACAAAAACAGCAGAATAGACATATGATGCCACCATTTGCTTTTGAGGCCTGTACGCTACTGCCCTATACTTAATGTGCTCCATAAAAGCATATGCACTTCTTTTTTTGCATGCACATATAAACAAAGAGTATCAATATTAATGTTAACATGTAAAAATAAATATGTTTTCATTATGTACCACTAATGTAATGTCAGATGATAGTTTTCTAATAAATGTCAACAAATTAGAATGCATGTTTACAAATACGTTATAAAATTCACAATGCAAAAATGCACATATTTACAATTATGTACTAGAGTGAAAAATATAAAAGGACCAGGCTTTACAAACCTTGTGTCATTTCTAAATACTAAAAATTTCATTGGACACATGCATGCAGGTCAAAGTATACAGAAGCTTAATTTTAGTATAAAAACCACACACACACACTAATATTCACAATATGCAATACATATAATACTTATAAATACAATGATTATTACGTATTATCAGAGATATTTGTCTGTAGACTAAAATGATTTATTGCAAAGGTACTCATTAAGTGAAGCCTTAAAAGCCCTGATATTCCCTACTTTCTCTTCCAGATTACTGGGGAGAGAATTAAACATCTTGATTGTTTCACAATACACCTTTCTGAAGAGCAACGAGGAATTACATTGGGACGATGAATATATCCCTTTTGTCTAGTATTAATGTTATGAATTTCCATGTTTGTTATAAAACTATGTATATTAACTGCATAGCATTTTAAAATGGAATAATATATATTAACACAATTAAGGTGAGTATGCCCAACTATTGAAATAGTTCTATACACGACTGTCTGCTATAAGCATTACAGATTATTCGTGTAGCTTTCTTCTGTATCCAGAATATGCATTTGCTATCCGTGGAATTAACCCAGAATATTATCCCACACTCGATGATGGAGTTAAAGTAAGCAAAGTACATTAATTTAAGTATCAATTGAGTGAAATTTAACAAGTGCTCGGGGAGCAAACATGCTGTGCTAAATTAAGGTGTGATGGAGCTAATATGTGACTTCCAGCCCAAATATCTACCTGAAGGCTAAGAAATTTAGCTGTTCTATCAATGTATCATTAATTCCTATTTCTATGTGCGTTCGTGGTGAGCGAGTAGTTACAAATTTAATTGATTATGTGTTCTCAATGTTTACTAGGAGTTTGTTTGCTTTGAACTAATTGTATATACAGTTTAGAACATAGTTTAATTTTACTACATAGCCATTGAAATCTTTACTTGTTACTAGAACACTAGTGTTATCTGCAAATAAATAAACACTTGCAATACTGTTAATGTACAATGGGAGGTCATTTATGTAAACCAATAACAAAAAAGGCCCTAAGAACGATCCCTAGGAAACACCATGTTTTACTGATTTACATTCTGAGGCACTGTTTTGATTCTCATTGATGTTATTAATTTCGAGCCTTTGTTTTCTCTTCTCTACGTATGAAATGAACCAATCTAATGCGTTATCCTTTATTCCATAGAAATGTAGTTTTGCTATCAGGATCTCATGATTCACACAGTCAAAAGCCTTCACTAGGCCACAAAAGATTCCACCATGTTCATTTTCATTTAACGCTGTTCACACTTTATGCGGAGCTTGTAGGTTGCATTATCTGTCGCTACTCCTTTTCTAAAGCTAAACCGTTCTTTGGCAAATGAGCTGTTCTTTTCCGAGTAATTATAAAGCATATTGAACATTATTTTCTCAAATACTATAATTTGTTTGCCTTTTTTGAAAAGTGGTTTGACAATAGAGTACTTCATTCCATCAGGAAATATTCCACTCTTTGGTGATTCGTTACATAAATCGCTAAGAGGAATGCTTATTAAGTCAGAGCATGCTTTTAGGATTTTACTTGATATTTCATCATATCTAGGGCAAATTTATTATATTTTTTATTTCAGATGGTGTAGTCATTTTTACTTTAAACGCAGGGACTCTGTTTACAAAAAAGTTGTCAAGAAACTTAATGCTGATTCATTACATCCATAATTTACATTCAATATCTCTGTTACGTTCACAAAAGCAATTGTTGAAAATATCTGCGACTTTTTGTGGATCATCGATTTTTTGATTACCGGAATTCAGTGAAATTGAGGAGCTTTCTTGAGAGCACTTACCTGTTTCTCTTTTTATTATGTTCCGGGTAGTTTTCATTTCATATCGGAATTGGATATCTCGTTATTATAATGCAATATTTTAGCAGCTTTTGTTGTTTCTTTTGGAATGTTACAGTACTTTTTGTAGCGACATTTTAATTTTGGGGTGTCATGTTTCAATTCTCGGTATAATTTTCGCTTACGTTTACAAAAAGTTTTACTGCCTATGGTAATCCAGGTGTTATTTTCCTTCTTATTATGTATTTTATTATATTTGACTGGAATGGATGCTATTTCATAGATTTCAGTCGATGATTATTGTTGATTTTACTTAAACAATGTGAGAGTGCTTTAATCTGCCTTTTGTGTTCTACAATGTTTATAGTTTGGTTTTAATTTTAAGCTAATCTCTTTAATGAGAAGTGTTTGTGCCTCATGATCTGGAAGGCCATTTGCAAATGGCAAGGTTATTGAAGTTTTACTTCTATCTATATTTATGAATATGTATCTATTGCTGAAGATGAGCTACCCTGTTGTTGTAGGAAAATGTATTGTGTATGACAAGTAGTATGTAAAAAAATATAAAGTTGAGTTTATCCTTTCGAGGACTAGTTATAAGGTAATCAATATTAATGTCACCACAAATTATCACTTCTCTATTTCGTTTTAATATAAACTTTAAGGAATCATCCAACTGTTCTTGAATATCTCGTAGTTACCTAGTGGGGACCAATATAGGGATATTGTTGCAAAACTTATTTGATTTATGTTTAACTGAATTGCGCACATCTCTGTGTATATCTCAAAGCAAAAATTGTTAAGATTAATGATTTTATAAAGTATATCATGCCTTTGAAGTATGCAAACCGCTCCCTTTTGTAAATTTTGCCTTGAATATGCTGCTCCTAGAGAGTACTCATATTGTGAAATTGCCATGAATTCCTGTTCTGTTAAGTGATATTCGGATAAGCATAAAACAAGCGGCTGTAATTTTTCAGAAGAAAGGCTAAGAGCAACTTCATCAGCTTTGTTTCTTAAACCCCTGATATTTTGGTGAAATATAAACAACAAGCAACTGCTATCATTTATCTTAATAACGTTACTGATATTTTCTGTATTCCTAAAATTCTTTGTTGGTGAGCTTATGTTTATTTCAATTGACTTTTGAGATTTTCATTGCTATTTTTGGGGATTTCCTTTAACCTAAACAGGTCCTATCAGATATCAAAACAGGAATTCTACCCATGATCCTGTCGGCAATTAGCTGCGAAAGCTGCATTTTTCCTCTAGATCTGAGGTGTAGACTATGAGAAGTATAACCATCTCGGTCTATGCCACTAACATATATCATATCTTTGAGGCAGCACGCTCAAGTTGTAGATTGAACTTTCCATATGATAACGGAGTTTGCTTAATTTTACCTTTATAGTTGCAGCGCCAATACAATATGTTCATAAACTAGTCCATTCATATGAACGTAAGTACAATATGGACGAATAAGTGTAATAACATCATGGATATCAACCAATCACGGCTTCATTTTAGGATACCGATTCCGTAGAAGCGATAATAATCGATATTTGATAATTATGCAACCTGCGTTATTGGTTTCCGATCGTGAGAGATTCAAAGTAAAAGACAGTTGTAAGATTTGGGAAGTGTCATGTTTTCAATCAGTTTGTTTAAACATAGGGCTTTCTTCCAGAGAATTTGCTTTTTACCATCTCTACACATACTATGTACATAGTGTATAGAGAAGGTATTGCATTTCACCCAAAATTTAGATACGAAATTTCACCGGAAATACATGTTTTGGGTCCCCCCAAATCCAAAAATAGCATTTTCAGAAAAAAGTTCCATGTGTGTGCGTGTATGTATCTTTGTGTGTGTGTGTGTGTGTGTGTGTGTGTCTTTGGACAGCATAGCTCAAAAACGAAAATACCGTTAAATACCAAACTTGGTATATAAGTTCAGTATATTCCAAGAATGCGACATGAAGATTTTTAAGAAAATCTCCACACACCCAACTACCATTCACATGGAACTTTTTCCGAAAATATTGCTTTTCTTAAAAATGGCTCTAACGATTTTGATTAAAATATCGTATATTAAAGATATTTACCTGACATGTGAAATGTATATCTTGAATTTTCTGAGAATAGCCTCTGAAAACTGCTTTATTCGGGATCAATTTCAAGGAATTTTATATAACTGCTAAACCGTAAGAGATGGACAAACATTTACCCAACAAAAAATGTAGAGCACTTTAAAACACACAATTTGTGTTATATACATTTTTTTCTTGGAGTTGATCGTTGTTTTAGATATTCCTAGTTTTTGGTTTCAGCTTGGAAAAACCAGCTTTTTACTGTCACTTTAACCTATGGTACTCCGTTATTTCGCTTCTACTTACAAAAAAGCAAGTAATAAGAGTAATTTTTTCCGATAATTTTTTTTGTAGTATTTAACGCCCGCTTTAACTACTTATGGCACCGCAGGCGGTTTTCTCTATTAGCATGAAGTAAATAGTAGCATAAGCTTTTTAACAGAAATTTGTTGCAGAGAGGTAGAGAAAGTCATGCGAAGGAAAACCATCAAATTTTTTATTCCGGTACTGTCATTTTTTCTTGAGGTTAGATGTATGCTAGATATTGTTTCACAACTGAGTAGTTTATGCTAATGGCACGGTTTGTAGTTTTGTTAAATTGTTTTAAAACAGAAGACTAAGTAGGAATAACTTTAATGTATCTAAGTATGAATATAATAATGAAAATAATAATATTTACATGCAATATATGTCTCATATGACTGAAAAACAATTCTATATAACTTAATAAAAACCGATATAAAAGTATACTGAAATGAAAAGAAAAGCTGTTAAACATAATTATTTTAAGAGGAATATTTATGTAGGTTGAAACACATGTGGTCATATTTAAAACTGAAATACATATTACCTGCCAGCATATAAAATATTAGTAACAATAAATTTTCTTCTTGAACAGTGTAACGTTCCGGGAGTCCCTTACCTCTTCAGATAGGGAATTCCAAAGACAAGCTGAATCTATTGTATATTGATAGATCGTAGAAGCTTCTAGACCACCCTTTTAATTTAAGTTTAAGTATATTTAAACACTTCATTGGAATCGTTGTTTAAATAAATAAATAAATAAATAAATAAATATTACTTTCACTCAGTAAACTAGGTTGCCTAAGTCCCAGGCCTCTCAATAAAAACAGCATGCTTTGTTTCTAAACATACTCTCTAGAAAGGCCAATGCATTTGTCATATCGGTGTTCTAATTTAATTAAGCCATCTCTGTAGTGCAATTTATCAAGGTCCCCAAATTGCTGTTTACCGCATCAATGATTTCCTCGTTGCTGTGAAACCTTCGTCCTTAAAGAATTTCTTTTGTGATTTGGGCACTGGTAGTCACTGGGTGCTCAGGAGAATAGGTTGGATATTCAAGCAATTTCAACTTTAACTCACACTTTTTTCTTATTGTAATGATGGGCGGAGCCAAATGACATATTTTTCTTTTCACCTCATCACTCAAACGTTGCACCAAGCTTGCGTAATGGTCACCAGTACTACTTTTATCCTTTTCCTTGTAATCAATAAACATAATTCCCTGTGCATCCTAGAAAACATTCGCCACAGCCTTGTAAGCTGACAAAATTGACTTTGCCTTTTTGGAGTTGGTTCACCTGGCGCAATCCACTGTTTTGACTGTGATTTACTTTCTGCAGTGTAGTGATGTATCCAAGTTTCATCCATGGTAACAAGCCCTCTCAAAAATTCACTGGGATTTTTACGGTAGAGCTCGAAATTCTTAACAGAAACAGTTCTTCTTTGCAACTTTTTATCAGATGTCAACAAACGCGGCACTCATCTTTTACAGACCCTGTCAAAGCCCAAGAATTTACTTAAAATATTACCTGCACGTTCTTTTGGTATGTTTACAGCCTCTGATATCTCAAACAACTTTAATCTGCGGTCTTCCAGTACTAAGCGATGAATTTTTTCAATGATCCCTAGAGATGTCACTTCTACAGGGCGAGACTCATCACTAGTGCTTGTACGTCCCATTTTAAACTCTGCAACCGACCTTTTAATCATTGAATATGAAGGGGCAGAGTCCTTCAATGCACTGTCCATTTCCTCCTTGGTTTCTTTAAAGGTTAAGCCTTTCACTGCAATCCAAATCCTCCATTCTCGTGAAAACTCTAAAGCTGCCTTGTTTAAAATGCTGTCATTCGAAAACTAAACAAGCTGTAACCTGTAACAGTGGATAGAAGCTAGTCTAGAGTTAAACTACATGATGCTACCGCCTAACTGGCCTAGTGGTGCCATATCTGAGTCAGGCCCAGGACTTATCAGCAAGAATTAGTAAGAAATTCATTAGCAGTTGTTCTTTGTTTGCGGATATGAAATATCATTTCAGACTGAATATATAATTTAAATTTCTATTGTAATCTATTTACATAAATAACCAGGTCTGTTATTTTTAAAATTAAAAATGCATTATACTAATTTAACGTGATATATATTTCAAGATAATACAGTGATTCAATGTACTTTTCTCATCTCTATGCAAATTCATGTTTTAGTTGTAGTTTTACCTGACCTTCTTACCTCCAAATTCTATTCATTTATTTTGAATATACGTTTAGACTTTTGTGGAGAGATTCATGACGAAAATGGAGTGACTAATATGTATAGCTCCTTGATCATAAAAGAAGTTAAAGAACTTAGTTTTCACAAATGTGAATTGTTTGGCTAACTTTTATTGTTTTGGCAGTAATGAATAGACAGTATGTGATCCTAGGAAGGGCTGAAGTTTGAAAATTCGAAATATTACGTCTTTGTTCAGTTTTATTCTCGCTTCACTAATAAGATCTGTTTCACATAATTGCCTAATAAAATTCAAGCTCTTTTCCTTTCCGCTGCACTCGTCGGGAATCAAACAACACTATTTCAAATCTCTCGCAGTAACAGCGTTCTGTGGACGTCACAATTATTGTCCCAACCTTACTCGGAGAACGCACTAAATAGCCAGCAGGATATGTCGCAACAACAACTTACTATCTCTAACTTACTGGTGAGAAGGATCGTTTATATGAATTTTCGAGAGAGTGCTTCAATGTTCACGTCTGTTTATCTCTATGTCTCCAACTGGGTAGTCTCTCGGATCCATTGTCTGGATAATTTCAATCCATAATCGTTGCGTCACGAGAACCTATTTCTACAACCCAGGAAGTAACGTAACATGGATTGGCAATCTAAAAGTGTAATTATACATTTGAGAAAATAGTGCAGCTACCGGGGAAATTATACTAGAGTTCCTTCATTCGACCAAATCATGTTTTATTATTGGGTATTCCATGGCATTTACATTTTAAGAGATTACCTATATTTTTATTTGTTTGTATAACAATTTTTACAAGTTACGCTCAATTTAATTCTTAGTTGTTGCTAAATATGTCGCTTTCTATATTGTTGCTATGTAAAACCGTAACAATATTACCTTAGCCTATTTTTAACATACTTCCCATACTTGACCGTCACTGTGAGGGAATTTCATTCAAAGAAAAATCCATCATTCAATTGTTTACGCATATTTTCCCGTTTCTCTCAGCCCTTCTTTCCCAGTTAAGTAATACCGAAAACTTAATTTCTTTGCATGAATGGTTACAACATACAGTAAAGTACATTCAGCTATTTGTTCAAGAATATTTAGCTGATTATGATTCTGAAACGTATGTTAAACCTTGCTAGAATATGATTTGTAAACAATTTATTTTAGATTCTGAATATTGACTATGTCTCTATAGAAAGGAAGAAAAGAAAAAGACGTTTTACTCCAGAGTAGACTTTTGTGAAGTTTCTCACGACGAGGACGACCAAAAGTATTTTCCAATAAAACCGAACGCGAGAGGCAAACTTATCGTGACGAAAAGGTCGCGATATAATTCTACAGAAGCAGGAGAGGGAATTGGCTCTTATCTTCGTTCTTGACTGTGTTATACTTGTCGTTTGCTGGAAAACGGTTACTGCAAAATATAATGGTTGTTCAGAAATTGGATTTTGTGTTTAGTACATGATACACCATATCATATAAAAAGTGCTACTTACAGCCCTTTAAAACTATTTCTGTTCCCAACTAACAAGAAAATGGAAGAAATTTCTCAAAAACACCACAAAAAAGGAGTCTTATGTGATGAACATAAGCTAATTCATTTAAACACCTTTTCGTCACTTTAAGGTAATCGTCAGTTATTTTAAGGCTTAGCCAAATATAATTAATGCTTATATTCAGAATAATTTTAGATTACCTGTAGTAAATAATGTACATTAAATTAATATTCCTCAAAACACTGTGTTACTTATTTGAACTTTTACACAGATGACTGATTTCTACTTGTTTAAGATTTTTCCTCTTATCCAATCAATAAAGTTAGCAAGTGCTAATCAACTTATCAGAAATATAAACACAGATCAAGTGTTCTGTATTATGTGTTCTGCCTCTGAAGCAAGCCTTCGTAGGAGAAAGAAGAACTTAGACAGCTGGAGAACCCGCAGTGGGACAGACAATCTTCTAAAGCACAGCAAAAATTTACCGCGTAGCCTCCAAGGACAGGCAAACAAGGGGTTTCTTCCGACTTGGGCAAAATTTGGGGTTTTACATGCTTGGTGAGTTTAAATTGTTATTATTTGAAAACCCACTTCTTGGTCGGGTCAATCAGGCGTTTACTTTATTATTACTTCTGTTCAAATTGTGTTTCATTGCCTGTAACTTAGGAACCTAATTTAAAAACTATAACTCAAAATTGAAACGAATATAACCGTCCAATAAAAGAGTTCATAGAAGAATCAAATATACATTTAATAGTTGATTGTTAAAAGAAGTTATTCCAATAAACATTGTGACACTGCTAGTGTTTTCTGCAGTTTTGGGAAACATTTTTCTTATGGCTTTTTGGAACTTGTTTATTTAAAGATACCCTTTTGTTTGTTTTTTTTACATAAGTTTTGCCTAGGCTTACTGCAGAACACATAATATGTGTTGAAAATGTATGATATGGCGTTTTAAGTAACATTTAATTGATAAAACATTTTCGTTTTAATCAACACTTTCGATAAAGAAAAAAAAATGTGTGTTAGATTCACATAATTTTCCCTATTCTCTATTGTTTATTAGCGAATAAAATCTATTCTTAAAATTATTACTTCCTCTACAAAGTACTGTGCACATAATATATAATACGTTGAGAAGATACTATATTGCACCCAAAAATTAAAAAACCTGATTTCACGGGACATTTACTTACAGGTTTTAAGAGCCTTAAAAGCATAAACGGATTTTTATAATAATTCCGTGTGTCTATGTGAGCAGATAACTCGAAAACGAAATATTGTGAATAAAATCTCTCCGTCCAAAACTAAACTTTACTTGAAAATTGTTGGAAAATGTTTGTTTTATCAACATTTTCTAATGATATTCATTAAAATATCATATATTGAAGATGCTTACATAACAAGTATTTCTTGAATGTTCTAGGAATAGCTTCTTTCATACCCAAGTATGGGAATGAGGAATATAGAATTAGAACTACAAAGATCTCAATAAGCTCTATGATAATCCCCGAATTGTGGTTTATTAAAAGTGCAAGGACTCGTAGAAAGAAGTAGGAAGGGCTCCCAATTGCAAATAATATAGAAGGAAACACCAGATGGAAGAAGAGGTGTGGAAAGACTGAGAAAGAAATCAGTAGAGAATATGCAGGAGGACATAAGAGCGCTGGTTATAAGAGGATGGAGGAGGAGAATGCACGATAGGACAGAATGGATTTCGATAGTGAGGTGGCCTCTGGCCTCCAAATATAACGCCATGGGGTAAGTAAGCAAGCAAGCCTCTGAAGACCCCGTATTTCTGGATGGCTTGTGCATAACTGGTAAACTTGAGAGATAGACAAAGACTTACTACATAAAAAATAGCTATACGCAGGTTGTGTGGAATGAGCCCTTTCCGAGATATTCCTTGGTGTGGATTAATATCATTTGGATTGTTTAATAAATGAAAATGAAATATATTTAATTTCATCAGAAATTAATATCACAAATCTTATAAATAATAAAGATATTCAATCCAATAGTAAAGTTTTAACAACAGATGAAGATCTTAACACAAACTTTTCCCAAACTGGAATTATGATTCTTGTTTCTTTTGCTTTACTCCTGACCATACAAAAATAAGTGAATTTAAATTGAATAGCAACCAGTTTTATAATATTTGACTATCGCTTCAGCCTAGTGTATTCCCGTATTTTCCTTATACTTACAAGGGAGCAAGTAATTCGAATATTTTTGCTAATGTTTACCTCGATAAGCATGAAGTAGATAGAAGAATAAGATGCTGTAAGAATAGTTTGTTACAGATAGATCTAGAAAGTCATGTAAATGAAATAGTCAGATTATTCTATCTTCATCATTTTATTGGAGATTAGATAAGCCTTTTTGAAATACATTACACATTTCACTATAGAGGACAGTGACAGTCAAAAACTTAATATCTGGAATATTTCCTTGCAATCGCTAAAAACAGTTGAATTGAAAGTATGTTAGAAATGGTGAAGTATTGAAGAGTTTGAATATTCCAAAATGACTTATTCGCAAAGAAAATGTTGGAAATAAATTCATTTTGTTAAAGAGCTCAATATTTTCGTGAAGTGGGTTTTTGTTTGTAGCTTAACGAGTACCACAGAAGATTGTAGCAAATTCCTATTGAATGAAGGGGACTTCACAAACTATTCACATAAAATTCCAGATATACGCTTCATTTATTATGCAAGTATATTTTTGATATGTTGTATATCAATCAAAATCTTAGAACCACTTTTAAGAACATAAAACATTTGGAAAACTCATGTATGTAGTGGCTAGTTGGGGTAAGGCAATTTTCTTGAAAATCTTCTTACCGTCCCTTGGATGGCAATGACCTTAAATACAAAATTCTATATTTATCTGGTATTTCACTTTGAAGCTGCTCTCATAGACACACAGACACACAGGAATCTTCTAAAATGCTCCTTTTTAATTTAGGGGCCCTCAACATTTTAAATACTTATTATAACGAAACCATCGTATATAGGAGCAATGAGGCGCATTAGGCACCAAAAGTATGCGGATCAGCCCTTGGCTTGATTACTCATTTCTTCAAAAACCATACTTATAATATTTCTACCTGTGACTTAACTATTTGTAAAGGAGAGTTAAACAAGGGCCAAAGTCGAAGGAACGTAACTTGCCTGCCCTCTATGACATGAATTTTGGAAGTGGGCACACTGGACAAATATGCACTACCATGTACTATTGCTTATTATGTGCGAATACGTAACGGGCGAAAACAGAGCAAAAACATTTTTAATAGCATAACATTAATATGTTCACATTATTTTATGAAAATAATAGGTTCGAAACAAAGAATTATAACCGCAAGGCATTTTATATTATTTTAAATACCTTTTAAGATATTTTATGTCGAAGTCGTCCAAAAAGCCAACTCTGAAGAGCTAAACTACCTTACCTTATCTGTCTTCGAGTTGTACGGCGCGTCATTCTTTGCGGAATTTAGCCTTTTAGAGTTGATTTAATTCTAACAGGTACAAGAATATATCCTCCATTTATGAGGTAGACTTGTTTCTGACGTTTCGGTTGGTATTTATTTTTTATTACTGTTGATTAATGCCTGGTGTTGTTTGAAGCTTGCATTAGCTTTTAATAAGAGTTTACTTAGCTCTAATTCTGTAATGCATGCGTTTAACCTGTAATTACGAAATGGTTGGTACTGGTTATTTGTTCAGCAAACAGAGCAGGATCAACGAAGTAAGCTTTTGTTCACAAATTAATTTAATTTTCCATGCATTTATATTGCGTTGTTATTCGTCATTGTTATGCCATAGTTGATATGCATTAAATATGTTTTCTTTAGATATCAGTAACGTAAATGACGGAAATATTGAGCAGTATAATTTGATTACCTAAATCATATTACTGTCTGTTCAGCGGTGTTTAAGCTAGGGGGTGGGGTGCCTTTCAATGCAAGTCGTGCTTTGTTGAGTGGAAAGAGATAGTGTATATTTACAAGCATTCATCGTCACATTTATTTAATAGATGGCGCTGGATTTTTTTTAAAGAGAAAGTGTACAAAATAAATAGTGAATGCTACGGATTTCTCTCCCGCACGCCCAAGTTTAACTAGAAAAGGAATGATATCAAAATTAGAATGGTACAGTAAACATAATTAAAGTTTTTACATATTGGGATTTAAAAAGTATTAACAACAGAACTTACAAAAAGCATTTTGGAATATGATCATACAGAAAAACACTACAAGTAAACCCGAGCGATATGGCTCAGCGATAATCTGTAAGGTTCGCATTCGGAAAGTCGTATGTTTGATTTGTGGGTCCGACCAATCCTACCGTGTATTTTTCTTTGTTTCCCTTGTCTTAACACATGCTGGGTGGTTTCCCTTCTACTACGAAATTACTCTTTCATTTCCTGTAATTTCA